>JASANG010001941.1:0-210378 GCA_030248215.1 Enoplolaimus lenunculus | reverse complement strand
AAAATACTATATGCGCACTTTATAATCGATAATTACATGAAATATATTTGTGCGGAAATATAAATTCACTGCCTATACTATAGGTAATATATTACCTGGATATGAATGATTGACGCGGCTAGGTTTATTTATTTTAATTTTACTTCGGTTTATTTGCTTTTATTTTGCTTATTTCAACAGACCAAACAGGTTCCAAGTGAACAAGTTCTTCTACTTTCTTAGGCTAGTGTTTAATAAGCTAATTGCTACTGTTAAGGTTGCGAAAAAGGCACAATTTTGGTTTTTTAGAAATTTGTGCTATAAACACAAGTATTCAAAAGTATCCTGCTTAAAACACGTTTAATAGTTTGTAACGCACCTGTCGACACATTCTAGACCATTAAGCTTGACTATTTGTTACGAAAATTATAAAATTCAAAATATTGACACTGGTGTCAATTTAAAAATTTTTGTTAAAAATGTGGTTAATTGTTGTTTATAGAGAAAAATGAAGGTCAGAATTGAATTTTTCAGCTCAATTTACCCCTAGAAAATACTATATGCGCACTTTATAATCGATAATTACATAAAATATATTTATGCGGAAATATAAATTCACTGCCTATACTATAGGTAATATATTACCTGGACATGAATGATTGACGCTGCTATGTTTATTTATTTTAATTTTACTTCGGTTTATTTGTTTTTATTTTGCTTATTTCAACCGACCAAACAGGTTCCAAGTGAACAAGTTCTTCTACTTTCTTAGGCTGGTGTTTAATAAGCTAATTACTACTGTTAAGGTTGCGAAAATGGCACAATTTTGGTTTTTTAGAAATTTCTTCTATAAACACAAGTATTCAAAAGTATCCTGCTTAAAACAAGTGTAATAGCTTGTAACGCACCTGTTGACACATTCTAGACCGTTTAGCTTGACTATTTGTTACGAAAATTATAAAACTCAAAATATTGACACTGGTGTCAATTTAAAACTTTTTGTTAAAAATGTTGTTAATTGTTGTTTGTAGAGACAAATGAAGGTCAGAAGTGAATTTTTCAGCTCAATTTACCCCTAGAAAATACTATATGCGCACTTTATAATCGATAATTACAAGAAATATATTTATGCGGAAATATAAATTCACTGCCTATACTATAGGTATTATATTACCTGGACATGAATGATTGACGCGGCTAGGTTTATTTATTTTAATTTTTACTTTGGTTTATTTGTTTTTATTTTGCTTATTTCAACCGACCAAACAGGTTCGAAGTGATCAAGTTCTTCTACTTTCTTAGGCTAGTGTTTAATAAGCTAATTGCTACTGTTAAGGTTGCGAAAAAGGCACAATTTTGGTTTTTTAGAAATTTGTGCTATAAACGCAAGTATTCAAAAGTATCCTGCTTAAAACACGTTTAATAGTTTGTAACGCACCTGTCGACACATTCTAGACCATTAAGCTTGACTATTTGTTACGAAAATTATAAAATTCAAAATATTGACACTGGTGTCAATTTAAAAATTTTTCTAAAAATGTGGTTAATTGTTGTTTATAGAGAAAAATGAAGGTCAGAATTGAATTTTTCAGCTCAATTTACCCCTAGAAAATACTATATGCGCACTTTATAATCGATAATTACATAAAATATATTTATGCGGAAATATAAATTCACTGCCTATACTAAAGGTAATATATTACCTGGACATGAATGATTGACGCGGCTAGGTTTATTTATTTTAATTTTACTTCGGTTTATTTGCTTTTATTTTGCTTATTTCAACAGACCAAACAGGTTCCAAGTGAACAAGTTCTTCTACTTTCTTAGGCTGGTGTTTAATAAGCTAATTACTACTGTTAAGGTTGCGAAAATGGCACAATTTTGGTTTTTTAGAAATTTCTTCTATAAACACAAGTATTCAAAAGTATCCTGCTTAAAACAAGTTTAATAGCTTGTAACGCACCTGTTGACACATTCTAGACCGTTTAGCTTGACTATTTGTTACGAAAATTATAAAACTCAAAATATTGACACTGGTGTCAATTTAAAACTTTTTGTTAAAAATGTTGTTAATTGTTGTTTGTAGAGACAAATGAAGGTCAGAATTGAATTTTTCAGCTCAATTTACCCCTAGAAAATACTATATGCGCACTTTATAATCGATAATTACATAAAATATATTTATGCGGAAATATAAATTCACTGCCTATACTATAGGTAATATATTACCTGGACATGAATGATTGACGCGGCTATGTTTATTTATTTTAATTTTACTTTGGTTTATTTGTTTTTATTTTGCTTATTTCAACCGACCAAACAGGTTCGAAGTGATCAAGTTCTTCTACTTTCTTAGGCTAGTGTTTAATAAGCTAATTGCTACTGTTAAGGTTGCGAAAAAGGCACAATTTTGGTTTTTTAGAAATTTGTGCTATAAACACAAGTATTCAAAAGTATCCTGCTTAAAACACGTTTAATAGTTTGTAACGCACCTGTCGACGCATTCTAGACCATTAAGCTTGACTATTTGTTACGAAAATTATAAAATTCAAAATATTGACACTGGTGTCAATTTAAAAATTTTTGTTAAAAATGTGGTTAATTGTTGTTTATAGAGAAAAATGAAGGTCAGAATTGAATTTTTCAGCTCAATTTACCCCTAGAAAATACTATATGCGCACTTTATAATCGATAATTACATAAAATATATTTATGCCGAAATATAAATTCACTGCCTATACTAAAGGTAATATATTACCTGGACATGAATGATTGACGCGGCTAGGTTTATTTATTTTAATTTTACTTCGGTTTATTTGCTTTTATTTTGCTTATTTTAACAGACCAAACAGGTTCCAAGTGATCAAGTTCTTCTACTTTCTTAGGCTGGTGTTTAATAAGCTATATACTACTGTTAAGGTTGCGAAAATGGCACAATTTTGGTTTTTTAGAAATTTCTTCTATAAACACAAGTATTCAAAAGTATCCTGTTTAAAACAAGTTTAATAGCTTGTAACGCACCTGTTGACACATTCTAGACCGTTTAGCTTGACTATTTGTTACGAAAATTATAAAACTCAAAATATTGACACTGGTGTCAATTTAAAAATTTTTGTTAAAAATGTGGTTAATTGTTGTTTATAGAGAAAAATGAAGGTCAGAATTGAATTTTTCAGCTCAATTTACCCCTAGAAAATACTATATGCGCACTTTATAATCGATAATTACATAAAATATATTTATGCGGAAATATAAATTCACTGCCTATACTATAGGTAATATATTACCTGGACATGAATGATTGACGCTGCTATGTTTATTTATTTTGCTTTGTTCGGCACAGTGAATATACAATGTGTAAACGTCTATGAAACAGCTGTGACTATCAGTGTATAGATACCAAGCTCTTTTAGCTTTTTAAAAGAGATCAAAATAGCGAGCGCAAAATATCGCAAAGTTTTATCCAAATCTCAAAAAAGCATTTGTGACCAAGTGCTGAAGTCCTTAAGCAGTTGACGCTATCTGGATTTCATAACATAAGCACAATAACATTTCTACCTCACCTATGACATTGCTCATAAAACATTGCCTACCAATAACTTTTGCACAACTATTCCAACTACATTCAACCTCAACCAATTGTAACAGAGACCAAGCGCTAAAATGTTTTTTGACAAAGATAGTGTATTTTTGTAGTATCAATATGCAATTCAAAGGGTAAACGCCTATTTTCGCGGACACATTACATACATAGCTTTGGGCTAACGAGCGGAGCGAAGCTATAATTAAAATTTAATTACATTAACTATATTTACTTTGTAATAAAAGTATAGTTAATGAGTTTTATTATCTACACACATATAAATTTCATGTGTTGTAGATATAAACATATATATAAAGGTCAAATTTCCGTTAGCCCGACCCTAACGAGTGTCAAATAATTTTCTGTAACTCGTAGGGTGAAGCTAACCTCTCTCTGCTGCTGCTGCTGCTGCTGCTGCTGCTGCGCCCCTATATGAGCAAAAAGATCGTAAAAGCAAAACGAAAGAACAAATATTCTCTAAAATAAATTTTAATTATCCGGACAGAAACGATTCGTTAGGGTGAGGCTACCGAGTGTAAATTTTAAAATGTGGACATGAGGTAACTCTAACACCGGTACAAATCGGGGGTGGGGTGTGTGACGACGCCTCTTTCGCTTAGAGAAAACGCGCAACGCATCCAAGCATTCAGTCTGTCAGCAGTTGCGCTTACTCACCAGTTCTCCTAGCTAAAACAGCCCCAAACTCACACTCACCACCCCCCACCGACCACGCAACAAGGACAACAACAACAAAGACCCGCGCACGGCACCGGGCACACAACGACAAAAACAAAAAAAAAAAAAAACCCCAAACAAACACACCCAAAACCCAACCAAAGTGGCAGTCACTCAAAAGTTATTGTGAACTGTGCATAATGGAAGCGGAAATTTTGTCCGGACAGGCATACAACGGTTTTCGATGGCTTACAAGCAAAGTTGAAAATTCTCTAGAAGAGCTTAAATATTTCGAGGGAGGTGTGAATAGTTCGTGGTTTCGGATGCTCAATCCCCAGAAAATCCACTTAACACATACCCCAATTAACCCCGGTTTTCCCCTGGTACTGCCCGTAGGCTCCGTGCTATGCGCTTTTGTTGCTGTACTCCCGACGCCGGTTTCACCGTAGGCTCACATTTGAGCTACCGTGACTCTAACTCCGCTTTAATTCCTTTCCTGCCTAAGTCGCACGGTTCACTATGCAATTCGACTCCGTAAACACTAAACGCAAACGTTCGCTCCGCACTAAGTTAAACCGCAAAAAGAAATGCAACACATTTTGTCAGTCAAAAACCAGAATGAATATGGAGGCTGGCCGCCCCAGCCCCCATGTTGAGTTGATTTGCATAAAATTGCGTGTCTTAGGCCTGCAACGATATATATTTAATGGTCACGCAGGGCCCCTGAGTACTAACACTGCGGACACAGCCGCCACGCATAGATTATACTATTTTTACGCAGTTTAGCAACGCCTTAACCTAACATAAGTTCTAAGAGAGACTAGGCGGAGCCGGGGACTCCCTTTAGGTGTGGTTTTACGTTTGATTTTAGTATTGTTTTAGTTTTTAGATTGAAATATATTTGGGAGTGGCATAGCCACCTACAGGAGGGTGTGCGTCCTCCCTGGCCGCCTCTGGTTACGGGCCTGCATCTACATATTAACATGATATAAACTTTAAGTGAACCGGACTTCAAAAAATGAGCGGTTCGACGGGTTGATGATCAAACCGCGGGCCGAAATAAATACCGCTGGAACGGAATGGTCCGGCAGTAAACTGGCTGAACGAATTATACAATATGACCAGTGGCTCTAAATTTGATGATAGTGAAAATCGATTTAAATATTTAAAAAACGTAGCCCAAGCCGTAATTCAGCCCAATTGCGAATTTGGTTAGTCCAAGGCGGAATTACGACTTGGACAATTCCGCGGCGTAATTTTTTCACTGCTACAGGTGCACACCTTGTGATTGGTTACTACCTTAATGTCATACCAAATACGATTAGCTGATGCAAACACTCTTTTCTGATTGGCTAAGTAATAGCTATCTGTTGGCTACCAAACAGTTTGTTTTGCTAAAGTAACGCGGGGTTCACGTTATAACTGAGGCAGCGGGGAACGAATTTTATCCCAATTACAATAGCGAGTAACGCTTTGTCTGCTAGTTGATGCGCTGTCAAATTCAAAAATTTGAATTGTCTGCTATCTTGTGGTCACATCTACTCTTTGTACTGCAGTTTCATATGATATGGTAAATGTTGCCTGTCAGTATCATATGATATGTTTGAAAATGTCTGCAAAGTTGTGGTGAACTTGTTTGTTTGTCCTGTAGAATGTCATGTAAGTCGAATAATTAAGTCAGAGTGAGTTTTATCGGGTCAGAATTCTGAGTTCTGAAAGTCCTAACTCAGACTGAGTGATTAAATTCATTGTGGGTTAAAATAAACTTGCTGGGATTTATAGTGAGTGGGAAGCACTTGAAAGCAATTAACAGGCTCTGAGAGCTTCTTAAGACGCTCATACTCAGACATAAAGTCGTAACCTAAGGTTTAGGGTAGGATTCGAATTTAACCTGACTCCGGGATAAAATATTTTTAGTTCAAATGTTATTTTAGCGCTCTGGTGAAATTTTTACTGCACATTACTACCGGTTATACCAAAAGAAACCTAGAAGTCTCAAAAATGCTTCATGGTTTCGAACTCAACTTTATCTATTCTGGAGTCATTTAGGTACTGACATTGATGGGCTCTAATCAATACAATTGTGACGACTGTAATTTTCGTCGCAGCATCGCATGAAATTTCAATCGTTTCATCGCAGTTAGCTTTAATGCTTCAGACACATGCGGCTTAGTTCAAGCGACACAAGGAATCACGCGTCAGGCGTTGCTGTTGAGAAATGTTTCGTTATATTTTAAAAATTGATTTACATAATGGCTCATCCATGTTAATACAGTGCGTGCGAATGTGTATAGAATTGTCCAGTAAGCCGGTTAGGAACAATGTCAAAAACAATACTGCTTTTGGGGTGCATGGACATTGTACAGGTGTTCTGTGGCAATATATTATGTTTTTGAGACACTGTCGGATGAGTGCCTGGACAACGCTATGCACAATATATAACGAGTTGAAGAATACAGCGTCCTTGCAATAGTATACGCGTAATATGCACAAAATTGGCGGTAAATATTGTATTTGCGTATATAGTCCCTCCCTACAGTGTCTGGACAAATCACTAGTGTACGCAGGCTATTTTGACAATGATATGCAGCAGGAATGCGATATTATAGTTTGTCATAAGGCCCTTTTCAGGCAGTGGTCCCATTTATGACATTCTATATAGGTAGTCTGTCAGAGCGATGTAGTTCCCTCCTCAGACTACGACCATTTTTTACATTAGTGCACGCATTATTAAATAGATAGCCCATAAAGTGCGCTTAAAAGATATTTCTATATCCGTTAATCTATATCAGTTTTTTTATCTGAAACCTAAGTCAGAATAAAATATGAAATTTCTCAAAACCTATGTTAATTATAGGGAATCGATTGCTAAAAACACAGTGAAACTGTTAAGCTTATGCTGTCTGCACATTATCATTGGTTTGGGTTGCACACGAAATGTCCGCCGTGTTTAGTTTTTTTGATGGACACAATAGATATCGCAGTAGTGGACACAATTTCTGCTAGCTACTGCGTCCATGCAGGTTTTCGTTTGCCACGAGGCGTCTACATATAGTTTTCGTTTTTAGAAAAAGTTTGATTAAAAATTATAAACTACACAAAATTTGAATTTACCGGCAAAGTTTAAAATTTCAGGCTAAAACTTTACTTTCCCGCCAAATTTTAAATTTTCCCGCCAGACGTTAAATTTGCCGTTAAAATTTGAATTGCCTCCCAAATTTGATTTTCCGCCCAAATTGGAATTTACCACTAATAATCTTAACCTTTCCGACTTACATATTCTCAATTTCATATTAGATGTAATTTCAAGGTAAGATTCGATCCCCAGTCTCATTGGTGAAAGGCGTTTACGATGCCACAAAAGCTATAGAAGCTTGACGCTCGAGCCCGAGGGAGCTCCAACGTCTTGTGGAGATTTTGCACTGCTCATATGTTAGAATATTTAAACACTGCTCATATGTTAGAATTGTTAAACACTGCTCACAGTGTGTGTATTGATCGTACATTATTGTATGTAGTTGCTCATAGTATATTCTATGAGTGAAAGGGTTATTGAACCATCATCGACACTGAAAAGGACAGGCATTAATGGCTGGTTTCTTTTGCTTCGAAAATGTCAGATATGTCTGCACAGCCATTTCAGACACAAAATGTATTAGAAAAACAGTGTCATAATTCAAAAATTCAAATTTCAACTTCTAGTATCATATGATATTAAATAGGACAATTTGGGAATGTTACCTCTCGAGTATGCAGACATTTGAAAATATATCATTCGCGACAATACGTCGAATATCATATGATATTGAGGACAAAAGGTGACCTACACTTGATAATAGCAGACAAATACGAGTTTTTGAATATGATATGGGGTCTGTTACTAGACCAAATGTTACCCAATAGGCTAATAGGTGGCAAAAGGTGTCTCAAGCTGCCCAGTTATAACGTGAGCCCTCACTCATAGCTATTAAAACATTTAAAGCAGAAATTTAAAGTATTTCATTGTTGAATACTATGGTTTTATAGCAGAAAGTCTAGCTGGATTCTAGAGACGTTAGAGTCGACCTAATTTCAAATTAAACTTGGACAGCTGACTTACGAAGAGTCAAACATGTTGTCAAGAGGATAGTTCCGAATCAAGTATTTATTTTTGATGCAAAATAACGACATTAAACTGTACATTAGGGCGGCAATCAAAAAAGTTGTTGAGAACCTTTTATTTAAAACAAATCGGACATAAGCCAAACTAGAGCTTAAGACATTTTTCTGCTACCCGGTTAACAGCTTCTATAAAGCTTCATAACTGAATGACGCCAAACTGGCTTTTAGCATAGGCATTGGCACTGTATGTAATATATATTATTGGTGGGGTGACTAATGCATAGAACAGAGCCGACTGAGCAGTACAAGCTTATTCCTAAGCCTGAGCTTAAGCCTAAACCGGAGCCTAAGCGTAAGAAGGGGGCTACACCTAAGCATAACGCCTAAAGCCTATTAAGCCTGAGCCCTAGCAAAAAAATTAGTCTAAAAAGTAAACCTAGTCTATTACAGAGTCGCCAAAAAACGTTACGGTCCTGTTCTTAGCATTGTTCTGTATATGGGCCGAGAATGTTTTATGTTTATCTAATTGAATAAAATACTTGCCAGTTTAAGGTTAACTTTAAAACGGTAGTTACTTAGCTAGTGGAAATAAGCGTTTTGGGTATAAGTCCAATGTAAGCGTTTCACGTTTTGTTACGGGAGACGGGATTTCGATTAAAACATGCACCTGTTCGGTCTCCCAGCAAAAGTATGCATGTGTGATAAGCAGGTGCAAACTATATCTGCTAAAATCTTGCAGGTGCAAAGTGTCAGATTTTGTTGGTATAAGTGGTCTATGTGTGTATCTGCGTAATGTGTGTATTGTTAAGTCTCACATGCACATATAGCACTAAGGAAAGATATGATATCGGCCGCTTGGTGTAATGGGTAGTGCGTTTGACTCGCGAGCAGAGATCAGATGATGTACTTCGACGAAAGGGTCGACCCGATCCTGCAGTTCTGACAAGCGCAACTGGATTATGCCGAAATCGGAATCGGAACAGCAAATTATACCGGACACGGATTCGTAACTAGCAATTTTGTGAACATACAAATAATTTGTTTTTATGTACAAATATAATTTTGATTTAAGGTGCCTATTGGTTGGCAGCAATTTTAAACACCTCGCAATGTGAGAAAATTAATTATTTTAGACCATTTGCTGGGTCCTGGGCTTCAGATTTCGCTATATTTAGATGTGTGTAAATGTGCGGGTGTGTAAGGAAATTCGGGTATGATATGAGACAGTACAAAGGCAATCCGAAAACTTTTGCATTGCGAAGTTGTACGGTCGCGATATCCGGTTATACTGGTGTGTGTATGTCGTTACCCACAGCGCCTGCGCTAACCGCTATTTTATAGCTGAAAGCCTGGATTGGATTTACTTCAATGTCACGAGTCAAGAATACTTACCTACGTTCAACCAACTTTGTCGTCCGTGAAGCAGGGATGGGCACTTCTGTTCATCAATACTTTGTCAATTCACACGCATGAACAAATTGGTGATGACATTTTATTGTAAAGCTAAACTATTATATATCACTTATATTGATAGATAAGTTATCTTATCAAAAGCAAACGATAAAATATAGAGCGCTTTCAGGTTCAAAACTACGCTTTCAGCTCTTTTCCAAGGAAAATGAATCGTCAATTGCTAGTATCTTTAAGCTCTGTTATATAATAGTAAACGCTTTTTAGCGTTTATCAGAATGATATTTTAGTGTTAATTGAAACTTAAAATTTTTTAAACGATTCCCTAAATGTCACAACTATATGTGTTTTGACACAACAATATAAAAAGTTTGGGGTTTCCTGTTAAAAAAGAATTTGCGATAACCGTCGCGGAGTCATATTGTGAACGTTAGCAGAAAAAACGGGTCCTGGTCTTTCTCCTTTGGTCTCGGTTAAAACCCAGTCCGAGACCACACTTTCCTGCGAATAACAAATTTGAAAATTCCGATTCCGATTGGTTGTGCAATCGAAATCGGAACTGGTTTTGAATCGGAATTCTAATTGAAATCGGAATTTCGGTTGCACCGTGGTATATTCGCAGTATAATTTTTAAGATCTTTTATAGGTATATAGTACGTAAATAAGCTATGGCTTCGACCACAGCTAATATTTGGACTGCTGCACTAACAACCTCTCGACTGGTGTTTGTACGGAATACACTATTCTTCAATCGTGCTTTTGTGTCAATTGAAACTTCGTCCGCCCATGATCCTCTTTGCAGGGATAGTGATAGTAATGGTCGGAAGAACAAAAAAGAGCAGGTTTGAATTGTTTGATACGTGTATGAATGGCGTTTGTGCATGATTTGTTATAGTTACAGTGTATATGTACCCAATAAGATTTGACCAGCTTCAAAACAATATGTCGGGTATTGAAATGTGTGGGACGCTGATTTTGGACCGCATCCAACCTGGAATCTTGAATATGAAACATAATAATTTATGATTTTGTCATGTATTTTACGCCAAGCAATATCCAGTTACACTCTGGTTTTTTATTTGATATAATTTATATTTATATGTAACAGCACTAGGGAGCTGCCGGATACCCGCGGAAACCGGATATTCATGGTTGTGGTGCCCAATGTTTTAAACTATTTTTTACAAATGGACATATACACGTATTTAACATCTTGCTCCGATTCCATTTCCGGGCAAATCAACAACCTCAAATTGCACCTCTCGAATATATTATATGGCTGCACGGGCACGCATCTTTTTCCTAAAATAAGTGAAGTGGTTCATCAGTTTAAAAGTTAAAGGGCACCCTCGCTTATCACCCTACTAGCCCTTTGAAAGCTTTTCGCAGGACGCTTTCCTCTGCAAATGATGAAGGGGTGTCACCGCTGGGCACACTTTCATAGAAAGTTTTTCCTAGCACGCACCAGGGTAGTACCGAAGGTCCGGATTCGGATCCGGCAAAATTTTGGGGTTCGGATTCGGATTTCGAAAAGCCATATCCAACAATGTTCGCCAATATGTTTTTTCATTTTTAAGTAATGAAAATTTTAAATAGTTTGTTATATAAATCGATATTTGTTGTGTTAGGTAATAAATCCTAGAACTGAGGTCGGACACGAAATATATTAACGTTTAACCGTATCCGGTTTAAACCGGCCGGATACGGGAAAACTGCTGTTTACAAGCGAGCGTCTTTAACATCTTGCTCCGATTACATTTCTGGGCAAGTCAAGAAGTTCAAGTTTTGATACGTTTCAGCTTACACAGAAAAATGAATTATTTTTTAACATATACGTTCAATGGCTAGGTTTATGAAATCTTACTTAAGTTATACTTAAGTAATTACTTAAGTAGCCAACTTATATAAATACTTAACCTTTTAATCAAAAGCAAATAAACCACGAATGAGCGCCTGTCTTCACTTTATGGCTGTATTTTAGATTTTCATAACGGACGGAAGCGAAAT
This sequence comes from Enoplolaimus lenunculus, assembly GCA_030248215.1. Classification (NCBI taxonomy): domain Eukaryota; kingdom Metazoa; phylum Nematoda; class Enoplea; order Enoplida; family Thoracostomopsidae; genus Enoplolaimus; species Enoplolaimus lenunculus. Next base: position 198,620 of record JASANG010001941.1, on the reverse strand, counting down.
CTTCCTTCCATGTTTTATTTTCGGCGATTGTCAAGGTTTGCTTATTATACTAAACTAATGAATTCTATTTAATTTTATCGTATTCTTCAGGTCAAGAGCGGTCTAGAATCAATTTCTGAAGTGCCATCGTTTAGCGGGCATATTCCCATGGGTATGTAAAATATAATATTGTGTGCTTATTATTGTCGAAGTTGAATATTGGGTATTTTGCATAATGTTACAGGAAAGATTACATGCACAAGCTATGGACTTGCTTTGAAACGTTTGTACATGAGAATATTTATCGTTTTTAACTCCAAACAGGAACCTAGATTTTTTAGTTGTGATAGTTCACGTGTGAACTCGATTGCCTCTAAAACTGCGGTAGGTATATTTGTACATATCTTTGCTCAACCAAGACATTAACGTTTTAGATAAACTAAAAATCCAATACGGTCGTAGTGGCGGTCCAGGCGGTCAACATGCGAACAAAAGTAAGGTCAGCTTACGTAGTGTTTAGCTGTTGTTAGTTTTGATAATTTACACAGGTTTCAGTCCTCGCATACTATTTTATAAAATGTATATACAGCGCAACTTTTAGCATTGTTATTCACAGTTGTCATGGCCAATTATTTATCGACATTAGAAGATTAGAAAATGTGGATAACAAAGGGTCGTACCATTGAACAACTGCCCACAATTGTGCTTATTACAGATATATAATGCTAAGCCTGAACTTCAGCGTAAAAACGGGGTTCTATAACTAACCCTACGCCTACGCGAAAATAATAGCCTTATTCCGAGCCAGGGATCTGTGGAGACCGGCCATGAAATGTCTTGGTCTCGGTCAACTTTTGGTCATCACCGAATAAATGAAATTTTCATAAATTATTTATAATGCTGTTTTTGTTGTTTTTATGTGTTGTCAGAATATCTGCTAATTAATATTGCGTAACTATGAAAATTCATAGCGATTTTATTTTCATCAGACATTACTTGTTTCAACAATATTAACTTATGCTTTTTACAAGTCTACCAGCATTTTCTGAATCCTCGACTTCTAGTGTAGGTTCCAAACCACCGTAACTCAAGAAAGATTGACCTGCCAATGCCAAATATCGAGACTTGAAGAGACTGAGACCTAGACTCCCAGCCTTGATCTTAGCCCCCTCTATTTTATAGTACCTAAGGAGAACCGGATGCCCTTAAAATGAACATGGGCCAAACAAATATTGCAACTGAACGCAACGCTACAAACCATTGATTAGTACCAGGCATAGTGGGACTACATTTATTGAACGAAGCTCGAACACACTTAAGCAGTTTAGATAGCTTGTAACCCTAATAATTAGTTAAATACCGTAGAAAGTCCCAATTTAGGCTTAACCATTTATGCAAATTAGCCTGTAGCTAATAAACGGCTCAAAATTTTAAATCAGCAATGCGAGGTTAACACCCCGGGATAATACGCTTTCAACCAAAAAAAGGTTATCAAAATCGGTGCAGTGGTTCCTGAGATTCTTTTCGAACGGACAGACTGACAAACGGACATCCACATTATGTTAAATTTTGTCACATAAACAGTTTGGGTACATTAAGGCACGGAATGAAGAATTTTAAGCTACGTTCTGATATTTGGTTGTAATCTAGAATTAGATTTGAATTCATTATCCGAGTTGTCCCGGGGCCGGGCCCAGAAAGTGCCGGGACTGGGGCCGAAATAGTAGACAATTTATGAAAATTTTTTACTGTTTCACTCGTATCCCATTGTTGTCTATAAAAATTAATTCAAACCGCGTGTTTTAATATCTGCTCTTTGATTTCGAAAAAGCATAGTATGTCACGCTGACACTTCAAGCAATTTTTCTCGCTTTCTATCCGTGTGAATATATAGTTTTCAACCGTTTTATGACATGGGTTTTTATTATAGCAAGCAATAATCTTAGCTTAGTTTTGTTGGCATAGTCATTTATTATTGCAGCTAACTCGAGAGCAGTTGTATCGTTCAATATAAGTGATATTGACTGGATGCATCCGGAAGTGTCTAAACGATTCTTTTCAAAGGTAGGTAAGTTCAAGCGTCTTGCTTCTTTTGCAGGGTGCATTTCTAGTTGTTATAATGTACAGGCAGGTTACATAATGGTTATTATGAGTGGTTTGTATAATACCTATTACAGAGGTGGTTACACACAGGGCTGAAGCTAGGCTACCACAATGGCGAATCCAGGGCCCCTGAAATTGTCACCCCACAAAATGAAGTGGTAAAATGTCGCCAAAATAAAACGAAAATTGTACACAGACGCTAAATCCTTCTTAACTCAGTCGAAATCGCCGCGGAACTTAACTGAAAGCAATAGTTTACAAGAAACCAGAATCTAAGTACAAAAACCTCAATGAATGTGTTTCACCTTTTGAAGATGGTTCTTTCTGTCCTTGTCTATAACGTATATAACTCCGATGCCGGAGCTCGGCATCGGGACACCTATCCTAATATAATTTGAATTGTTTAATTAAACCTTTAGTACAAGCATCGGGTAAACAAAGCCGGAGAATTTCAACTTCAGTCAGAACGGACGCGGTCTGCATCGCTTAATTTAGCTGATTGTATCGATAAATTACGATCAGCGCTTTTCGAGTGTGCTACAGAGCTTGAGACAGAGCAAAGACCTTTGAGTGCTGAGAAACAAGCAGACTTGGTGAGAAGGTGAGCAGATTTCTTTTTTTGAATCTGAGTGTAAACTGTACTGTTGTGTAGATGCCTCGCAGTATTGTAGTAGATGTCAGTGTGGGGCTAAAGACTTAATGCACTTAATTTTCGTCATAATTGTATGTTGTATACATAACATATTTGTTTTAAGGCAAGAAGCTGCAGCGCGCCTTCGACTACTGGAGAAAGCGCGTCGGTCTCAGCTGAAGCGGAGTCGAAAAGAATATGATGAATGAATTTATATCAGTCTTAGTTTTTTAAACTTACTGTTATAACTGCAGTATAAGGGTACCGCTTAAGGTATTGTACTCGGTATGACCGCGCTACAGATTAAATTTACCTGTACACTCTAGACCTGTATTTCTTTCCGTGCATCAATTAGTGCGCAATGCGGGCCGACGTTGCCAAATGGAACCGTGTAAAAGTATAAGCGCAACTAACAAAGTTGATTTTCCCGTACGGATGTAGCAACTTGTTTTCTAAGAATTTGTAAAAAAGGGTAATTAGTATTGTGACGGTGGTCATTGTATGGTGGAGGCAGTTACGACACATTTTCTTCGCAGTATAATTGGGAACATGTTGCTTATTTTAAACACTGCGATATTTGAGAACTGCTGTTTGTTAATTTCATCATGAGGTCGTATTATCTGTAAGGTGTATTGCAATATCGCACGATGTTCAACAATTGAGTTATTTTGTAATTATGGCGTGGTGTTTCATAATTTATTACTGTGTATTTGCTCGAAACAACGAAATACGTATGGTTCCATAGCCTAACTTTAGTGTAATGGGATAGATAACCGCAAACTGATAAGTTTCATTGACATGTTTAGCAGGTGATAGTAGGGTGCTAGCGAAGCCTACCCCGTATAACAAAGATGTCAATAAAAACGTGTTTGAATAAAATATTTTGGAGTCGTGACTGTTTTAGTGCCAGGTTATTACTGGAATAAATTTCACGCGTTGTGGTCTTTTGTGTGGCTCTTTTTTATAAACAGTAGCGTTTCAAAGAGCTCATAATATGGTATGAGTGGCTTGGTATGTCTTGACATTTTAAAAAATGTTCATTAACCGTCTCACTCATAAAGTACGAGTAATATATACACTGTGTGCAGTGTTTAGCAATTGTAACATATTATAAGCAGTGCAAAATCTCCACAAGACTTGAAAGCCCCCTCGGGCTCGAGCGTCAAGCTCCTATAGCTCAGTGGTCATCGTAAACGCCTTTGACCCGTGCGGCTGTGGTTGAAATCTTATCTTGAAATTACCTCTCATATGAAATTGTAAATATTCATGTGAGAAAGGGTTAAACACTAGACAGATTAAGATCTCATTGTGGACGGCGCACGTGTTTGAGCTTAAAGTCCGCTTAAAATGCAGGACGAGCAATGCTGAAGCTTAACAGAGAAACCTGCTTAGTTTGAAAAACAATTTCAAAGTGCAACGGAAAGTCTTGTCCATCTCCGCTTGAAAATAAACATCGCCTTTAGAATTTTTACCAGAAATTGTCAAAATTGTTGGTCAAATGTTTTAGAACACTAAAATCCAAATTAGTATTTTCGTTTTATTATTATGCACTGTGGAATAGCAAACTGTGTTGGTTCACTGCCTTCATCAAGTTCATTCATTGAAGAAAATGGTCATCATCAGCACAGTTGTTGCCATAATAATAGTCAAGATACCCCGTTAATTAACGGTGAAGGTCCTGTAACAAGATCAAAATCGAATCGCAGATATAACAGCGCTACGAGCACAAATTCACTACCTGCTTCTAGCAGCCGTGCATCTAATTCGAGTAGTTGCTGTGGTTATCAACCACATTCGAAGCATAATAACGCCGGGTCGAAACATGTTAGCGTCCAAACGCAGTGTAACACACCGGAAAGCAATAATTCTGCCGGATACGTGCGTGACTGCAACGGCGGTGGGCTGATAAATGCGAATAGCGGTGTTTCTGACTGGAAAATCAAGGTAACCGTTGTTTATGATGGGCGCGGTGAGTATAGATTGGAAAGGATAGCCGGCAGTTTTGATATGTGTATTTCGCGTTCAGTCTGTTTAAGTGGCGAAAGGCTCTGAGTAGGGTTCAACCAAATATTCGGTTTAGCCATTGCTTTGCCGGATATTTATTGCTCAAAAGCATCACATAACAATATCATACCATTATCAGTGACCAAAATCATAATATTTCGCTGTGAAATTTGTTAGATATAACAAAAATAAGCACTCCACGAAGCCCCCCCAATTTGATACTAAGACTCTTATAAAACAATATTACAACATATAGTAAGCGGTACCAAATTACGTAGCTTGATAATGTTTAACTTTTTGTTGAACATGTGCTTAAATAACCGACGCCGGCTCCGGTATATTTTGGTATCCGGTATAATTCTGGTGCTGAAAACTGAACATTGTTAAAATTAGTAGTTATTCGATAATGCTTGCAGTGTTACCTGGAACAGTGTTTATTATTTACTTATGTTTATTTTTAGGACATTAGAGAGTTTTTGGAATCAAATGCCGATGATACGCATAAAAATCGCGTTTTGAAAACAATATTGGTATGTTTTGTTCTAGTATCTGCACACTGACCTAAAAACAATATAATATTTATTGTATATAATTTTAGATAAGTGTTCGCATACGCTCGGTACATATTATGTTTGTGTTTACTGAAATAGCGTAAACGCTGATTTTTGCTGCATATTCACTTTATCTTGTTTTTGTACTGCCCTTATATTTACAGGCGTCTTGCAGTCAAGCTCAGTTGTATTATTTGGCCGGTGCGTTGGACGTCAACTGCATTTCGACAAATACGTCATTTTATGGCCGCAATCACACATGTAACAGTCATAGCAGTGGGCATGGATCTGACGGATTTTCAATGCTTCCAAATATGATTGCGATGAAAATTTTGACGTATCTTGACCCAGGTATAGCCAAATGGTATTGTTATAGTTAGGAGCAGTATGGAATAAGGCGGGTCTTTGTATTAAACAGTTCCCAAGATAATCTGTGGGCTGAAGTTCGTAAATCTTAATCCATAAACTGAGACTGGTAAAACCTTAGACCCGTGGATTTAGTTCGACACCAGATGTAAACGTCCTAGAAAAATGTTAAATGGCCAGATCATAATAACACGCGAGTATTCGAATTTAAATGCTGTATGTCAATTTTTACGTAGCGTTTTAATTGTTGATTGAAATTTTGTTGCAGCGAGCATTTCAAAGTGCTCGCGAGTGTGTAAAAAGTGGCGTCAAATTACGGAAGAACCATGTCTGTGGAAATATTTGTGTTTATCATCACCTCATTGTCGAATGGCAGACGAAGCTGCCGAACAAAAGCAGCTTATTGCGCATCGTAACACACCTGATGGACGTGTCCGGGTAATTTTATGGCGGTTAATTTAATAATAAAATTTGTCGTTGATAATACTTGAATATCGGTATTGAACCGAGTTTTGATTCTGATAGATTAATTATTTGTCACTTGTATTCATGATGGAACATCGAAATCGAAGTACGTTGAGGAATGAATGTTGTTTTCGTGTACCGTTCTTTAACTTTTGGTGTTTTAGTGGAAAGAAGCATTCTGTGATCGTTTCCGCATTTGGCGTAATTGGACGCGTGCGCGGTGTGTTTTGCGTGTATTCGAAGGTCATTCAGAAGGTACGTGTGTATTTCCTTTTCATGTGATTTTGTGAAATTATTAAACTGGGCATATAGTCAGACTGGCTGTCGATGTAACACTAAATTAAAGCCAAACAATGGTTGCAGTCGCGTAACACCGTTATTAGTTTGTTGGTGTTGTAAAAAGTTTGAATGTTGTTTAAGTAGTATAATGCATGTTTGCATTGGATTCGAATGTTGATGTAACCAAGTGTGTATGATACTTAGAAAGAGTGTTCAACTACCTGGGCTGTGCATGGTACACAATGTATTAGCACGTCTTGAGTTTTTGCCCGACCCAGTTTGTTTAAGGGGGGGTCAATTTCAGTTTTAATGCACGTTTAATTGTTTCTCTTTTTTAAGAATAAACGAAGTATGCATGAGGATATAGGATTGCAATGTATTTATATTGTTTATTGAAAATTTGACCCCTAAGTAAGGGGGGAAGGCCAGAATTGCAACGCGCGCTGGGTACACTCTTTTCTACTCAGAATATTCCCTGTTGCATACTCTTCTCCATCAAACACTCTTGATGTAACCAAAGTTATGTTGTACTTTTAGTGTTTGTGTTTTAGGCATATCATGTGTACAATTTGACGACACACGGATCGTTAGTGGATCTAGTGATAATACCATAAAGGTAACTATGCAGCGAAGCTGATGTTGATCTTGTTTGTGAAATAAGTTATTTAATTTTTGTCAAGCGTGACTGATTACTCATAAGCAAATAAGTATGCAATTGGGTACGTTCTATGAAGGCGAATATGTAACCAAAACGCGTTCCGATTAGCCCAAGATCCTCCTGTTTATGAAAAAAATTAAGTTTCAGCAAGGCCGACGTGTTCCGATTTTAAACCGGGTATTATTTGGTTCATACCTTCTACCCCACCAGAACTGCGTTGATGCAAAAAGAAAACAGCTTTCTGGTATTCTTTATACATCGCGAAATTCTGTGTGGTGCATGTAGTTCTATCTACAGACAGCATCGGTTTTGGCTTCTATCTGTTGTATATAGACGGAGGACTTGCGCAATCCTAGTATATTATGAATTTAGTTTTAGTTTTCTGTAGCTCTAGATGCTGTACGTTTTATGGTTAAATACAGAATATAGTCGGAGAGAAATAATTCTAGTAAACTGCATTGGTTTCGATAAAGTATTTTACTACACATCGTTTGCTTATTTTGTGTTATCGTTATGCAGGTCAACTATGCAACTTATGCTGGTGCAAATTATGCCACGAAAGTTTAGGAAAGTTGCAGTTGAACCTTAACCTTGACATTACTAAATTTGTTTGTAGTTTTGGGATATTCGAACAAATAATCGGTGGCCGGTGTTGACGTTGACTGGACATTCAGATACTGTTCGATGTTTGCAGCTTGACGGCACACGGGTTGCGTCTGGTTCAAACGATTCGACGATTAAGGTACAATAATATTTAAAATTAAAACACACTTTTGCCTATCGTACTGTAAATTGAATTTTCGGTTTTTAAATATCCGCTGAAACTCACCACATAACATTCTCTATTTATAAAATTTTTTATGACTGTTACGTTGGCTAAATATGTTTTAACTTTTTTAATATTATACTCATCTGTTTTAGGTGTGGGATTTGTCCAATGGTACAACGTGGTCAGGTATTGCATGTCGCGTTACAATGCAAGGTCATTCCAGTGCTGTGCGTTGCTTGCAGGTTAGTAAGGGTGACAGCTTATGATCATTTTTATACACGTTCTGAAGGTTATTGGTTTTTTCGCTACTGGTTAGTAGCAACAGGTCCCCCAGTAGGCGGAAGTCTTCGAAACACGATGTGCCCCCGGTTTAGCCCCCCCCCAACATCCCAAATTCACATTTCGCTTCCCTGTCCCCCATTTTTAAACCTAGACACATACTTTTATGAGCGTCTTACAAACATTTTGAATAATTGTCCAGTCGCAATAATGTGCATGCATGTAACGTGTATTAGCATGATGTATTCGAGCTTTTATAATTTGTTTAAAGTTTTTTGTTTAAAAGTAATTTATTGCAAAAAATCACCCAAAAAATTACACCGGGTTACGAAGGACGAGCCCCGGTTAAAACCTCTTACTCCGTGGCAGCATGGCGAATTCTCTGATGTTATAGTATATTTTAAATGTGTTGACGTTGTTATCGTTTTTGTTTCAGATGGATTCTGATAAAATAATTAGCGGTTCGTACGATACGACAGTCAAATGTTGGGATATGCATTCCGGACAGTGCCAAATGACTCTAGTGTAAGTTTGTACTGTTGTACGAGGACAATATTGATAATTTGCGTTGTCGGAATTGTAGATTGAGTTTTAGAAAGGTTGTAGACCTTCCAGAGTTTTTAGTTTTCTGCTGAATGTACTGCCTTTGGAAAACGAGTGTGCGTTTTTGACATTTGACGCATAGTGTTGTAGATACAGGTTTTTCGTTCTCATTTTGTCGGTGTCGTAATTATCATTTTAGTTTATATTTTAATTTTTTAATTCAGCGATCACGAAGATGCAGTGCTCTGTTTACAGTACGATAGTCAAAAAATTATATCCGGTTCCAAAGATCGATCTATCAAAGTAATGACAGTATTGGCTGTACCGCTAGCTTATCTGTTGTGAATTGGATGCTAAAATACCGAAACTGAAAGCTGACGCCAAAAAATTTTAACACTTGAACTAGCTGCAGTATTAAGATATTTTTTGTCAACTGTTGTATATAATTGTACTTTATAATGAGTATAAAAATAAGCCAAACTTCAAGTTCTGGAACATTACACAATACGTATGTTGTTACTATTTTGGCGTCGACGACGAACGACACCGAACGTCATTTAAGACATAGGATAACTTTGAATAGTCTCAAGGCTGCATTTGGTGCAAATGCCGTTTAGATCATCGTAATGCTTTTACAATAATAAATTAAGCGTAAACTTAAGGATAAAACAAGAAGTTAGTGTTAATTTATGTATTATTGAGGGTCTTTCTCCACCGCTATTTTGAACTCGGCAAATATAATATGTTGCTGTATTTTGTTTTAGCTGTGGGATTTAAGATCAGGCATTTGCACGATGACGCTTCATAATGCACATACTGATGCAGTAACTGCATTGCAGTTTGACGCACAGCGTATTGTATCAGGCTCGCTAGATCGGACGATCAAGTTTTGGGATTTGCGGACTGGTAGATGCAAGCATACTCTGGATTGGAGCCAAGAAGAAGGCCACACTGGTGTCATACGGTAACTCCCGTGGGATTAAATTGAGCTGTCGGGCAATATTGGGGGCTTTTTTGTTCATAATGTAGAGTTTAACAATAGTTTGGTTTCATTTCAGACGTCCGCTTAAAAGTAGTCAAGCTAAAGCCGAGGTAAATTTTAAGAATTGCGGTTTCGGTAGAATTAGCTTTAGCTTATGATTTAAGAGCAGTTTTACTCAAAAATGGTTTTTGTTGCAATGTATTGCAGGGGAATTACGAAAATGTAGCCTCTTAATGCCCTCGAGGCTATTCATGCGCTAAGCAGCTAGTTTAACAATCATACTGGTCACAATAATGTTTAGGCTTCGGCGTAAGCAGAGGATTAGTCTTGTATGATGCAACGGACGCTGGATCGCATCTGAGCCTCACCATGGCTCAAGCGAACGTAGACTGAGCCAGTGGTACAACAACAATGTATTAATCTCTCTAAACATTGTTCCGATATGCTTCATTTTTGTTTCAGATGCTTGCAAGCCGACAGATGGCGTGTAGTCAGCGCTTCTGATGACAAAGTTGTGAAGGTATATTTTTTATGTAGGGAAAAGACAGTGTTTAGGTGCTACCGTCGTTGAGTTTGCTGATCACCGCGAAAGGTTATCTAGTTTGCTTAGACAGCTGAACTCCTGAAGACTGTAAATTGCCAGTATGTTGTCCAGAGTAACGTGTATTTATAAATCCAGCATATTTTCACATTATTTCTTCTCATTATTTTCTTCATTGTGGGGCACTGATTGAAATTTTGCCAATGTTTAATGTTATGGAACAAATCTACAGACCTTAGGTTTTTGATAAGGCTTGGATTTTTGGCTCAGGATTAAAGCTGCCTACGCCGGAGGTAATGCTATTGGTGAACCACTTTTTTGCCAGTGCTCCAATTCTTGTTTCAGGTTTGGTGTCTGCAAACTGGCAGACATTTAGTCAATTTAACTGGTCATTCTGATGGCGTTACATGTTTACGATTCAACGATTATCGTGTTGTTTCTGGGTCTTATGATAAAACTGTGCGATTATGGGACTTTTCGTGTTAACATTCCGTGAATATATAGTTTATTGAACGATTTTATTCAGAGTTGACTTGTCTAAACGAACTTCATATCTGTTTTATTAAACGGCATTTATATGATATAATTTAATTTTTGAGTCTTGTAAAATAGTGCGAATCATTAAAAATAAAATAAGATTATGTTGCTGTGAGCGAGAGGCTTAGGCGTTGTTTTGGGACGTAAAATTGTTCAAATTGTAGGCTTTGTCAAGGTGTGTGTGAGTGTCCATATTGTTGTTGTTGTTGTTTGATCAATTTACTTTCTTGAAATTTGCGGCCAGTTTTTTAAACATCTATTTTTACTATAGTTAAGTTGTGTTTAACCTAGTTGGTGAAATTGCAGGCAGTGTTTTGATCTGTGGATTTGGAATTATTTTCGGGATTAAGTTTGCCACGGAGGCTCAATGTGAAGGAAATCGGAGATATCGTTTTTCTGGGGTTGCGCATAGGGCAGGAATTTACGCAGTAACTTAAGTTTACTTGCCTCATGGAATAACCGTGGAAACCAAGGAACTTGGGGAAATCAAGGAACTTGGGAAAATTTAGAAAATTGGCAGAAAAAGATAGTGATTCTTAGTTTCAGTTGGCCATTCTATTTTCAAGTTATTGGGGAATCTTGGAGACTTTATGTGAGGAGACGGCTATATTTAACCAGAATTTTTAGACACGGTTTTTAGTGGATTTCGGATCAGGCTACACCTTTAAGGGCCTCCAGGTTTCTGGTGATTCAAAACAATAGGTTTAGATTCTAGATTACATTTTTTTTGCTTAGGCTTATAGGCTTATGTTTGCGATGCTATGAACACGGTGCAATATGTCTTTACGTCCTCATTAGGGACTACCGTACTTTATAGTGGTCTCGGAATATGTTTTTAGCTTTTTCTGTTATAAGCAATTAGCGGCCGGCCGGCGAGGGGGGGTTTGTTGGTTTATTTGGGCATTTAAGGTATTTTAGGATTGATGGGGTTGGGTGGGTAGGTTTATTAAAGTGTAATATAATTAAAATAAAAGAAAAAGGAGAGTTAGTTAGCAAAAGTTTAAATATTTGATTAAATATTAAATTAGACATCCAACAACCAATAATTCTACCAGAGACGGAGGTCGATTTTCTTCCGGAGCCAGACCTCCGGTTCTACTCTATGGTTAATACAATGGAAGAAATTTAAAGTTTAATAATAGCAAGTTCCACATTTTATCAGCCATTATATATTTTAAGGGGCATAACAGAAGTACAAAAGCGTATTTTAAGCAAAGTTACCCATTAAAGCTTAGGGTCATTTGACCAATGTTACTTTTAGTATCGTAACCTCCAGAGGGTAGCCCCCTACTATTCGGATACGTACTGTTATTTACTTATAACCCACGCTCCGCCACCATTCGTTACTGAAATATATCCGGAACAGCAACTGTCCGTTGAATTAAACGTTTATTTGTCTGTTTCAATAGTATGAGCGATAATGCAAGGTTATACTTAGGAATGAACTTTCAAAATTCAAGTACTGTATTGACTCGAATGAGAGGGGTTGGGGTAATAAGAGGGGGTCCCCATTTTGAGGTCCGGATCAATACGAGTCCGTATCCCTACTAAGAATCCGTAAGCGGATAGTCCCTAAACCCTAATTAAACGATTAATTTAACGGATAATTGCAGTACCGGATATATATCAGTAACGAAGGGCGGCGGGAGCGTGGGTTAAAAATAAATAACAGTCCGTAACCGAATAACAAGGGGTACCCTCTGGAGAGACCAAATAAATATCAGCCCCCCTTTTTATTCGGGTCACTACAGTAAGCTTCAAAGTTTCAAACTCAATTATTTGGTCATGGAGTCATTTATGCGCTATAATTAGGGATAATTGACATTTATGGACTCTAATTATGGTTTATGGACTCCATCCGCTTACTGACAAACTCTTATTAGGGATACGAACTCCTGGACTCCTATTGATTGGGATTCAAAAAGGGGACCCCCTCTTATTCGGGTCACTACAGTATATTCTGCTGTTCCATTTTAAATAAAAACAATTCTTCCACAATCTTCAGAATTTTGGGCGAATCAGCTGTTTTTTGCGCATTGTAGGAACCGTAAATTTTGCCCAATTATACAATTGTAGATAAATATAAGGGTTCATGTAAAGATCAGGGGCGGAACGTTTTTCTGTGGGACTAGAAAAGAGTAAGCTTAAGCTTTAGACTAATTTTTTGCTCGCCTTATTCTTCATCTATATCGGTAACAAACTGGCGATAAATGTTTAATTCAGGTTAAAATACAGGCACAACTACTGACAAACACAACACAAGTTCAACCGGTCTGAACGTACATAAATATCACGTGCTATATCACTTTAAAAACACAAACGAAAAATATGCAATATACATGATATTAATGATAACCGGAGGGAAATTTATAAACTTATTATGGAAAAAAGTGACACAGATTCAAATGAATTCACAGGACATCAACAAATGAATTTAAGATTTTGTCACAACGCGCGTATATGTCGTGATCCAAAATGTAATTGAGAAACAATTCCGAGCTGGCGTCTATTTCAAAACGGAACTACAACATCGGTTTGCACCATGGGGAATTCTCTTGCGACAAACGCACTCGTTTTGACTGCTTACTTGTTATAAACGTACATAATTCCGGCCAATTCCTCATTGGACTAAATCAAAAATAAAGTTACTTCTTGGCAAAATTATCTCTGATATATAAACCAGACAACCAAAGTAACGTTTTGTGTTGGGACTGAATTCAATTGATGCGAAAAAATACGTCATCTTGTTCGCTCACCGAAGGTGTCTTCCGAAAATCTATATGTGGCCCGTATATACACCTACTATTGTGATTTTAGCCACTGTTACTCTTAGAGCCGTATTAAGCAGGGTGCAATCGGAATTCCGATTCCAATTAGAATTCCAATTCAAAATGAGTTCTGGTATCGATTCCGATTGCACAATTAATCAGAATCGGAATTTCCACATTTTAATTTTAGGACTACTTGTATTCTGCATCATTTGTCTATTAAATTGTTCAAGATAAGTGTTGTTTAGCTATATAGAGCCAAAAAACTGCCAATTTTGTTCATGCGACTTTTTGTTTGTACAATTTATACGCATAGTCACAAACGTTGTAGTTCCGATTCCAGTATAAATTTTCTGTTCCGATTCCGATTCTGGTATCATTCTGTTCCGCTTTGCACCCTGGTATTAAGCATATTCCTAAGCCTAAGCGCAGCTAAATTATAGCGTTTGAAATGTTTTGCATGCGTGATAATAACGAATTCACAATACACAAAAAGCGCTGAAAAGTTCAAAATAGCGTACAAAAACTACAGGTTAAAGCAAAATGTTAAACCGATAAGCGTAACCAAACAGCAACCGAATATAAAGCTAAATCTGTATACATTTTGCTATGATTGTTCTTCCATGTGAGTGAAGAAGTTTAAATTTTCAAACTGAAGCAAACTAAAAAAAATCTAAACGAACAACTAATTTTAATTCAGTAAATATTTACTTATGCGCTAATCAAACACTTCAATCAAACTGTGCACAACATTTAAATGCTACATCCGATTTAACATCCGGTTCCGCTAAAAAATTCACTAACAGGATGGATTTCGTTAAGGGTGCGACCTGAAATCCAATTTCGATTCCGGTAAAATTCGACACCTTTTGGCTTTAGTATTATAAGTTGCCGGATATTTATCCATGAAAATTATGCCATACCTCTGTTTCACATGTTATTTATGAGCAAAATAACAGTACATCACAGTGAGTATAGTTTGAAATGACGTAGATCCGGCTCCGCTTTTTTTGGCATATGGTCGCACCGTGGTTCCAGTAAATTTATATCCCCTAAAGCAAAACACTATCGGTATATGTTTTTCAAGCCTCAGAAATATCTTTATGTTACTGGCCTAGCTTTGGTATTATTTCTACTCAAAACTATAATAAAAGCACAACCGCTTTTTTACCAACATTACAGAACTAATTTCAGTTTAATAAACACAATACAAAAACCTAAATCCCATATTAAATCTATTAATATTAATAAAATGTTGGCTGCACATATGACTAAGATCAGAAACATATAAATATAATTATATACAATATACGTGTGTAAATATATGCATATAATGCATATTTCACTTCGATTACGACGGTACCAATATACAAATTATTCAAGGCCCCCTGATTTCTTATTGCAACTAAAACGAAAGATCGCAACTGATCCGTTTTCCTCTTGAAAAATTCCACTCTTTTCTACCCTTTGACACCAACGAAAAATTTTGAACAAAAACTTGAATGTGAAAAACTATACAGTCACCCATTCTGAACAAAGAAAATCCTAAATTACCTTTAGAACACAAGAACCGTACGTATTTCGCACCTTGATATCGCTCTACTCAAGTTCGCTATTATCACCAGCGCCACCTTTGCTTTCCTCATTACCCGACACCATTACCTCACAATTCTCCAATTCGTTACCAGCAATGTTTTCCTGTTTTAGCAACCCTGTTGATTCTTCTATTTCACCGTTAATTGTATCTGTACCATCCGCAGTGACACCTGCACTTTCCGCTGAGCGTAACGCAGTTTCAGAACTGATTTCAGCCGCAACAGGTGAATACCAATAAGCAGGGTTGTTGTTCGTTGTACAATAAGCATTGGTATTTAACACGACTCTACTTTCTCCAGTGTTGTCGCTGTTATCATTAGCGATCGGGGAAGTGTTCAATTCCGGCAGTGCTACTTGTGTCTTGCCTAAAAAATATGTATCATGCGATTCATCCAATCTAAATTATTACAGCTGAAACGTGTCACATACGCGATTTTGGGCACCGCACCAGCGCAGTAGCAAACATTGATTTTGAAAATATATAATTGATCGTTCTTCTACATATATTATATCACGAAACACATGTGCTATCAAACAAATTCTTTCAAATTGTGCCCACAGCTTGAGATATTACAATATGTAAAGTAAAAGCGTTTAACCACAGTACAAAAAGTTACACATAGATGCAACTACGGCTGCTAGTTATAATTATATGCTAACCAAATGACTTACCTTCACGGATGGCACGACTAGCTGATAAAAGTGAAGAAAGTCGTGAATCAAACTGCAATTGTTCTAGCTTGTATTCTTGTTCACGCTGAAAAAAATATAAAATGTCAATTAACTTTTAGTCACAAAATTGCAAATATGTATAATTTTGTACTGCAAAAACTGTTATATGATTACATTCTAAGCAATAAAATGCGCAATTACACGTTCACTGTACTACCAGTTCCGGTATATTACAAATATAAGAGTGTCGTTCGGTATATAACCGAAGCTTCTCTCTGTGTACTAAAAGAATATTTTTATACCAAATGCGGTAAAATTGGACTTTCTTGAGCGATGCTCGACATACATACCGATCAAAGATCGAACGATTGTGCTTTTCACTTACATACCCGAAAACCCCGCAACGAAAGGTGTTTCAATGCTTCTGGCTCTTAGATTCAGTAAAACGATGACTCTGACTGAGCATATCCAATGTGTTAAATTGAGTAAAATAAAAATATTGTATATAAACTAAAAACAGCTAACATGTGAATTTCGAAATATCGAAGTCCTTATCCGGATATCCTGTGCCTATCACCAAGAGTGGATGCTGCATACTTCAGCAAGAGTATGCAACTGGGTACATTCTGTGTAGAAAAAATGTACCCGGCACGCGTTGTGTTATTGCCTTACCCTCCTTTATTTAGAGAGGAGTACAACCAGTGCAAACCTTGGCACTTTATGTATGCAGCGTCAAACATGGTCCCCTTACAGTTTAATTTAGGAGTATTCATGTGATAGCGATCCCCCCTTCATTGGTACATTTTGTACCATTCGGGACCTCAAGAGTTGCACACTCTTGTCATGATCCACTTTTGCTACCACTAATTTCAATACATAGAAAGACATATGTCCGTTGACATACTACTACACATCGGTTGACGACATACTACTACACAAAGACATACAGTATTTATAACACAACTATTAAATATGGTACGTACACCAATGTTTATTGTCGTTGAGAATCAATCGGTCGTATTATTCGTTGACATGAAACTACATGCACAAGAATTAGCTGAAACTAAGCCAACATTTCGTCTTGCTGGAGAGTTCGGGTATTAAAAAGACTACTTACTTTTAACAACGCATCCTGCCTTTGTTGTCGTTGTCGCCGTGTATTCTCAAGCAGCGTTTGCATACGATCGTTTACATCTGAATTATGTTTTTCAATGCGTTCTAACGCAGACGTTAATCGATTCATTTGAATGTCAACTTGTTTAATTTCTAAAATACAACATACACATCACAATATTCCACCAATGAATACAAAAGATTTATACAAACGATCTGAACGGTACGGGATAACATCAAAATAATGTAATCAAAAAGAACTATAGAGTAACACTAAAGCTACAACTTTGAGGTGAGTTTACAGTTTTTTCGTATCAATTATTAAAGTTAATAGCACGCATAATGTTGTTTTAGTATCACGCTAAACGCTAACCCCAAAAATTTTTTCATTGTCCATACAACGGATATAATTAATCATTTTACACCAATATACAAACAGATAGCTATGTATAGAGATACAAATATTTATGTACCTAAGCCCATATTCTCAAATGTGAGTAGCACTCATCACCAGATGGTGATAGGTCTTGTAACTTTGGATAGTTCGCGTTTGATTTGCCCTACTTCTGTACCAATTTTGAGATCATCATCTGCAGATGTTCGTCAGTTTGAAGACCTGTCGCTCAGGTGCTATACGCATTTGAGAATATGGGCCTTAGAAACAAACTACTAAATGTCTCATTTATTAAACACACTTACCTTCCATACTCTGCTCGAGCTCTCTATGTGTATCTTCGAGTCCAATTTCTTTCAGTGTCATGAGCCGTTGTGCGACTTCACGTTGCTTTTCAATCGTATCCGCGTTCGCATTTGCAATATGAGATCGAACTTCTTCAAGCGATGGTGTTATGTCGATCCTACGACACCGACCTTTTCCCTCAGGCGCCATACAAGTCTCAGCGGTTGCCCCAGACAAATTACAAGGACCATTATTTTCCAGCCGTTCCTTTGCTTGCTGTGATGCCACAGATCCACAATTTTCTCTGACCCGGTCCGTCAATGACTCCGACTCCAAGCTTGCATTAATCCTATTAACACCGTCGTCGCCCACACCATTCCACCCTTCGCCTACAGATTTATTTTCATATGCTCCCACATTTGTTGTATTAACACCATTTCTTAACACCGAGCGTGCCGTTCCGCTAGAATCATTGCCAGCTGGCCGTATTCTAGGTCTAGCGCCTAAATTAGCTGAACTCCTTACAGGAGTACTTGTCGAGGATTTAGTATCGCTAACAGTTTCAGATGACATATTAGCTGCGTACGCCAATTATATTTTATACGCCAGGTGACATTTCTGTTAAAGCTTGTTATTAAAGCATTTCGGATCAGTATTTAAAGCTGCGTTGCGATATAGACTAGATTAACACTATTTTTGGTATAACATTTATAACTTTGTCACATATTGGGTGCTAAAAATACTCTAACTATAAAGCCGATGTACAACTGTGGATAATAGATTGCAAAATTTGAACATAGGTAGCACAATTGAAATGCGAAAAATATACTTCGAAGTTACTAAAAACAAACTAATCGGAAGTGGGTACTATAGACCTTTTAGAATACGGGCATGGCATAATTTATATTATATGCGCAAGTAACAGCGAGTTGAGACACAGAAACACTTCATTAATTTCCGTGCTAAATGACTATTTTTTCGTTTTTTTTCGTTTTTCAGAGGATGTGAAAAACGAAAAAATAAAACAATCTTATAACAGCCTCAGTAAATTACTCGCGAAATATTAACAAAACATCGCTGAAACCGTGAGAAATTTTGTTTTCTCATGCTCCAATCAAGAAAGCTGGTTTACTAGAGAGGAATCAGTGGCGGATCCAGGAATTCTGAAATGGAGGGCCGCACGCTAGTAGAAGCACTCGCGATAGAGAAGCCAAACGCCATTTCAATGCTAAACACTTATATTAAATCTTGGTTTTGAACCCTGCACCCCTCTTGCATCCACCAGCGGGAGAAATAGCGGGATACATCGCTCTCCTACATTTCTGGAAAGACCAGTAAAACTCATGTTCACATGCATTTAGAATACCCAGCTTGATTCTCATACCCTTCCGAAATGAAGTTCTAGCTAAGAACACAGTGTTTTTGTGAACGGAATGCTTCTTATTGTTACAGGGCCAGTCTCCCAATGTGCTCCATGCAAAAGATAATTGTGCAATTAAATTCCAGTTTGTTTCGTACCTTCGTGCTCAAACGCGAGCCGGTCGGAAGCGCTGGAATCAAACTTTCAATTTTCGAGGCCCCTAACATCGGGTTCCATAAATTGATGCGTGGCGAAAATACTGGCAATGTGCTATGAATTCATAGCTTGCAAGTAGCTATTTATGTATAAGGCAACAGTGAACTAAATTGAACGGCACTTACCTAAAGGTACGGTGGCTCTTCAGGGGCGAACGCAGGTGTGTAGAGCTGTCTATTCTCGCCCCAACAGTCCTACGGTACTGAAAAGTACGCGATACAAATGGTTTCCAAATCAAACCGGAATACCATGGCCCATGTGTACAGTACGTTTTCTCATCATAATGTGTTATCAAACAGTCATTTGATTATCCTGTTGTTTTCACTAGACAAATCATCCAGTAACGTTCTTGCACCTGTGGAAGCATTTGAACTCGAGTTTTTACCCACGGGTATGCTTGCCAACTGAACTTTCTCGCTGAAATTATATTTTTTCAAAATTCTTTTACCCATTAGCGAAAAGACTAGTATCATTTGCATATTTAGTAATACTGGTGTTCACACGATATAGAGATATCCCAGACATTTTCGCGATTCTTATAAAATGAGCTACAACCTCAGATGAAACCGCATAAATTAACTGCGATCGGGCATCGTTGCCGAACTCCGCGAAGCACATTAAATGGCATTGACACACGACTGTTAACAATCACAGAACATCCAGAATGCATTTTGCATATACAATTCAACACCCGTCGAAAATTTGTACCATGTTCATTGTTTTGTATGTTTTGAAAACAAAATTCCATTCTAGTAAGTCAAAAACTGCTTTATTATCAAGAGACAAAACGATTGCTTCGGTTTAAAAGCTCTGCGCAGTTAATAACGCTTCTTATACGCGATTCAAATTATCCCAAATCACTCGTCCAGATACTAGACTTGACTGATTACCATGCATTATTGTTGACATAAGTGTTTCTAAATGTTTTGCATAAACTTTTGTAAAAATTTATAATTTACATTTAGCAATGGGCCCCAGTTTTCGAGACTTGTTTATACCCACCCTTTATATAATACAGTGATCAACCCATCATAGCTACTAAGGTTCATAGACCAATATATAAAGTTATATAATTTGCATAGCAGACGCTGAATCGTTACAAAAATGCCAGCAAAGCTCTATGGGAATGCCGCCAATACCGCGTGACTTATTCGCACGAAAACATTCCATCGCTGTACGCACTTCGCCTCCTGTCATCGATAGCTCTTTCTTTTTGTTCCAGCGTGATATATGTAAAGATAGTCTGGTTAAAGAAACTATTTAGAACATCCTCATTAATAATTTGTACTGACTACGAATTTCTATATATAGATGTCCGTAAACGCACTTTGAAATTGTTTACAAGCGGATATACCCTCGTCAAAATTTTCTTACCCACGTTAGCCGCGGGTTCCATGCAGCTCTTGTTGCACATGATAGACAAGAATATCGTTAATTTCGCACACAAAAATTTACTCAATTTTTATATTAAAACTACAGCGATAAACATACAATCGCAATGCAAAAATATTACAAGTATAGAACATTGGAGGAATTGAAATATTTTACAGTAGCCATCTGTAAAAGTTGTTTGGCGGACATGGACCTACTACACTGCAAGAAATGATGAATCAAATTGACTCTCTCCGAAATAGGATTTTTCTGACTACACAAACTGAGACAAAATTTGACTCTGGTGGTGTCAAACTTTGACTAAGTTTGTGTAGTCAGGAAAAGCCTATTTTGGAGAGTCAATTTGGCATCCCAGCCTATTAATATCGAAAGAACGCACGCGTAACGCACAGCAAGAACAAAATCGAAGCGGAAGTCTAACCGATGGCTAAAGGCTTAAACAAACGACTAAAACTAATTCAGGGACAGCGCAATGAGCAGTAATAAATTTGAGCAGCTCAAGACTAAAACCTGTGAATTGAAGCTGAAGACCATATAACCGCCTGGTTTTGGACATTGTTCGGGAATCTATTTCACATACAGGGCGCGATTAGCAATCCAAATTTAATATACCATTTACCAGAAAAAAATGGTTTCACATCTTACAGATAATTAGTTAAACTGTACTGCTAAAATAACACTGTAAAAACTATACGTTATGTACACTGAGATCACAAAAAATATGTAAAACAGTCACCGAAGAACTGGCAGTGAATCATATCAACACAGTATAGAAGCTTTTGTAAAAAAATAAATCAGATACTTAAATGGCTTATATGTTGCCCTTTACTTAGCTCTTTCGGTCGCTGCTCGGTGCCGCTCACCGCCGCATTTACTTAAAAATACGACACACTAAAGTATAACGCAGTCCTAACATAAATGCTCCGTGATGTCAAAAAGTCGCACTGCTATTGTTTAACAGGAAGCTTGGCTTGCTTCCAAAAAACTTCGTTCATAATTTTGAAAAGTTATGTTCGTATGACACAAAGTTTGCACAATGTTACATATGAATTTCATCGCAAAATCGGTTACATCCGGTTTGATACCACCAAACATACTGAAAATAAGTTTAAAACAAGGAAAATGAACGAAATTCATAACACTAGAAAAAATTATATTACACAATAAACACTAAAAACAAACGAACGTAATTTTAAACTTATCAACACCTACCGTATACTGCTGGCGTTTCGCTAGTGGCGGAGTAGCGATTGTCTAAATCACTCGGCTAAAGCCACTATGTTCAGCTATGCCATCAAAAATCCCTCTGGTTTAAAATTATGCTTATAAAACTAAGACAACAAACAGCCTCACCTCTACACTTCGAAATAGAAACTTTAACCAAAGATCGGAAAAACATAAAAAACTTAAAATTTGCAAAACATTTTAAAATTTTTTTTTCAGGCCTCATTTGTTTGTATCTCCGGTGCTTTCTGAAAAGCCTTCACTTATCATATCTACCGGATTAAACCCTAGGGCACCTGTTGTATAACACACACCTAACATGACGAGATCGGTCTAGCGAATAGCCAGTACTGTACAGCCTTAATTGCACTTCCACACACAAAATGCTAAATTATTTCCATAAAAAGCATACAATAGCGAACTGAGATCATGAGTGATTTCTAAGCCAAATCGTTCACCGGAAACAATAGTAACGTTACGTTAGTTATGCTCCGTGACTTGCCTGGTTATGCTGTCGTACTAAAATGTCTAGTATTTGCACAATCAAACAGCAATAATGACATAGGGGACCACATCATCAGATACCCTATATCCGGTATATTTATAAAGGATGCTGAAACCGGACACGGATGCCGGCTTTTTGACCGAGGAACCGGTGCCTGATATCCAAACACTTCCTGTTTACACACTACATACAAGTAGGAGCCTACTGGTACATATATAACCATGGAAAAATTGATTGGTATAAATTGAATATCATCATCATCTTGACTACAAAAACGTGCATTCATAATAAATTGTCTAATTTAGGGTTTTAAATCATGTACTTACCGACTACAACATGCCACGAACCCCCGTACTTTTCATCAAGCGCTTCTTTAACCACGCGTGCTGCTTCCTATAATATAAAATAATCATTTTGTAAAACACAGTATTTGACCTATTCTAAATTTCTTCAACTTAAAACCAGTATTGCCAGTATGTAATCGTATTAAAATCCTATTATGAAATGGTCCATGTATACAACAGGGACAGAAAGTTTTCCTGCAGGGCTGTAATAGTGTCAAGTTAAGCTTTAGACTAACTTTTTTCCCTAGGCTTAGGCTTAGGAATAGGCTAATCCTTACGCTTAGGCTTAGGTTTCGGCTAACGAATATGCTTGTACCACTGTTCCGACCCTGTTCTATACATAGGCTTATGAAATTAAGTTTTTCACTGTGAACAATAGGGTGCAAACGGAAATTCGGGTTATAATTCCTGTTCAATTAATACACGTTTCTATCCCGTTTAGGATTAAAAGTTTAATCGGAATATGAACTGGAGCTTAGAACGTTTACGCTTGGTCATTGGTGACGTTTGATTTCGCACAATTTTTTCCGCATTGTATGTCTTTGAAGTACTAATAACATCGCTGTCCCGATTGCACTTTCGATTTCGATATAATCCCGCTCCGTTTGGCACCTTCGTGAACACCATATCACAAAATTCAAATTTAACCGATTTCTATACAACTATTTACCTGGTTATTGCTGTGGCGGTCACAAGATGCAAGGCAAAGATCAAGCACATCGTCACGCATCATATCTGGCATATCGCAATGCTAAAAACAAAACGCTAAACCACGTTAACACGACTTACATAAAAAATAATATAAAATAGCCGTCAGGTACGTAAAATACACTTATAAATATAAATTTAAACCTAAACCTAATTCAACAACTAAGCCAACTAAAAGATAAGCAGAAATAAGCATAGGCCTGTATACATTACCTAGGGTGCGACCGAATATCCGGCTCCGGTTTACTATCCGGCAAAAAACCAGCATCCGGTTCCGGTATAAACCTACCGGATTTTGGAGATGATTTCGTAAATTTCAAATTATTGCAAACTATGTTGTGAGATGTCATGTATTCAGTCCCATCACATGTAAGTATACAGAAGTACTGAGAAAATAAAATACAAAAATTGACATTTTTAACAACTGTATTTATTTCAGTGTACGCATTTTAGTTGTCTCATAGAACTAACCATCTAAAAGCAAGAAATGAAGCGATAATTTTACTGACGCATTAACGTGCTAAATTTTATTTATTTTATAAACATACTATCCGGTTAACATCCGGTTCCGGTAAGAAAATCACTATCCGGATCCGGTTTTTTGCGATTCGGACGCACCCTGACATTAACAATAGAAGAGAAACTGAAACTAGAGACTTTGATACAAAAGTGTGAAACTCTTAACCCTTCAATAAAATATTCTAATTTCAAGCATCACACTTCATTAAAACAAATACCTCGGCAACTTACTCGAATCAAAGGTGTAGTGAACAACCTATTAAACGGACTTTGTACTTGCAACGTACGAGGCTTAGAAGTACAAAATCGTCCACCGCTGTCAATATCCTGAGCAACTGTTTCGGTCATATTTGTTGAATGCTAAGAAAGCATATCAAGTAATTAAACGCCGACGAAGGAAGTGTGAACAATGCGTTTAACGGTGCAATTAGAGACGAGAAATACCGAATGTCGACAAAATTTACCGGAGCCCAAGCTGAAGCAAAATCAGACAGCTAAAATTACGCTTAACTAAATAAAATTGGCCAATGTAAAGGACAGGGGCGGAACAGTATTATAAGCATACTCGTAGCCTAAGCCTAAGAATGAGCATACTCTGAATCCAAAGCCAAGCAAAAAAAATAGTCCAAAGCTTTACTCTTATCCAGTCCCACAGAAAAACGTTCCACCCCTGATCATTAAATGGGCCATAAAATTGAACAAGAATTTGGAAATTGTAAAAAAGCGTTTTGAGAGTATTTTTAGAAAATTCCACCTTAAACTTCGTATCGGCAAGATTCATATAAGCAAATCTATTTAATTTTTAATCCGTTTTTTTACAAACGAAGCAGAAGTACAAACGTGCACTACGAAGTACAATTTGAAAGACCATATTTATAGTACAAACGGCAAATAAAAAAAGTTCCGGGTAATATCTGGCAGATTTTCAGTTAAAACCTTCTAAATTTTATGAATAAATGAAACCGATGCAAACAACTTGTTGTAGTTGTTCTATAGCCCGAGGCTGCTATACGCTCATCAAAATTCAAAATCAGTATAAATACATAAAAACATTCTGATTTTACTGTATGAAAATGTTACGTAAAAGGTGTGAAACAAAACCTTTACTTCAAAACAATCACGTTTTATGCTTTAGTCCCTATGACATTCTGGTTTAAAAAAACGTCTGAACGACAAGATATCTGTTACACCTTCTATCATAAGATGATGAAATTTACATTGACTCCGTCGGAATTCACGAACTATGTACCTCTGGAAAAACTAAAATCACAAATTGACAACTCTCAAAGCGAATTTTGAAATTTCCCGCTATATGCAGCAAACAATACACCACATGCATTGCTTGAATATAATATCTATCGTTTTCTGCCTCCGCGTTCTTTCATCTGAAGCTGAATTGCGGACCCATTAATCAAATTATAGTACGCAAGGCTATTCGAGTCTTTGACAAAAAGACCCTGAAAAAATACCGCACCGATTAAAATGCCTGAAAAAGAACCAATTTTAAATTAAAATCGTTGTTTAATATGAATCATCTTTTGACTAATTTTACACAACCCTACAGCAAACACGCCGAAATAAGGGCAAAAATGTATGATGGGGAATACGCTAGAGGAGCTAACATTTTTCAGGATGGGCATACAAGGTACTTATTTATCTCTACTTTAGTGAACACTGACTGATTTTCCCATAACGATTTACTAACCACTCTTTAAAAGCTTGTATATCATTACAAAGATTAATAGGAACACTTTAATACTATTCACTGTAAGGTAAAAACTAGAAATTCCGAAATTTCCAGAACAATGTCTGCAATAGGTTGCGGATCCGGAGTGAAGGTCAAAAAGTTCTCGTTCCGTTCAAAAAACTCTTAAAATAGCTTGTTCCCTGCCGACATTTTCAAGCCAGCCGTTATTAGGGCCAAATTTATTATATAGATTAAGTTCAAAGTCTTATTGCTGCAGGTCATGAAGAATGTTTAAATACATGCGTAAAGTATTTTAATAAAACGTTTCTGTTTGCAGATCGATAATATCCGCTACAGTGTTTCTCAAAAATATGAATGTGTCAAACAGTATTTAGGCAGCTTAATGTGTCCGGGTAGAGTTTTCACAAAGCAGTATGATATCCGCAATTAGCTATTAAACTGTTGAATAACAAACAGTTCGTCGAACAACATAAGTACATTTCCTGATTTTTGTTGCGGAGCGGACCTTTCACGTGCGCATTGCAGCAGCGCTTACTTGTGACCGACATTACTATCACAGCCGACTTACATCATAACTCAACTTCTGTTTGCTAGCAGGCATTCCAACAGCATCTTGAATCTTCGCTTTAATAACAGATATCTAAAATAACAAATTACAAATAGAAGCAAAAACATCAATATGCTGGACTTTGTTTGAGCAGCGACAAACACAAATCGGCCCGCTTTTTTCAATACACCTCTCCGTCAAAACCAGAACTACACAAAATTGCTATCAGAGCTGAAGAACTCAACATAAATAAGAGCCGTACCGGATCAGTAAGTGGCAGGGTAAATGTCAACGTTTGCCCAACAAGATTCCATTCAGGTTTGTCAGGCACCGACGGAAGCAACGCACTAATTGTGACTGGTCCCTGAAACAGACATATACTCAAAGTTAGTTCAAAACCGGTTCAATAACCGTTGAATATTCGATGTTTACTTTGATAATTCCAAATAATATGAAACCGATAGTTTTCTTTGAATTAAAAATGCGACCGTTTTCCAAGCCAAACGCCGAGAAAATATTTCACTGATTCTGGTTGGGAAGACAACGTAAATGCCAACGATCCAAGCCCAAACAATGCAAAAACAAATCGCCCCATGATGTCACCGAATAGCATGGGATAGATATGGTAGTCAAGTATGCTTTTCATCAATCTTATCAAAATATTAATATCTCTACCAATCATGCGATATATTGCCACACATATCGTGACCGCTAACCTTATTTCGAGCCAAAAAGTCGGCTTCTGAAATCAATGAGTCTTCGGTTCGTGCTTTCTTCGTAGGGGGCTCGTCTACCTTTAGTGCCGATTGAACCGGAGTTGGAACAGACATCGCAGGTTGAACCGGTACTGCAGCATTTGCGACGCCACCACGGGCAGCAACGATATGTTGTCGGAGTGCTTCAACCATTTGCTGCTGTTGCTGATTCGCTTCTTGAATCACTGACGGACCGCGTACACCAACACCTGAAGAAATAAATTAAATAAAAATTATAACAAATCTTATTAATATACTTCCCATCCACTTAAATATATCTACTATTCAATAACAAACTGAGGTTGTACTATGGGATCCTACCGAGAGCACTATATTTCTGCCTTTTTGCCTATTGTCATTTTATCCATTGATAAATAATGGCCACATAGTAAGAACACTCCGTGTGACATTCTTTAAAATATAGGCCAATGTAAAGAACAGGGGGGAACTGTATTATAAACATATTACTAAGCCTAAGCCAAGCAAAAAATTAATCTAAAAGCTTAAGCTTACTCTAGTGCAGTCCCATAGAAAAACGTTCCGCGCCTGGTCTTTAAATGGGCCAAAATATATATGACAAAACTGCAAGTTAGCCTTAATTTTCAAACAATAAACCTATGATATCTACAATAAAGCAAGCATCTCACGCTCACCATAGTTTGTAGCTTACCCTTTTATTAAAAATTACCCATTTTATCGATTTTGCGTTACCGGGTCGAAAACATATAACTTAATATATTGGCCCCATCACAACTTCATAATAAGTACTTACCAGCAGCTGCTGGAATAACCGGAGTTTGCTGCTGAGCGGGCAAAAGCACAACCCCACCGCCAGGTAGAATAGCTGCCGCAGGTGTGGCTGCAGGTTGCCGGACTGGCTGGAGTTGTGCCGCTGCCGCAGCAGCCAAGGCGGCAGCTTGTGCAGCTGCTGCAGCGGCTACAGTTCCGCCCGGAGGCGCCGATGATGGTATTGAAGGTACTACTACAGTCGCTCCGACAGGAAGAGGCGGTGGCGGCGGAACAGGTTTCGCTCCGTGTGGACTTGTAGCTGTTGAGGGGGGCAACGGGGGGTTGGGCTGTGTGCTGGTAGGTTTTTCTACAGGGGGAGGTACCGGCACAGTGGAGTTTACAGCCGGTGTTTTAGGTAACGGCGGCTGCATAGAGGCTTTCGACAGACCGTCAACATCGGATTTTGGACCTATGCGTTCTTTTTCTTTATCAGCACTAAAACATGCAATTATTACTAGTCTTCGATAGACTGATAGTTAAAATTATTATATAAGCGCGTGTTAACAAATCTGCAGCTGCTATTGTCAACTTTAATCAGCACGAAAATTTCCGTATTACAAAACAGTATCATACCGAACGTTTTGCTCATAAAAACAAATTTTAAAAAATTAAAAAATAATTGCTATACAAAGGCCTACAATTTATTGTTAAAACTCTATACAATGCTGTATAATTCAGTTTCCAGCAATATAACACGTCACCACGGCAAAGACGACGACAAAATATAGAGCGCTTTCCGTATCAAAACTACACTTTCAGCTATTTTCCAACGAAAGTGACTCGTCAATCGCCAGTATATTTAAGCTCTATTAATAGTAAGCGCTTCTTTAGCGTTTGCCAATATTTTAGCGTTAATTGGAACTTTTAATTTTTTTGGCACGATTCGTTTAGTGTTTTAAAACTGAAATACATCTATAAACATAACTGTCTGTGTTTAAAACCCTATTACTTCATGCGATAACTGATATCATCTCATTGTACAATATGCGGCCATTGCTATTACCTCAGACCTTTCGACTTGTGTATTTGTGCAATTTGTTCTTCAAGAGTAATATGAGATGCTGCATGCAACGCTGTGGACTCGACTGACGCTGTATGACCATCCCAAATCGATTTAGGATCAACTTGTTTGTCTTTTTCTTCGCCGATCTATATTGAAATACATAAAGCGTGAGCTCTTTGCGTTTAAAAAATCCTAGTTATGTACAATGACATAGTTCGGTGCTTGGCTAAACAAATGCTTATCTCAATTGTTTTTCTAAGCTCATGTTGAAGTTGAGTATATACTTAGATTACGATCAAAGCATTCCGAGTGTTTTGTCTCAAAAGTTAAATATTTAGAAAAAACGGTTGCTTAAGTATTTGCTAAGACACAGCTTAAGCAACAAACTATTGTATCCATTTCAATTTTTTACCAAAATCAAATTGCAGTAATATTTTGCAACTGCATGTAAAGTTCTCAACACGCATAACAACTTAAAATTCGTTACTGTTGCAGCGAATAAATCTTGCAAATACCTAAAGAGTGTTATCGAAAATAGACTCGTGTATCTAAATAAGCTAACCTTGCGGCCAATTACAGTTTCTTCGGCCCCAGTACCAAAAATATCAGTACGACGAGCAGCGAACTCTTGGATATTTGCACTAATATCCATCCCTGAAACCATATGAATGTATTAGTCTACGAATAGAAACGAAATAACCGTATCAGCAAAAGCAATGCCGATTTAGGTAAAAACTGCCAGAAACCAGTCTGATCAGATTCTACTTAGAAACAACGACTAAGACATTTTTCATAGTTTGTAAGAATAGACAAATTAAATTTGAAAACCTTTTCCAAGAAAAATTTCAATAATATATAAAATAATCCAAAATATAATTAAGTGAAGTTTAAACAAATTAAATACTTACCCGGCGCAAATACATACTCTTCGTCTTGTTTTTCAGCCAATTCTTTTTCTTTCTGTTGAAAGTACTGTTGATCAACAGTATTAAACCGCATATGATCTGCAAGTTTATCAACTGGAATTTTTTCATTGGTTAATGGCGAAATTACGTACTTTGTTGCGGTTGCGTCTACTTTTTTCACCTGAAACAAATAAATCCCCAAAACAAAACGCATACATTGTAAATGATATATAAATAAACACTCGTAAACGAACGGAGTGGATGATCGAAAGGTGCTAGCTTCTTTCCCCATCCGAAACTTTATGATTGTGAAAATTTTTTCCACTATTTATTCTTTTTAATACTAGTATTCAGAAATTTTCAAATTGAAAACCAGATTCTCCATATCCCAAAATATCATAACCAAATGTACAATACAAAATCAAAATTGGAAATTCTGTAAAATTGAATACTTTTTCGGCTTGTTTTGATTTGGGATCATAGTCCTTGCGTACGATGACTTGTTCGAGTGCGGGTGGTACTGCTGTTGGCTGAGGAGTCGCTTGAGATGTAGGCGGAGGTCCTGGAGGCAAAGGTGGTGCACCTGGCAGAGGAACTCCCGCTGGAGGTTTGCCTTTGGTTGGATCGTGCTAAAAAGTTTAATCAAAAATATAATAATGTAGGAAGCTGTAACGCGCAGCTCATTAAGCGGATAATTTCGAAACAAATCTGAGAGTAATTTTAACATTTGGATTCAGTAGTTGAAAATATCCTAAAGAACTAGTAAACAGAATAGTGTTCGTCGTCGTTTGCCTATATACGAACAATTAAAAATTTAAAATTTTGGGTTAATGAACATGGGTGTAACCCAGATTTGTTCTTGAAGTGGGTGTTTCTTGCGTTGCCAACGGAAATTGTTTTAAAACTACAGCACAGAAATTCCAAAAGGGGGACGGACACCTGAACCATCCATGGCTATGCTTTGTACATGATCGAATTAGCAATGCCACGTTAAGTATCAATCAAATTTTTGCATTGTCAAACCTCAATGATCATTTCTTCAGTTTCTCCTTCATCGTCGCTACTATCGCCGCCACTTCGAGTTGATTTTCTGAGATCACCGTTTTGAACTTCTTCTAAAATTGGCCCGTTTTCACTTTTCTTTTTGGCTGCTTTTTTTGATCTATAAAGATAGGTTACAATACACGAGGAACTGGCATAAAGCAAGCAATCAAACTATTATTGCCTGCAAACTACAGAATTTTTGATAACCCTGACATGGTTCATTTCAACGTGACCTTGCCCGAACACAGAATTATAAGAATTTATCTTATAACCCTATGCTAATCCTGTTTACTTGTGTCGCAGTAAATAATAAAGCACTTGTTAGAGGAGAATCATAAGATACCAAATCTCCTATAGCAAGTTATACAAAATTAGCGTTATCGAATTTTACCTTCAACTCGAGGTATGCACGTGCATTTATACATCCGGCTCCAGACAAAAATTGGAGTATCCATCTCCATCATTCATTTAGTATCGTTGTACCTTAACTTGCAATTTGTCCGCCTGCCGCACGCGATTCTATTTTCTATCCCTACTCACCTTTTCTTCTTCTTCTTCTTATCGTTCATCTCTCCCTCTTCCTTTTCACTTGTCTCTTCGCTTGTTTCGCTACTGTCTTTTTCACCATCATTATCTCCGCTGTCTTCCTCATCCGATTCAACTTCCATTTCTTCACCTCGCCCTGGTCCACCCGTTCCGCTGCCGCCAGTTGTTCGCTGTTGAGCCAGAATTCGAGCACCAACATCTTTCGGCGTACACGGAGCGGGCAGATTTACTAAAATATATTTCAGCTGAACTCGACATAAATTCTTACTTTGAAAACACTTTTTCAAAACCACAATGCCTAGTTAACCTGTGATGCTGCAGGCTCATTGCAGCTGTTTCAAAACCGACGCACGATACAGACGCTGCGGCTCAATAAACGATAGAAAATACCTCGCATTGGATGCGAGCGAGAAGCCAACGCGATTATCTTGTCTAGATTGAGATCATACAACTTATGGCAATGCTATAACGGCCCCACTTACACTGCTCGTCCGGCTGAAAATCCACAGTTTGTACAACAACAAAATCGTGCCAGTCAATTTGTGCGTACGCAGTTCGTTCGCGTTCTATTTCTGCTTCTTCTTGCTCCTTTTTTCGTTGAACGTGTTTTTCCCAATCAACACGATATTTCACTTGATCCATTATCTGCCACAGAAAAGGAAATAAACAAGTACGGACAGTTAAAGATCAAACGCCACACAGGTTACACCACATTTTTAAATAATTCATTCACTAAGAGCTATTTCTATATTGACACTAAGAATTGTTTATTGAACATAAACGACAGTGTGAAGAACAGGGTGATATCATGCACGGCACAAGTACTGATTTTTAAAACGTAAAATCTTGGTCCATCGTACGAAAGGTGACCAAAATAAGCCTTAAAACTGTTGTCCCATGTAAAGATCATTGGCGGAGAGTTTTTCTGTGGGACTAGAATAGAGTAAGCTTAAGCTTTAGACTAATTTTTTGCTTGACTTAGGGTATACTCAAGCTTAGGAATATGCTCATTCTTACGCTTAGGTTTAGGTTTCTTCTTAGGCTTAGGAATATGCTTACAATACTGTTTCGCCTCTGTTCTGTACATTGGCAAAACCGTTGGCCAGCAGTACATACCATTTTCTTGTTGTTAGCTTCCGTTCTCAGCAGAGTCAGTATATTTTTCGGCGGAATTAAAACCTAAAGAAAAGACAATAATTTTGAACGTGGTCAAATTAACGTATTTATTAGTTGACAGGGTCTTAATAGAAATCGAACCTTTGTAAACGTATAAACATTATTTGACCAAACGTCCGTTGACTGCTTAGTTTTTCAAAAGTGGATAGCAAATACAATTACTTCATGTATTAAACAGCAAATACAACGCATTTTAGCAAATCTTATGTCATAATATAAAATAAGTAAAAAGTAAACCAAGATAACATTTTTACGGACGACGCTTCCCAAAGGGATAGCAATTTAAACCATGTACATATAATACTTATACAAAAACAGCTAGTAAAACCGTGAGCAAAATAAAAATTTGTCAAACACTAACTTTTGTATACTGTTCTACTAAGCTCGTAAAATAATGAAACTGTGAGTGCTGTGGTCGTAAAAAATCGAATGTTCCATTACGAGACTCTCGCTGCATTAATTGCGACAGAAAGCTTCGACCGTTACGTGCCACAAATTGCGCCGTTAGTTTAATTACATCCCTAAATATATGTGTAAAATTTATAATGAATATAAGATAACCGATGGCATTCGCGTAGACCTGTTTATCCTCATGAATTGTGTTCTACTGTAGATTAAGCATAAGCACAACGCAGCGGACAAACCTTTTCCGAAAGTTGAGTTTCTTTAGGCTTAGGCGAACTGGGGTGGTACGATTTTGAAAACCTATTTGGAGTCGATATGTGTGCAGGTATGATAAAAGTAAATTTTTGGACAGTGAAATCAGTGTGTGTGATAAATGGAGGAGAATCAACTGAATGGAAGGATAAGAATGGGTGGGTAAACTCGGATGTCAGCGGCACCTGCTCACATAAAAACCAGTTCTGAAGACAACGAGGGAGTACGTATAAACAGATGGACTCCAATGTGGGCAGTTGTCTATTATCATGTCGACTACAACATGAAATTCACCGCGCTGATAATGCTAATCAATTTCTAAGAAACCCACCTTGAAAATGTGCGCTAAATTCGACCGCTGCAATCTTATAGAGAACAAACCAAGATGGCAACACATCTCCTGCTCTGGTTATCTTCTGTTGCAGATTTCAATAGCAGAAAAGTATTAAGCGTTCATTATACTGTTGTTCACGCACAAAATATTAATATTAATATTACTTTTTCTCTTACACTCAAGTACGTAGGCATCTCATATATTGCTCTGTCTACGAAAAAATTACGCGTTCGAAACTCCCAAACTTACAACTCGAACGAATTTATAGTCGCAGGATCTTTCGAATATTCATATTCCGGAGGTGCCACTTTCGGCGCAGCGCTGCTGTCGGCTGCGGCTTTAACAGCATCTTGCACTTTTGCCGGCAACAATGATAACTGCCCACCGATTGTACCTTTTCCAGCCTGGGGTTCAACTGAAAACGAATAATGGTAATAATAATCATAATAATAATAATTATACTAATAATATAAACAAAAAACATGTATTTGCGTTCCATACGAGAGTAGTCGGTATTCACTGGGTACTTATCAATAGGTGCAGGGTGACAATAAAGGTTCGGATTCGGATTCGGCAAAAATTTGAGGTTCGGATTCGGATTCGACTCTGGAAAAGCCGAATCCAACAAATTTCGGCAATATGTTTTTCATTTTTAAGCAATACAATTTTTAAATACCTTGCTATAAAAATCAATATTTTTTATTTCAGGTGAGAAATCTCAGAACTGACGTCGGGACGAAATATATTAACGTATTAAAAGTTATACGGCTGGCATTGCGTTGCTATTCTGAAACAAATTATAGATATATCTGAAATTTGCAACATGCAGGATTCCGATTCGGTTTCGGATTCGGCAAATTAGCATTAGATTCGGATTCGGTCAAATCGTGGATTCGGTGCCACCCTGAATGGTGATATATAAATGATAATTTGCATATAAGTTAATGTCATTCACAATGAATTTATCAACGATAGCACCAAAAAGACCTCGAGTTAACTTATTATTGTAACAGAATTTCGCTATAACACCGTGCAATCATGTGTCAACGAGAGTTTCCGTGAATTTTTTGTGAATTTATCACTAGGTGGTGGCAAATATATAAATGCCGATGCCGGATATCTTAATATCCGGTTGAAACTGGATAAGTAATTCTACTCTAATATACACTAAATAAAAGACATTCAAATATCAGAACGTAGTTGACAATTCTTTCTTATGTGGCATACAGTATCCGAAGTATTTACGTGACAAAGATTAAAATCTGACGCCATTGCAATTTCAACACTATAAAAACAACGACCTCGTTCCACTATTCTCTGTTTTTTGTAGCGTTGCGTTCTGTTGCAGTATTTGTTTGGCCCACTTACTGTTCAGGGCATCCAGCTTTTACTAGATACTATAAAATAAATGTGGCTTCGGTGCTTAGGATTAAGGATAATGCTATTATCAGGGTGCAACCGGAATTACACTTTACCGGAACCTGAACCGGAATTTGAAAATTTTACCGGAACCGGAAGTGAAAAATGCATTTCACCAAAAAATTTCATTTTAATCTTATTTTTTGCTCTGTTATTTGTGAAATAACCTTAGTCGAACATAGGTATTTATTTTATTTGTTGTATTTGAGATTTTCATCACCGACTGACGTGAAATCCACCATCAATGGCTTATATTCGGCGATTGTCAAGATTTATATATACATTTCCAGTACAATGCTTTTGTCCACAATAATAACCACTGCATGAACAAGCAATTGAAAAACACTAGAAGTACAAGTGGCTTTCTTCAAAAGAGATTCTTAAAAATCAGCAAAGTTAAGAAAACGGCCAAATTATAACACCGGAACTTTAAATCCAGTAAAAATTTACCGGAACCGGAAGGTGAAAAAATGCCGGAACCGGAATTTCGGTTGCACCCTGGCTATTATATTCACTTAGGCATAAACTTGGTTTCAGACTTATTTCTAATTTTTACGCTGAAGTTTATGTTTATGCTTAGGAATAGGAATACGCATAGGAATAGAAATACGCAGAGATACTGTTGTTAGGCACGCCACCAAAATAGCAATAGTCATCTTTATCAGAGTTTCAATACAACGCATGTACGACAGATTGTCGTATCCGATTGGGATATACGGCCGCATCCGGATACATACATACGGATTAACTTAACTTACCTGCTCGACCTTCTTTGAAATCTTTCACCCGGTGCTGGTAGTAAGCATGATACGGATCACCTGGGCTCAGGAAGTTGAATTTGGGATTATTTGCTTCGTTCTGTCGAATTCGAGATTCAAATTCAGGTCCTGATGAGTAAACAAACATGCCATATAAGATATATATACGTATATATACATATATACATACGTAAATGTACTCATAGTAAGTACAGTACGTATAAACGCAACTGTATGAAATGACGTTTGTTCGACAGGATAAAAAAAGAATTATACGTCCACATCAAGTTAAAACTTCCTTCCACTACAACAAAATATAATGTGCTCATATAAGAAATACAACATACCATTTCGAGCAACGAAACTCGCGGTCTTGTCAACAATATCTATTTAGAACATGACAAAACGTAGTTAAGGAAATATATATGATAAATACACGTACGTATATATTAGACATAGCAATACCACAGATAATATATTAAATTGACACTTATCAAATTAACAAGGAATTGAAAATATCTAAACGCACCCTTGTAGTTCATTGCAAACTGCATTAATCTTTACGCAAGTAGTCTTTTTGATTAAAAGATTTTATACAATAAATATACATATTGTAAAAAATCGCGTGCGAAGCCTTAATTATCGATTCACTGATGTGGCACTTTAATTCTAGAAGATGTACATAAATACAATTAACAGAACATGTCATTCTGTTGCCGTAAAAAGGATACTTCTAATTTCTGGAGGCGGATAAATAATTCCAACTCTAGTTTGAATAGGTTTTGACGCTGTCGCATCCGATGTTGTATCTATCACATCAGAATCGTTTGAAACTGTATTTCCGGTAGATGATGCGTCCAACTTTTCTTCACTATTCGCAACATTCTGTGGTCCACCAGAATTTGCTAACGCGCTCACTGTTGACGCCGGTATTGCAGTAACGACCATTGTGAAATAATATATACAGTAATAATTATGATGTTCCAAAAAGCGGTTTAAAACATGTACAAATGTTTCAGAATACGTAATGTATACTTATTGTAAACAAATGTATGAGAACGCGGAAAATTACCGAAGACCGTTCTCATTCCCTTATAATAGACGCAAAGTTGTTCGCAACATGTACATAAAAGCGACATAATTAAAAATTCTATCTTTTAGGTCCGTACAAAATTGACCATGCTATGGGGGGCCTTCGAGCTTTATATTACGGTTAAACTTTTCTAGGAGGACCAGGGTGCGACCGGATATCTGGATCCGGTTTAATGTCCGGCATAAACCTACCAGATGCCGGATATTTATGATGTCGCGTATTGCACGATGGAACACCCAAATATATACATAGCACACCCGTAACAAATTCAAAACGTAATATACACTGCATAGTAGCTACGCAGTACGCAGCGTAGTACACTAGTAAACAACGCATATAAAAGCTAGCACAAGTAATTGAGGCAGTGCCGCGATACCTCAGTTGGTAAGAGCGTTGGCCAGTTTGCCAAAGATTGTTGGTTCAAGTCCAGCAGTGTTAATACCCGTGTTTCTTTACTTACAAAATTTAACCTCAGGACCCAAATTCCGACTCGTAAATACGAGAGTACTAGCTAAGTAGCTTTTTTATGAAACACAAATTGTACGGAGTCTGCAATTAAGAACTTAAAAAATTTTGTAAAATACTTAACGAACATTTTACTACTGAGTCATACAGCCCCTTATATCTTTATATCGCTGACTGTTTGACTATTGTCGACACATATACTGCCTGCCAGCAAACCTATAGGGTACTGTTTATATGAGCAAAGGTGGCTCTACGTCTTCAGAAGTGGAGATAACGAACGTTTTACAATTCCAATCTTCTCTTTGGCATATTACTTTTTCTGTCAGGTTTTTGCGTATAATTAACAAAGAAGAAAAGTTTGAAAAGGATGCACATAAATTTTTCACTCGGTTTCCTTTCCAAACTGTCAGTCAAGGTAGGAACCGGGACATCAGACTGCCTGCCAGCAAACCTATAGGGTACTGTTTATATGAGCAAAGGTGGCTCTACGTCTTCAGAAGTGGAGATAACGAACGTTTTACAATTCCAATCTTCTCTTTGGCATATTACTTTTTCTGTCAGGTTTTTGCGTATAATTAACAAAGAAGAAAAGTTTGAAAAGGATGCACATAAATTTTTCACTCGGTTTCCTTTCCAAACTGTCAGTCAAGGTAGGAACCGGGACATCAGACCTTTTTACTAAGCTGCTGGAAAAGCGGGCCCGAGCGGGTATCGAACTCTCAGCCTACGGATCCTTAAGCGAACACTCTACCACTGCGCTACGTAGCCCGCCTCTCCAACTGCATTTTACGTCGACTATATGTGTCGACCGTACAACACAATGCGCATTGCATTTATTGCATATGCACAAGGACAAGTATGTCTCACATACTTACATGCCCTTATTTTCAACAAGGTCGTCCCTTGACCGTCCATCCTATTTCCGACTGGATACCGTGTTCATAGCGCGGCAGTTTGCCATTGCGCTCACGGCGTAGCCCCCATGTCAGTCTAGGCAGGAACCGGGACTTCAGACCTTTTACTAAGCAGCTGGAAAAGCGGGCTAGAGCGGGGATCGAACTCACAGCCTACGGATCCTTAAGCGAACACTCTACCACTGCGCTACGTAGCCCGGCTCTCCTCTCCAACTGCCTTTTTTTCGTCGACTATATCTGTCGACCGTACACCACAATATGCACTGCATTTATTGCATATGCACCAGGACAAGCATGTCTCACATACTTACACAAACCTCACAAACAAAATATTATAGCTAGTGATTGGTCATATTGCTGGTTTTTAAACTAACTAACCAACCACGGCTATCTGTTACTTGCACTAAGCTGTGAGGCTGA
This sequence comes from Enoplolaimus lenunculus, assembly GCA_030248215.1. Lineage (NCBI taxonomy): Eukaryota > Metazoa > Nematoda > Enoplea > Enoplida > Thoracostomopsidae > Enoplolaimus > Enoplolaimus lenunculus. The sequence continues at coordinate 160,304 of JASANG010001941.1, read as the reverse complement.
CATTATGAAAACTTTAGTTTCATGAGCTGCCAAATTGCCAAAAAAAATTTGTGCGGTGTCTTCGAGAAAATGATTCCAACTAAAGATATATAATAGTTAAGGATCGCGTGTTTTACCTTCGAAGATTGAATGGGTGCACCACTACTATATATAGTTTTTCTCAAGTCACCCCTTCTGCAAAAATTAATCGGACGCCTCCGGTTTCGCGCTCCTACTGCAATGTTTTCATAATACACGCACCATTCATACATATACATACGTACAACGTACCTGTAGAAAATTGCACAACGGGGTGCTCAGTTTAGTTATCAGGGAAGAGAAATTTTTTCGATTTTTAATCCAACCGCTGGGCAGACAGTATCATGTGTGGAAGGTAAAAAAAGTCAAAATGGCGTGATACGACTGAAAAACGAATTTTCTAGCATATTTGGATCGCTCAAAATCATAAGCATCTTCGCCCTTAAACAAGTATGATAAAAGACAAATAAAATAAATTGGAAAGGAGAGGAGGGGCAAACCTCTTTTGCCACCAACCAAATGCTACCAAAATTAAATTTAGACGCGGCGCTTATTTGGTAAAATTTTTCAAGATTATAGTGTGAATGTATTGAAAAAAAGAGCTAAATAACTTGCACGAATAACCGGAGCACTGTCTATATATTTTGGAAGAATGTTCCACCAAACAATAACGCGATAGAAAAATGAGCTCGAACCTGTTAAATTATTAACTTTAGGCCAAACTAAACTGAGGTCGTTTATAACGACACTAAATCCGTTTTACGCCTTCGAACGAACGAAAATAACACGCAAATCGTTTACTTGATTAACACTAGCATCTACATCATTGCCAATACGATAACAGAAGTCAGAAGAGTAGATGATGTTCCACTTATTTACTGCAGTTTACACTTGCCATAACTTAGCATTGTAACAGCCTTCTAATAAGCAACTGAGACCTGTTTAACCTAGTGTACACTGACTTCTCCACAGCTTGAAAATTTCCGCCGGGGGGCGATTCCTTGGGGGGGCAGGAGTTTCCTGGGGAGCAGCTGATTTTGCTGGGGGCAGATGATCTGGGGGTCTTGGGGGCGGGGCAGGCTTAAAATTTTGCAAACCGACTTTTTGAATCATTTTTTTCATTCTAGACCGTGTTTGCAAGTCAAATTAAGATTACTCATATCTCAACATAACAAAAATTTCTCGCAAACGCTAATAACAATAATTTTAACTAATATCACGTATATACTGGCAACTTAACCAGCAGTTGCAAGAAGCACAATTATGTAAAATATAGATGATCTATAATTGAAACTGTGATTAATATATATTGCATATTAGTCACAGCTTAAGTTTATCATAAGGCTCAGGCGGGTTGAACGTGCTGCGGCAAGGTACTTTCGAATGCTATATGCCCTGAAACGGTCTTTATATAATTGTGCTTTTTTCAGTTCATTATTGAATTGTATTAGTTACTACGGGTATTTGTAACGCTATTAAAAATTATGAGTACTCAGCGTAATATAAAATCATATTTGCCGAATTTCCGCCTCGGTCTTTACGTTTTAACATTGAAAATTTTTGGCCTAGAAAAGTCCTGGGGGGACCCAGCAAAAAAATTTGCTGGGGGGCGGCCGAAAATTCGCCGGGGGGCCTTTCCTGGGGGCAGCAAAATTTTCGCCGGGGGGAAATGAAAATTTCGAAAAGTGCTGGGCGCCGCCCGCCCCCGCTGTGGAGAGGCCAGGTACATATAAGCAATGCTAAAAAATCTGATGTTTCGGTTAGTACGATCAGAATTTATTTCTTCGAAGTTTCGTAAGGGTGACTTGAGTGAAACATTCGGTAATTGTTCTCTTGAAAGATAAAAAATAGGTATCTCTTTAACCAGTTGGACGAAGTAATTTCAAATTGTAGATTCAGCCACATACGACCAATGATAAATGAAAACATGCGTATAAGAAAACCTTCCATAAATCATGTTCCGTGTGTGCTTTTCCCGTTGCTGACGGTTGGCCAACATTTGTCTCTGTACATCACCATCTGGATGCAACCGAATTCCGGTTCCGGCATTTTTTCACCTTCCGATTCCGGTAAATATTTACCGGAATTTAAAATCCCGGTATTAAAATTTGGTCGGTGGAAATTAAGATATATGTTTTAGTAAAAAATGACGATAATAATTAAGTAATTTCATTCGTATTGTATATAAACCTTGATAATCGCCGAAAATAAAAGTGAGTACCTATCTCTAACTAAGGTTATTTCACCAATAATATTGCAAAAAAGCAACTTAAAATGAATTTTTCGGCCCCTGTTCCGGTAAATTGTAATTCCGGTTGCACCCTGATCACAATCGAAGTGCAACCGGAATTTTGGTTGCGAAAGAAATCCGGAATTCTTCACTATCTGTTTCCGGTGTTTTTAATGGAATTTTCCGGCATTCTTGGTGTTGATAATATCGCGTTCCTAACTTTAAAGTTTCTTTGACGAATTTCTTATTTTTAACTAATATAATTTTTAACTATGGCAATGAGAAGGATTATTCAGACTGGATTAGCTCCGAAAGCTGTGGGACCATACAGGTAATTAGCGATATTTGCACGAAATATGAAGGGTGTAACCGGCTATTCGTTTAGTAAATTTCGGTGTCTATTTTCTATCATTGAGTTATCAAGGTGTAACTGGCTATTCCTTTACTGACTGTAAAGATCGGTTCTGTTTCTGTTATACAGTTTCCAAAGATTTCCTTATTTTTGCTGACCGTTACGCAGTGTTATTTTGCTCTATAAAATTTGGCTTATCCGGGTGAATATCTGCATATCTCAATTGTTTTTGTAAGAAAGAGTATGTGTAAAACTTTTATACTTGAATATCCATTTTACGTTACCGTTATTTCAATCACTTTGCAACTCATTTTAAGCAATGATGTTTTAGTCAGGCTGTTGCTTCAAACGGTGTGTTGTATGTAAGTGGTCAGCTTGGTCTAGATCCTGAGTCAATGGAATTGGTTGGCGGGTTGGAAGAACAAACCAGACAAGTATGTACTATATAATCATTAACTTGTTATTAAATATGTACTAGAAAAGGGTTTATTGCAATATTTGCGAACGTAGCTTTTTTCTTAAAAATTTGTTTACGTTTTGTATACGAACAACGTAAGTGTAAAAATTAGAACTATGCCCAATTTATATATGTTCGGCGTTTTGGCTTTAATTACGTATACAGATACAGTCTTATGCTGTTTATCATATGCTTGTTCCCTAAAAATTTTCATGTTAATTATTTTCGAAATTGGCGTCTAGAAGTTGTACTCATGTGTATGTTTCAGGCCTTAGTTAATATGGGTCAAATCCTTCGTGCTGCCAAAACCGATTACAAGAACGGTAAAGTAAAGTCCAATTTTTAAAGATTGAACTAAATTTACTGTTTTTGCAGATGATCCATAAAGCACGCGACCGCATTTTTTCGATGAGAACTGAATTTGTTATAAGTTGACCGATATACTTGAGAAAGGTCTATGAAATTGTTTTAAATTAGCCTAAAACAATATTAAAACCCATTACTTTTATACATTTTGCTTCGTATTTTAAAAACTTTGTTAGTGGTTTTGTATTAATGTGTTAAAGCAAACGCCATAGCTAATGTTCATCTGCTTTTCGGCTTGTGCGTTACTGGTCATTAGTTCGTTCAGACATATGTTCTTAATGCAGGGTGGCAACTAAAGTTCTGATTGGATTACGTTGTGAAAAAACCGAATGGAACAATGTTCGGCAACATATGTTTACATTATAAACAATCAACACTTTAGATAATTGCTAATGCAATACAAATCATTTTTTGTTTCGGGCAACAAACCCCAAAACTGAGATCGAGCGTATATCGGAATGGTTCGCATTCAGCAAATTCATAGTAATAGATTCGGATTCGGTCAAATCGTGGGATCGCTGCTACCCTACATTATTGACTAAATTAAGCGTGAAGTTTACTTGTAGGTAGAGTTGACGCGAATTATCGTAGATTCATTACAATCAAATTGTATTTTATTTCAGTACTTAAAACAACTGTGTTGTTAACAAACATGGATCACTTTACTATTGTGAATAACGTGTATAAAGAATGTAAGTTTTTATCGCAATGTTTGGCGGATTGTGTTATTTTATGAATATTTTGTTGATAAGGTCCTGTAATGTTTAATATTTGATCCAGCTAAAATAATGATTTCAAAAAAGTAGGCTGGAAACGCAGTTCATCGCTGTAACCTGAGTAATGAATTAAGCACTGCATGTATGCATGAAAAAAATTGATGATTACTTGTTTTGAAAAATTGTGACACATTCAGTGAAAAACAACGGCCATTTTATTCGCACAGATGTATTTTTGCGAATTCGAATATATTGTTTTTAAAATGTATTATTTTTGTTTTAGTTTTCAAAGAAGATCCACCCGCACGCGCATGTTATGCTGTAGCTGGTTTACCAAAGGTAACGTTTCAGATTCAATGCTTCGTAACGACTTAAGCAGTGTATTGATTTTTAGATAACTTTTTGTGTCAGATGTTCTTCTCCAAAATTACAGGAAAATGCTTTTTATTCAATTTTGTAGCTGCTGTTTTAAAATGCCAAAATGAGTGAATGGACAATTTCTATTTGGCAATAGTTTTGTTATTGTAGCTTATTACATTATTATGATTTGTATTTCTGAATTTTAATGTAGTAGAGTTTCGGACTTATATAGCACGAGTATATCAGCGATAAGTGAACAGAAATGTAACAACTATCGTTATTTTCTGCATTGAAGTAATATTATTTGGATGGCCCATGTACATATAGAACAGGGCCGGATCGTTTTCCGGAGGTGCTATAATACAGTCAGTTTAAGAGCTTAATTTTTTGCTTCGGCTTAGGAATAGGCTCATCCATACGCTTAGGCTTAGGAATATGCTTATACTACTGTTCCGGCCCTGATCTATACGTGGGCGATTTGGATTATCGTTTAAATAAACTAATTGATGCTGCTCTGTGATTTGGTCTTAGATTGCGACTTTGGTTGCGCCACCGATTTCTTTCTTTTTTATAGAATGGTTTGGTTGAAATAGAAGCGATCGCTCAGTTGGAACAAACGGGTTAAATAATAAACATAACGATTAATTTGTATTAATTTCGCGGAATATTTAGTGATATTATGGGTTGATTATCATTAATGTACAATTCAATAATTTTTAGGAACGTTGTTTAGATCCAAGACTGACATCTGAACATCAACAAATAAGTTGATTGGGCAACGGATTTGCAATTTAAAATAGGAAATTTGGTTGGCAGTAACAGAAATGAAATTTAAAAACATAATATTGGGTCAGAAGTAAAATTTTAAAAGCCGTTGCAGTATTTACATAATTTCGAAACTTGGTTTGAGAAATCGTGCAGTATTTATGGGCTTTATTATATTTGTTGATCTCCTTTTATTCTGCGTTCATTTTAATTTACGGGCTATAGAAATGGTAATTCAACGTTAATTCTTGCCATGACTTTTGTTAAAATAACAACCTTATTTTTCGTGTTTAGAGTGGTAATTTCAGTAATTATTCAAGTTATGGGCTATCATCAAAGTTAGAGCAAAAATGCAGATGAGTGCCCTTTAATCTTAAATTAAAATGAATAACGCATTATGCGCACATGACACTTATACATGTTCAGTATGCTGTGAAGATATAGCGAGTTACAGATATTTACATATTTGAAGTAAATATATATATATTGGGTTTGTGACACAAAGTTGACTTAAATGAGATGTGTGCGTTGTTCACAATTTGGCCAGCTGTGCCAAAAGTTTTTGCTTTAGGTTATCAACCGCTGAGTTGCAAAATGTTCCCTTGATACGGAGGCGTCCAGGTTTCTGGTGGGTCCATAATACAGTAAGTTTAGATTCTAGGTTACATTTTTTTGCTTAGGCTTAGGAACACATTTTTCCAACGCTTAGGTTTAGGAATACGCTTAATCTACTGTTACGCCCCCTTAAAGTAACATTGGCCAGAACATACGTTTTAATCTTTTTAGTAATAGGATGTCATATTCATAACGACATTATTTATGTTAACATAGGGATATTGGGGTTTCCATCCCTGTATAGAATATGTCCTGAACAATCGTAAGCCTTGAATGTTATACTCATCTGTGTTTAAGCTTAGATTCACGTCTATGCTTAGAACTCCGGGCACCCCGGGTATTTTTTCTCTTCTATAACATCACTACATGGTCAATGTATTGATCAGTACCGTAACCGTAGTATAAGCATATTCCTAAGCTAAAGACAGAAAAGGAAATTAGCCTAAAGCTTAAGCTTACCTGTATTGCTGTCCCGCTGAAAAACTGGTCCGCTTCTGATCAATGCATGGACCAATTCGAGAAAGCCAACATTTTTCGGGCACTTCGAGTGTACAATATAAAATAACGATTGCATTTCGGTTATGGTGGTTATATACCGGAAGAAATAACAGAACGACATCAAAAATAACGAAACCTATCCCTTCGAGTCACTTTTCCAAGTTGAATTTCGGATTGGAAGTAGAATCAGAACTTGTTATAAATGGAAATTTAAAACCGGAGTGGGAATTTTTAATTTTGGTTGCATCTTAGGGATGACTATTTTATTTCCGTATACGTATACACGCTGTAAATTTCAGTGAGTTGATTTTAATTCAGAATGAGTTGAATCCACTCAGAGGTCTCAGCTCTGAATTAGGTCTTTCAGAACTCAGAATTCTGAATTGATTTAACTCTGAGTTAATCAATCAACTAGCCCAGAATTAAATCAAAACAGAGTGAGTAAATAATGTTTACTGCTAATGTAAAGAACAGTTGCGGAACAGTATTGGAAGCTTATTCTTAAGCCTAAGCGTAAGAATGAGCATATGTCTAAGCCAGGCAAAAAATTAGTCTAAAGCTTAAGCTTACTCTATTTTAGTCCCACAGAAAAACGTTCCGCCCCTGATCTTTACATGGGCCATGTTTACTGTAATTAACTCAGAAATAGCCAGAAATAACCAATTTTCTCTTTTAGTTGATTAATCAGCTCATCAAAATGTACAGTGCATATTTTATGGACTAAAAATTACAGAATGATTTGCTCAATTGCTTGCATTTATTAATATCAAGTAAAATTTCGGTGTCTAAATTTGTTTTTCACAAGCGTAGTTTTTAAAAAGAACTAGGTGTCTTTCAGGGTGCAACCTGAGCTAAAAATACCGGAGCCGGACGTCAACGAAACTTGCTGGAGCCGTAGGTGAGGCGAAATTTGGTAGCAAAAATGATGGCAAATTATAATTTTAGCCAATATCTTCAATACTTATGTTGTTTAGTTTTACGCTAAATTTTCTTCGAAATTTGGGAAATTCCTGAACCTTGTGTACAAAAGTAAAACGAAGCACGCTAAACAGATAAATTTTGCAAAATTTTACTGTTGAACTTGCCGGAACCTGTGGCAAAAATTTTGCCGGAGCCGGGGGTAGACATCCAGTTGTACCCTGGTTCCCGCTAAATGTGGAGGTTTTACTATAGATTCTTCCTAGTTGAACTTCAGCGTTTGCACAGAGAAAATCAGATTAGGAAACTCGTGGGAGCCCTGATATACTCAACGTTTAATGAGGGTGCAACCGGAGTATATACACAATAAATCATATACATTATGTTTGAAAGCCAAGAAGAGGGTGCAACCGGAGGTAAAATTACCGGAGCCGGAGGTCAACAAAACTTGCCGGAGCCGGAGATCAACGAAACTTGCCGGAGTCGGAGGTGAGGTGAAATTAAGTAGTAAAATGATGGTTCACTATGGTTAACTTTAGCCAATATCTGCAAAATGTTGTTTGGTTTCATGCTAATTTTCTGCCAAATTTCGGCAACTGCCGACCTCCAGTTGTACCCTGGTCTTAATAATATAGCCTCCAAACATATATGACTTGAATTCCAGACTTTTAATTTTTAAAATTTTCAGGAATATGGGTCTAAATTTTTTCAAACTTAAAAGTCTGAAATTTAAGATTGTTTCATGAACTATTAAAATCAAACATTTCTGAAATATAAGATAAAAATTTCTGAAATAAAGACAAATGTGTCTGAAATAAAGACAAAGATTTTCCAGGGAAATGATTTCAAAATTGGAAGCTAAAGCTCAAACGAATTGGAGGGTGGGGAACCTGAGCTCATATAAAGTACCCTTCAAATTTAATTATTTATATAGCACACTCCGGCCGATGTATAGAGCAGGGCCGGATCGTTTTCCGCAGGGGCTATAATAGAGTTAGTTTAAGCTTTAGACTAATTTTTTGCTTAGGCTTAAGAATAGGTTCATCCATAGGCTTAGGAATATGCTTATACTACTGTTCCGGCCTTGTTCTATACATGGGCCCCCACCCTAAGAATAACACGGCGCAACTTTTCTACATACATAAAAATCAGAAATTTAATTCGAATATTATGAGGGGTATAAATTTGTGTCTTAAATTGGCAACAGTAGGTATTTATTGAATATTAAACATTTATGTTTTAACCATTTTATTCACGAATTTCTTTACTGTTATGGTTTAAGGCTGTTATTATCCGAAATATGAGACATTTATGTCTTGAAAATTTAAAAAAGTAGGAGCCGTGAAATTTCATGGCAATTTATTCTGTGTGTAGTCTTAAAGCTTCCTCAAGTGGTACCCGGGTAAAGTTTCAGTTTGACTTATTATTTTGTTGTTGTTACAGCTAATGCATTCCAATACACTTCTTGCCACGTGTTGGTGCTATAAGCATTAAATAGTCAGACAACGGGATTGGCTCTTGTGACATATGCAATTTAGCCGCGATGACAACGATTAATTTTGCTGGCAAAGTTGCTATAATAACTGGTTAGTTGATCCATGTGTTTAACTTACAGCAAAAATTAACTGAGCAAACTAAACAACGTCTGGTGAAATTCGAAACGTCAACCATATTAATCGCAGTGCTAGCAATCAGTAGCAATTCCAAGTGTGCCAGGGTCGCTGTCCAAAGTCAATGTGAGGGACTCTGTCCTGTTGCTTCATTTTACGTCTTCGCTGTAAAATGGAAAATGAACAGTGCTCAATATTTTGAACGCTTACTGCAATTATATGGTTTGCCGCTTAATGTGAAAACCATTAGATCAGCAACCAGTGATGTTTGTAATGAATGACCGTCATCTCAATGGCACCTGACAACAGGGTGACACCGAATCCGAATCCAGTGCTAATATCCCGAAACCGAATCCGAATCCGAATCCTGCATGTTGCAAATGTCAGATATATCTATAATTTGTTTCAGAATATCAACGCCATGCCAGCCGTATAACTTTTAATACGTTAATATGTTTCGTACCGACGTCAGTTCTGAGATTTTTCACCTGAAATAAAAAATATTGATTTTTATAGCAAGGTATTTAAAAATTTTATTGCTTAAAAATGAAAAAACATAATGCCGAACTTGTTTGCAATCGGCTTTTTTGGATTCGGCTTTTCCATAACCGAATTCGAATCCGAACCTCAAATTTTTGCAGAATAGGAATCTGAACCTTTGTTGCCGCCCTGCCTGACAAAGACAGTAGTATAGAGAAAGGAGCGCGACCGCAGATCAACAATTGGATCGGGTCTATCGTAATCCAAATTTTTGGTATATGCCTCTCGTTTTGAGAGGTTTGCTTGATTTTTACAATTTTAGAACCTCGACTTACCCATAAAATTTTGGGTCAATGTTACTTTAAGGGGCGTAACAGTATATTAAGCGTACTCCTAAGTCTAAGCCTTAGTCTAAGCGTTGCAAAAGCATATTCCTAAGCCTAAGCCCAAGACTAAGCAAATAAATGTAATCTAGACTGTAAACCGACTGTTTTATAGACCCACCAGAAACCTCGACGCCCCTTAACGTAACATGAGCCAAATTTTGATTGATGCACAGAATATTCAGATTTCTGAACATAATATATGCAGCCCAAACTGAAGATTCCGCTTCAATGCCAACAGTAAAGCACCGAACGCCACAAACTGACACACGCGTACAGTTAGCTACTACATACAGTGCAGTGTTAAGAAATAAATTATATTTAGCTTACCACAAAAAAATTAACAGCAAATAGAAAACAAATCTAAATCTGCACAGAACGGAAACTAAATATTGACCTTTCGTTATATTAGATCAGGCGAATAGCTAAAGAAATTTGTGAAAAGAGCAGGTAAGCGTGCAACAAAAATTGACGATATTTCGTCATTTCACACTTCACAGCGCTGAGGAATTTGAAAGTGGACTGAAAGACGCCATATGTCGGAGTCATCAATGACGATTTGCAATTTGGACCGGTAAAATACTCAGTGGTTTAATTTCTAAACCGCTGCGTTGCATAGGTTTGCCATTTATTGATTTAACTACGTACATAATGTCGTATGACTGCATGGACTGTTTGCTGTGCCAGACCCTACCCCTTTAGTGACAATGTGGTCTGGCAATTATTATACTACTGGGGCTGGTGAATATCCGCTGTGGACCATTGCAAAACGTATAGTATTTAAATAGCGTTTATGACCATCTCTTCTACCTGCACATGTGGAGGTGCGTAGCGCACTAATATTCCCTCCACCTTCACGTGTATAGGTTGAGAGTGTGTAAAACTTTCATTTTTCCACTACTACGTTCGAAATTTTCAGGTGCTAGTTCTGGTATTGGTGCGGCGACTGCGAAATTGTTCGCTGGATTGGGGGCGTCGCTAGTGTTGACTGGAAGGCGTGCTGATAATTTGAATCGAGTTGTAACCGAATGTCAAGCGTTTGTTAACAATTCGAAGGTAAATAGACTTGTAATGATCCTAGAACTACTACGAAGAAAGAGCAAAAACAAACTTTAATTGGTGCTACAATACTGTAGGGAGCAAAATAAAAACAGTGCCAACCGAAAATTGTTAGCAACTGAAAAAGGTTTAGGAATTTTATTTTTGGCTTCTGTTTAGAACATTTCTAGTGATCACGGATGCGTAAACTACAGTGTGTGAACTCTTAATTTTAGGCCACATTTGCGTTTTTTTTTCAATTTTTTGCATTGCGATTCCGATCGGAATTTTAATTTGAATTTATTGGTTTGAATAATATTAAACATACGTTAGACATTTGTCGTATAATGTAATGTTGGACGTCGAAAATTTCGCACGATAAAAACATTTTTTAGCATATTCACGTGATTGCTGAACTTACCAAACATGACGAAGCGAAATCGATTGTCGAGCAATGCATTGCTGAATTTGGAAGATTAGACATTCTGGTAAATTTTTTCTTTTCACTAACTTTTTCATTGAATTACAAGCATTGTTGTAAATGAAATACATTAAAAAATTTTAATTCAAAATTCTTCTTTGTTGCTAACGAGTATAGATACCAGATGTAGCCGTTCTCATACAGTGAAGATCGCATACTGTGTTCTTGGCGTATCAAATCATATAATGAATATTGAATTGAAAACTTTTTGGTTGTAAAAATCTAAATTTGAGACCTTGGTTGGTTAATGAAATATACGTTTCAGACATACGAACTTTTTGGGTGGTTAAGGTTGAGCCATGGAGTAATTTAGTAAATTTAATGTTAAATAATAACAAATTATGAAAATTTGGATATGTTTCAGGTGAATAACGCTGGTATACTGGAATTAGGAAGCATTGAAACAACTTCCCTTGAACAGTTTGATAAAATGATGGATACTAACTTGAGGTATGGGTGCAAAAGTTTTGTGGAGCCTTTGATTGGCTGTAGTATAGCACATCTCACCGAATAGTAAAAGGTTTTCAATCTACCTTTCATGTATTTTTGCTATTTCTTCAAGATAGCCAGGTTAACAAACCGCTATAAACCAGTTGCAGTTCAACTACATGCGTTGCGCAAAGCTCGGATCCACTTATCGTCAAAGCGCTCAAGTGCAATTAATTGGCTACTAATATTCTAATTAGCCAGCATCGTAATAATTTGGAAGTATAGAAAGTTTTTGGCGACATATTTAAGTATTTCATATAATAAACCCTCCGGAACATGTTGTGATATTTACACTGGCACACACAATGCTTATAAAAATACAATGCACTCGGATGCTATTATTGGCATAAATAATATGCAAGTTAGCGTGTAGCTGACTAATTTTAAAGTGTTTCAATTTCTAAACGTGTCCACGCTTATAAAAAGTTTTCTCCCAGCTCAACTGCCATAGTTGTTATCGGTAATATGCTATTATTTTAGTAGCTAACTATTTATTTATCTGTCTTGAAGGTTCATAAACAATTTATTCAGATTCTTCACACCCAAAAACCTTTTAATATTGAAATCGAACCGCTTGTATTTAGAATATAATATAGTGAAATAATGTAACAAGCAGCCCCTGAAAGGGTCACAGAGACGGGTTACGCTTGTCCAGCGCCGTACTTGGTGGTACCCTCGTACCCCGAATGAGGAACACCTCACCCAGGGCCCATCACAAAGTTTTAAGATAAAGATTTTTTGCACTAAACTGTTTTATCCGAATAAATATCTTTCGGTTTCTGGCTCGCTTTGCTCGCCATATTAATTCCCTATTGTCCCGCTGTTATAATTCTTAGTTGCCCAAACGTACTCTTTTGGTACCTATAATATTTCAAACGGGCGCGGCCCCAACTATAGTTTTACACGTCCTGTTTCTCAACTCTTTAACGCGGGCTATTTGACTTCCACGTCAGTACATGTAATGTTTCAATAGACCGCCCTGCTACTGTTCGCTTTACTCCTGCCCTTGGTCACGTTTGCTCAAAAAGGTACTACACGAAGCTATTTTGCAGAGAAATAGTTATTTTGAATCAGTCAGCAGCCCATTAGTTAGAACACTCCCGCAATTTACCCCCTATCCCCTAGCGTTTCAGGTGCCTGCTGGCCTGCCGGCAAAACCGATTCGTCTTCTATGCGATTAAAACGTTACGTTTTTCACGCTCATTTGGATTCTCCAGCAAACTTCCCTTTGGCATTGCGCCCCTGCGCGTGTGCTTGCTATTTTTAATAAACTGTTCCACTGGTTGATACCGTATACCTTTTGTGCGCTTCTGAGGCAAGCCTTACGAAATTGGGTCGAAGAGAGGGCCTATTTTAGCGGTAATACGCGTGAAGTGCCTACATAAATGTGTACTTATGGTTCATAACTTGTGAGAGTAAAACGGTACAAGCAAATTATTGTAGATTGAAAATAAACTGGCTCGACGTTTAATCTAATACTTGTACAGTGTTAATATTAACATAGATTGAAACCCATCTCGATCAGGGAAATTAAACGACACCAATTGGCATTGAACAGATACCGAACCGACAATCAGGTCACAATGTCACTAGCGTTGTTGAGTTACAACAATATAAAGATGGGCAGACTTTTTATAGATGTAAAATTCCTGTGCGTAATGAGCCGGATTAGTCAGGTATTGCAAATAAGTCACGTTGACAAGTGCTGGAAACGTGTAAAATTGTCTATACTACCGACACGTCACTAGCATCTTGTTGACTTGGCTCAGCAGTAAAAACAATAAGATAGATTTTTTTTGCAATTTTAAGAATAAATGAAATTTTCTAATTTTTCATTTGAACTGAAGAATTTCAGGTAAAAAATTCTACTTTTAATAATTGTCTCCAGTTTTCAAAATGTAAGAAAGAATTATGGAACACGGAAGCCTCAAGCGGGAGTCGAACCACCACTTCCCTATTGCAAAACTGACCTGCTAACCCATTGCGCCAGACAGTATTTCTCAGAATCTGTTTTATATTTATGTAATACGTTCTACGCTGTATAAATGGCTATATCATAACTTGCCTAATGCACATATTATATATTATAGAATGAATTTTGAATTGTTTAACTATTTCGTATTCATATGCAAATTAGGCCACACCCTTAACACATGAATATCAAAAATAGGAATGAGGTTTTTGGGGCGGATCCCGGTAGGAAAATTTGGTGGAGGGGGGGGCTTTTTACTGAAACTAAAACCTAAGCTCCAATTTTTTCCATAAAAATTTGCAGCAAATTTCTATCTAAGATAGCTAAGCCGGTAAACGAGGAAAAATACTGCAAGACCAAATATTCAAGAAAAACATTGTGAAAGCTATACGCCGGAAATTTCACTCATTTTAAAAGAGACGGCCTCCTGTCCGTTTCAAAAACTCCTAATTTAAGGCATAAGCAATTATGCCAATGTGAGGTTAACACCGCAACATGTCGAACGGAAAAACACACAAGTAGTCGAACGGGAATTCACAGTTCGATCCAGAAGCACTGAATATAAAACGTTTCGCGAAACCCTGAGCTTCACTTAGAGGTTGGCATATATAAATGTAAATCAAGATGTCAACCATTAGTGAAAGCGGTTAATTTTCATTAAAATTCAATTAAAAGTTTTAAATATGTATGCGCATTATATAAAAGTAAGTCAATCAGTTCGATGGTACTTGGCATAAATACGAATGACGGTATAAATTTTTTCAAGTTTTTTAAAATAATATCCGACAAGTTAAAATTCCGGAACCGGATTGTCGTTTTTTGCCGTAGCCGAATATCCGGTCGCATCCTGATATATAACATATATATGTATTGTTGCCGAGTATTCTAAGGAAACGCCGGCGCCCACACATGTATGCAATGACCGTTTGGTGTTTTCGTACGACAATGATAGATACGAATTTTGGCCAATGTTACTTTTAGGGGCGTAACAGTAGATTAAGCGTATTCCTAAGCCTAAGCTTAAGCGTTGCAAAAATGTGTTCCTAAGCCAAAGCCTAAGCTTAAGCCTAAGCGAAAAATGTAATCGAGAATCTAAACCTACTGTTTTATAGCACCACTAGAAACCTGGACGCCCCTTATGTTTGTATAAATTTGATTCATTGTTTTTAAATAATTAACATCTGTTTTCAGAGCCGTATTCAATTTGACTCAACTCTGTACGCCGCATTTAATCGAAACAAAAGGCAACGTTGTGAACGTTTCAAGTGTTAATGGAATACGAGCGGTACGTAATTTTTGAGTCGAATAAGGAACCATATTAATTATCAACGATAGCAAACCTGTACACTTGAACTCTGTCTTACTGGCGAAAATTAAATTTAGCTGTTTAGCTGCGCTGTTACTTGGATTGAATGTTTGGCGTTGAATTCAACACTTTTGATAAGACTTATTTAGTTTTTTTATTACGAAACGATTTTTGGCGCATAATAATCCGGTTGTTTGCCAAAATTTCATTTTTCTGGTAATATATTTGTAACACTTTATCCAGTGGAACTGTACGAAGATTTTGCATTTACATCACTTTATATCCAATTTTTGGAATTTCTACATGCCTGAGCATTAAAGAAGTCGTACACATGAGGTGGTCCACGTCCCACCAGATAAAATTAGCGATTTTTCGATTTTTATCTATTTATTATTATTATTATTATTGTTGTTATTATTATTATTATTATTATTATTATTATTTGAGAGTAAGTTACCGTTATTTGCATAAACAGACCTTATATGAGTAGAGTGGGACAAACGTAGCAAACTCACTGGAGTAATATTTTTCAGTTCACTAATGTTTTGGCATACAACGTTTCAAAAGCCGGAGTCGATCAGCTGACAAGATGTGTCGCTTTGGGTGAGAGGATATTAGATTTTTAAAAACAAGAGTGTATTTGTAATGGTGAGATGCTGTTTTAATCGCATTTGGTACCAGAAATGTCATACGTATTCAGCAATATTCAGCAGTCAGTGTTGAAAATTCGAGGTTTTATTTCGGATTTTACACGGTCAATTATGCATTTGTCAAATCATCGGTCTAGTGCCGCCAAGTTTTCAGCTTAGTCAAATTTTACCGATGTGACTTATAAACTGATTAAGACAATGATTGTAATAATATTTGTTTCAGAATTAGCTTCGAAACAAGTGCGATGTAATGCGGTTAATCCGGGGGTGACTGTGACGGAGTTGCAGAAGCGTGGAGGTCTGGATGATGAAGCTTACCAAAAGGTACGACATGTTTTAGCTAACACCATCCCAAATTACTATAGCAGCTATGCGTTACATTTATAAAATTATATTTTTCTGCACATTATTAGTTTGGCCAATGTAATGAACAAGGGCGGGACAGTATTATAAGCATTTTCCTAAACCTAAGCTTAAGCTTAATCTTTTCTAGTGCCAGAAAACGTTCCGCCCCCGATCTTTACATCGGCCATTAGTTCTAATCAAAGCCGGTATATTTTTTCAGTATTCAAATGACATATAATCATTACTTGATCGAATAGAAATCGAACAAACAGCGAGTTTTGTAATAAAATAATCAGGGGAGGTTATGCGAACGTCAAATGTGCCAAACTTTTGAAACCCCTACCAAACGGAAAAACCCATTTTTGCTGGACAAACCCTAATGTGAAAATGTGTTTGATAGCGAGCGAAGCGATTGAAAAAAGATTGCGATTTTAGGATCCACAAAGTAGTATTGTAAAACTGGTTCAGGTTCATTTTCTTGTTAGCATATCTTATACATCTGGTCGTATGTGATTTATTTTTGTGCATTTATCTTTTAGTTTCTGGAAAGGACAAAAGAAACGCACGCGTTAGGACGACCTGGACAACCGGAAGAAGTTGCAGAAGCCATTGCGTTTCTTGCATCAGACAACGCATCGTTCATTACCGGCGTTTCTTTACCAGTTGATGGTGGACGTCACGCGTTATGCCCTCGATAGTGAACCAGAATCGATGTAATATACTATATGAACCAGATTAGAATAAAGTGATATAATTTTGGCCATAAAGCTTTCGACTAATTTTTGGTTAGGCTTAGATTAGCTAAGCTGCTTTTGTTTACTCCCAGGTTAGGCTTTGACTTTAGGCTTATGAATATGCTTCTACTACTGTTACGCGCAGTCAAACTATAACGACGTTCAATGGACAATTTTTGTCAAAACCTCTAAAAAGGGTTTTTCGAGCGAGATTTGATTGTTTTTTGTTGCATAGGTGTAGCCTAATTTTTGGTCTGGAGCTAACAGTACCAATTGATTATGGGAAGTGAATATAATATGTTTGGTATCGAAATTTAATCTATATCTCTAAGCTATTAAATCTATGTTAATACTTAATAAGGCTACAATATATTTCCAACGCTACTGGTAGAGCACGTTCACTAGAACTACCCTTCACTACGGCATTGATATATGGTTTAAAGCTAAATTTTGTGCCCGGACACTCGGCTTAGGTTCAATGTTCCCTCAAAAATTCGGATGAGGCTCAATCTTCAAATGGCAAAATTTCCGAACCTGATATGTTTAGCCCTTGAACTGCGTTTTGTTCAGTTGATACAATTTGCTCAACATTGTGTACAAATGGCAAGGTGTGAATTACGTTGTCTGATAATACATACTTTGAACGGATGACTCATTTGCTTGGCTCTCGTGTTTGTGAATCCTTAGCGGATGAGTTGCGTCCACGGCCCACATCTTGGAAATATGGTGTTTACTCAAAAATAGTCGGATTTTGTAAATTTTTGCATATTTGAGCTTCTGATGACATGCGACCCATAGCTTGCAAAGCCTGACAGAAGACATGCAGGGTGTAGCTCTATGGTTGAAATATGTTCAAACTTTTTCAATCACTAGTGAGCATTTAGATTGACTCTTGCACAGACGTGAAAGATAAGCTACAACTAAACTCATATTTTGTGGTTGTGTAGTATTATATACTACGTGATACTTGTTTTAGCAACGGAGAGAATTTCAATATGAGCTGTAGTACTGTAGTGACAAGAATAAGAGGGGGACTGATATTTATTTGGCCTGTCGAGAGGACGACTCTGTTATTCGGTTACGGACCGTTATTTTATTTTATCCCGCCCTCCGTCACCCTTCGCTACTGATATATAGGTATTGCAACTATCCGTTGAATTCAACGTTTAGTTGTCTTGTATCAAAAGCTTGAGTGATAATGCAAGGTTGTACTGCGGAATCTACTTTTAAAACATAAAACTATGCTTTAAAGTTTCGAACACAACTTTATATAATTATCCTGACTTACAGTCATATACACTACCATTGGGATATAGTTGACATTTATGGACTAAATGGGTTTTGGACTCTATCCCCTTACAGACTATTCTTTAGGCTCCGGACTCATTAATTGGGACTGCAAATGGAGACCTCTTTTATTACTCTCTTATTCGGTTCACTTCTTGGAAAAATACTTTAAGTATGGCTAAAACTTGCCAGGTGGCATTTGCCAAAAATGGTAGTAACGTTTTGTATATTTGAGCTTCTGATTTTATCTCCAGTATCACATATATTGAAATTCGAATTTTGAAAAAATTCAATTTTTAGGTTTCAAAGCCCCCTATGGCAAAAGTTAACAATTTATACATCGACGCAGCTTGCAAAGCTGAGACGTTGGCGCGTTCCCAGACCGTTGACCAAATGCCAAATACTGTAGCGACCCGAATAAGAGGGGGGGACTGATATTTATTTGGATTCTCCAGAGGGTACCTCCCTTGTTATTCGGCTACGAACTGTTATTTATTTTTAACCGACGCTCCGCCGTCCTTCGTTAATGGTATATGTATCCGGTACTCTCAGGAATGTACTTTCAAAATTTAAGTACGCTTTAAAGTTTCGAACTCAAATTATTTGGTCCTGAAGTCATTTATGCGCTACAATTAGTGTTAATTGATATTTATGGACTCTAATTAGGGTTTAGGGACTCTATCCACTTACGGACTCTTATTAGGGATACGGACTCCAATATTCGGACTCAAAGTGACCCCTCCCCATCTTATTCGGGTCAACACAGTATTGAGGAACGTCATCCACCACGCGTAGGTTTTTATATTCCCCAGTTCCAAACAATAGGCTTTGCAAATTTTAGGATCGCTGCGGTTTTCTTTGAGCGGCACACGAATGCCAACGCGTGTTTAACGGTCATATTTCAATGTTTATTTTAAGAAACTTAAATAACCAGCATTTGTCGCTGTTCCATTTTTGTATGCTATAAAGTTTTATTGTTGGTTTTTGAATATTTAAATAAAGTTCATTATTATTGGTAACAGGGTAAAACTGGTCGCCTGCCTCCGGCTTTTTTTGCCGGAGGTTCCGGCAATTTCGGTAGTGAAATTTTGTATAGTTTTGCAAAACTTATCTGTGGGACGCCGTTCGTTATGACTTTTGACGCAATTTGAGGAAAATTCCACTGAGTACGCTGATAGAATAAAACATCTTTGAAACTTTCACTCTGTTTCCATAATTTTGACCACTATCCGTTTCCGTTGTTTCTGCTATCGATTTACATTCTGGTTGGTAGTATATTTAAATAAGGTTCATTATATTATTATATACGTTTTTTCAATTTCTTAACGCTCAGTTAACTCAGATGTTTGCGGATGTGTTGTGTTACCGTACGTGTCTGTAGTTTTAAAACCAACAGAAAAAATACCACACTGTGAGTAATAGAGTACGCGGTAATTTCGCATCGCACAATCCCGATTCAGAACTACACTGCAAAAAATGGTGAGTCAAATTGACTCTCTCGGAAACAGGCTTTTCCTGACTACACAAACTGAGTCAAAGTTCGACTCCGCCAGAGTCAAATTCTATTGACTGAATCGCTCAGTGAGTCGAATTTGATTCTGGTGAAGTCAAATTTGACTCAGTTTGTGTAGTCAGGAAAAGCCTATTTCCGAGAGAGTCAATTTGACTCCCCATTTTTTACTGTGTATGGTTTTCGCGACTCATTCGTTTTACTCGCACGCCGCGGCATGTTATAAGGGAGAAATTCTTGCCAAGTTTCGGGCAAACAAATAGTGCAAAACATAAATCTTACTTAAATACCGCCCATGTATATTTAACTGCCGTCCAGAAATCCCACCGTCCCAACTAAAAAAATCAACTCATTGCAATTTACAGTGTAGTCAGCTCAGGGTGCTGACATGTTGTTGTTGTTGCTGTGTTGTGTTAATGCAACGGTTTAGGAACAGGATCTCGTGAGTGTCGGAGACTCCCAAAACCGACCAAATATATGCAGATTAATCAAATAGGGGGGTTGTGCTAGCCAGCCTCCATATTCATTCTAATATTTTGAAGCTATGATTTGTTGTGTTAATTTTTACATTTTTTGGAATTTAGTTAGAGTTTAATGATTTAGTGACTTGATTAATTGGCATAGAGAGTTTGGGAGACTCAGACGTATTGGAATAGTAATAAACGGATTTTCAGTCACGGTAGCTCAATGTGAGCCTACGGTAAATCGGCGGTTTGAGGTTTTGGTTATTTAATTGCATACTGCGCGGAACCTACGGGCAGTGCCAAGGTTCTGTGGATTCCTGGGGATACAGTAAGGGGTTTTCTGTGGAATTGTGTAGAGTTTTCTGTGGTTAAGTCAATTGTAGCTGGTTTAGTCTTGGCTTGTTTTCTGGGGATTTCTGCATGGGAGAGTTTGGTAATTTGGGAGTAGTTTTACGGAAATCTGGGGTTTGGTTATCACTTTGGGGTTTACATTGGTTTCATACGGTGTGAGCTAGAGACTTTGTGGACTGTTAACTTAAGGTATTGTAGTCGATGTGCAAAAAGCACCTAACAAAGGAGCTTTCGGCACCTTAGCAATGAATCAACTCAAAAGGGGAAATACGACTGCAGTTCTGAACTAGAGCGGAATAGCGTCATTGGAATACGAACTAAACACAGAGTTCGTGATTATGATTGGCACACAAAATCACGCATAGGCTTATGCTCAGGTTTAGGCTTTTAGGCATAGGCTCACGCTTTAGCTTGGGCTTAGGCTTTAGGCATAGGCTCACGCTTTAGCTTGGGCTTAGGCTTTAGGCATAGGCTCACGCTTTAGCTTGGGCTTAGGCTTAGGGTTTAGGAGCAGGTTTTCGTTTAAGAATAGATTAGGTCTTAAATAACCCTTGAACTAAACCTTTAGGCTGAGGCTTTTAGGAATAGGCTTTCGTTTAAACACAGATTACATCTTAAATGGACACTGGGCTAAATTTTACGCTTAGGCATAGGCTTGTGGTTTGTTTTGGGCGTCAGACTTTGGTAAGCACAGATCAGACCGTAAATGACTTTGACTTAGGTTTAGGTTTTAGGAATAGGCTTTGGTTTAAACAGATTAGATCCTAAAGATCCTTGGACTAAATCTTAGGCTTAGCTTAAACTTTGGATTAGCTTCAGGCTTATGACACCTTCCACTATATCTCGAAATCTCAATATTCCAAAATTTAACCCCTTCTCACATTGAGTTGCCTATAGGCAACTCAGCGCTGTGTATATACGTTAAATAATGTATATCGCATCGTGTTGAACAATTGCAACACGTATACATAGTACTAAATCACCACAAGACGTGAGAGCCCCCTCGGGCTCGAGCGTTAAGCTCCTATAACTGAGTGGTGATGGTATATGCCTCCCACTCCAGTCACTGGAAGTCGAATCCAAGCATAAAAGTAGGTCTCAGGGAAAATAGAAAATATTCATGTGAGAAAGGGTTAACCTTCGACCATATCACGAAATCTCCAAATCTCAAAATCCTATCTTCGACCATACATCAAATTCTTGCATTGGGATGGTGTTATTTTGGGACAACAGTGAGGTTAATGGGCCAAATTTACAATATATAACGGCTGAGATCACAACTCGAATAAACGCTGCTTGGGCGAAATGGCGCAACACAACCGGCATATTTTGGGCCCAGCGTATGCCTAACACGCTGAAAGCAAAGGTCTACAAGTCAATTGTACCGACCTATTGCCCTCTATGGATCTGAATGCTGGCTCGCAACCAAAGCTGATGAACATCGACTTTCGACTATGGAAACAAAAATGCTTCGGTGGTTGAGCGGAGTGACCAAACTACACCACGTTCGTAATGATGACATAAGGCAAATGTACAAGGTGATCCCGATCGCTGAGAAAATGCAAGAAAGCTGAATGCGATGGTATGGCCATGTCTTACGTGCACAGCCATCAAAGCTATCAACAATGGCTAAACAGAGCTTCAACAAGGATGTCCCAGGGAAAAGACCTAGAGGCCGACCAATGCAGCGGTGGAGCGATGTGCTACACATGGACCTGGAGAAGTGTGGATTGCATCCTGACAATGCCATGGACAGAGTCAAATGGCGTCAGAAATCCAATAGAGCCAACCCAAACTAGGGACAAAGGCCGAAGAAGAAGAAGAAGAAAGGACACGGTAGTGTCTCTTATAATATGTTTTACCCAAAATTTTTGATTCTAAAAATCGTTCATATTTTCATGCAGCTAGTTTAGATTTGTATAATTTATCGCATGTAGCAACATCATACTATAAGCTTACTACATACAATGACAGGTTCCATTCAAATTCTGTAGTAGCAAACTAGGCGAAAATTTGCTCTAATTTTTGTGCAAATTTTCTTCGTATTTTGACTCAGATAAACGGCGTCGAAGTAAATTATAAAACTACGCAGCCCCGGTACATAGAGCCAACAATTATTTTTTCAGCATTGCCTAGTTGATGCTACATTATCTGGTTTTTCGTCATATTGTGCGTTGACTTTTTAAAATCTGTAAAGAAAATTGTTTTAAAAACAGGAAAAAATCTGTAAAGAAAATTGTTTTAAAAACAGGAATATACATAGCTAGGTAGAGCAAACTATCATGAATGCGGATGGATTAAAATAATAATTGGTGGGGTTGGTGCATCGGTTATGAGTGACTTAATAATCTTGGTAAGTTAGTGGTTATGAGTGACTTAATAATCTTGGTAAGTTAGTGGTTATGAGTGACTTAATAACCTTGGTATCAGAACAAAGTTACTTTTGTAAAGTTGTGAAACAAGTTGTTAAAGTGCCCCTAACCGGGCCATAGAAAAAGATATGTTTTGAAAATATATTTGATGTGTAACGTGTAAAGTTTAGAAACAAGGGACTCGAACAAATTTTGAAAGTTATATTCATGTACTACCTTTTTTCACAAAAATCGGGCTTATTTTCCAGGACAGCATATTTCAGATTGCCAAAAAACTTTTGGCGGTCACAAGCAAGCTGTGATGTGTCACACAGAAACATATTCACAGCTTTGTTTGATAGTTTCGTAATTTTCTGAATTACCCGTTATCGCAAAAAAATGACTCATGGGGATAGACGCTTTGAACATGCGATGTGGAGATGTGATTTTCGTCTTATTCAAGCACCATGAAACAAATGTTTACCTATTTACTACTACTGGCACTAATAAGTGCTATTATTCACGGCACAAATTTCTAACCCTGTGTGGATTTTATACAAAAATGATAATTTACAAACATAGATGGCAGTATGAAGCTTTATAACCAACTTTAGTTTTATCGAAATCTTAACCTTTGTTTTTGAGTGGCCCATTGTTCATAGCACAGTATAATGCGACGTCAGCCTTCGTCTCCGGCATAAAATCGACCTCTCCGACTAAGGCAAATTTTGGTTCAACTCTGACTCCGGTATTTTAACCTACGGTTGCTTCCTGGTTCATGCTGTAAACGAATGCTAAATTACGCAAAATTATAAACGAATATAGAAAGTTTCCGAAAATATTGCACTTTGCCAGTACAATTCAGGTACGCAGACTTCTCAAGGGTTCTTCAAATTTTTATCATGAAATAAAGCGATTACATTGTCAAATTTGTTTTTAACCGAAGGAAAACATCAAATATAATACTGTTTGATTTATGGCCGCCCAAAGCTGTGAATATGTTTCTGTGTGACACATCACAGCTTGCTTGTGACCGCCAAAAGTTTTTTGGCAATCTGAAATATGCTGTCCTGGAAAATAAGCCCGATTTTTGTGAAAAAAAGGTAGTACATGAATTTAACTT
This sequence comes from Enoplolaimus lenunculus, assembly GCA_030248215.1. Lineage (NCBI taxonomy): Eukaryota > Metazoa > Nematoda > Enoplea > Enoplida > Thoracostomopsidae > Enoplolaimus > Enoplolaimus lenunculus. Next base: position 136,435 of record JASANG010001941.1, on the reverse strand, counting down.
TCAAAATTTGTTCGAGTCCCTTGTTTCTAAACTTTACACGTTACACATCAAATATATTTTCAAAACATATCTTTTTCTATGGCCCCGTTAGGGGCACTTTAACAACTTGTATATAATATGTTTGTTTTTTGCAGCTTAGATATATAATATATATGTTGGTTTTTTTTGCAGCTTAGGACACGTCAGATGTAATGTTATTGAGTTTGTTTATAAAAATGGCAGATGTAACCAATGAGATGGTTCGCGTTTCGACACCATACCTCGAGTCGGATCCAAGATCGATATGCAAAATAAATCATAAAATTACGGAAATCGCATTGCAATTTAAAGGTTATAAGTGTACATTTGTGGTTTCAAGAGATGAAACGTATGGATCAAAATTAGCTTCAGGCGAGTGGACGGGTGTAATTAAAGATGTTGCAGAAGGATATGCAAATACGACAATTCCGTTTATGTCACCGACAAACGATAGGATTCAACTGCTTAATTATTCACGTATCCTGCCTATTATAGTCATACAGCGTTTCTTGCAAGTCCAAATATTACTAAATCACAAGCATCGTAAGTTTTTTCAATGCTCACTGCAAAAAAAATGGTGAGTCAAATTGTCTTTCTCCGAAATAGGCTTTTCCGATCTACACGAAATGAGTCAAATTCGACTCTGCCTGAGAGCCAAATTCGACTCACTGAGTCGCACGTTTGGCTCTGGCGGACTCGAATTTCACTCAGTTTGTGTAGTCCCGCAGAGCCGATTTCAGAGTCAATTTGACTCACCATTTCTTGCAGTATAAACAGGTACTGCAATTATCCGTTGAATTACGCGTTTATTTATCTTGTATCAAAAGCTTGAACGATAATGCAAGGCTAAACTTAGGAACGTACTTTCAAAACTCAGTACGCTTTAAAGTATGGAACTGAACTTTATTTCGACTTGGAGTAATTTGCCCTACAATTATACGGACAATCGGCATTTATGGACTCTAATTAGGGTTTTGAGACTCTATCCGTTTACGCACTCCTACTAGGGTTACGGACTCCTCTTGATTGGGATTCAAAATGGGGACCCCCTCTTATTACCCCCTCTTACTCGGGTCACTACAGTACATATCTGCGCTGCTCGGGCAACTTTATGCTCACAAGAAAACGTTGCCACTTGACCTTTTATTTTCGTATTTTCCGTAAACCATAAGTGCGTTTGATATACGAAATACAGTGAAAGCATATGCGAGCTGTGGTGTGAACCATCACCGAGACATATTTTAACCAATCATTTTTTCCTGTACTTCAATAACAGTTTTTGAATGCAAAGTTGCCAAAAAAATTATAAGCATATTCATAAGCCTAAGCCTGAGCGTAAGAAAGAGCAGATTGCTAAGCCAAAGCCTAAAGCAAAGCAAAAAATTATTCTAAAGCTTAAGCTTACTCTTTTCCAGTCTCGCAGAAACACGTTCCGGTTGTGATCTTTACATTTGCCGTACGAAACATGAAACACTTTATTCTGACATATAATTAAATTGGTCCATGTTACTTTAAAGGGCGTAAAGGTTTCTGGTGAGTCTTATAAAAGAGTGGGTTTAGATTCTAGATTGCAATTTTTTGATTAGGCGTAGGCTTAGGATTAAGCTTAGGCTTAGGCTTTAGAAACACACTTTTGCAACGCTTAGGCTTAGGATACGCTTAATCTATTGTTACGCCCCTAAAAGTAACATTGGCCATTAAATCGATGCTTTCAGCTTTAAATGGATCGACATATTCTCGTATGAATTATGGCTGTCAACTGTTGCAATACTGGCGATATCGTACTTTGTGCCACGTGGACAAATTACCAACCTGGTGCTGTTACTTTGTGCAATTTACATCGTTGTGTTTCAAATGTTTGCATCCTGTTTGATACTAAATAAATTTGTTCACACTAAAACAATGCCTTTCAACAGTTATTCACAAGCAGGTGCGGGAGTTAGCGCTGACCGTTTTGTGTTAATTTGTCCAAAATCAAATTTATACAGCAGTCACTATACAACTTTAGTTCGACATTTTGGAGATTATGTAAAGCATCAGCGATCTGTGATCACAGATACGAGTCAAACAGTAGCAAATGTTAGCGTCGCTGTAAGCCGACAAAAAAGTGTATTTTTCTTAATACTTTTCGACGGCTTTTGACAACGCTGGAATCGTTAGAAAATGCGTTTTTCATATCAGATATTTTTGAAGTGAGCGAACTTGCAAACAAAAAGCCAAATCTGCTTGTTATTCGTGAAACTGAAACCGCACCAGAATATACTGTGTCATATTTTGCACGTGGAAGTAGCAAACTTGGGCGTGATTTTACCGCAGGACTTGGTGCAGTTTCTGCGTTTGGATTTGACAAATACTGGTCAAAATTAGTCAATTTGGAACGAATCGAAGCGCGACTCAAAATGTCATGGTCAACTTCAGATAATTACTTCACAATCACCATGGGTCGTTTCAAAAATACCATTTTCATACTTTTCACCATTTACGCTATTGCGGTTTGTGTACATTGTGTTGAAGTTTTTCGCTACCGCTTTCACCTTAGATATAATATTCGGCGCATGTTACTGGAACGCGCGTCCAGGTTTCTGGTGGGTCTATAAAAGAGTAGTAGGTTTAGATTCTAGATTATATTGTTGCTTAGGTTTACGCTTTAGTGTTGGGCTTTACGCTTAGGAACACATTTTTGTAACGCTTAGGCTTCGGAATACCCTTAATCTACTGTTATGCTCCTAAAAGTAACGTTGGCCTATGGTAGGTTCTCAGGCCCGTCGCTAGCTCACCTTGCTACGGGCGGGGCTAAAATTTTTTAGGAGGGACATTTAAAGGTTTTCAATGACTGACAAGCCTGGTTGAAAATCTTCTATGAGGGGCCAACTTTTTTCCGGGGGGGCTGAGCCCCGCTGCGTTTTCCCCCTTTCTTTGGCTACGGGCTCGGCAGGTTCCAATAATAGCAAAGGTTATATATTCAAAGAGATTACTGTAAAGTTTACTTTGAAACACTCGATAAAACACTGTGTTTCCTGTGTATCAAATTACTAATCAGAATGCGAACAAAAACAGAATGCGTTTTTACGCCCAATCGAACAACGTACGCACGGTGACGGACAACGTCACGGCGTCGCACGGCAAGTATAGCGCTACCCTAACTGGAAGCGAACGGATAAGCTGTACTACTTTGCTCAGAACTTCTTAAAACGCATTGGTGACTGGACACTTGTCTTATTTCGAAAACTATTTGTAAGTTTATATGTCGTAGGCCTATTTGCTATTTAGGCCGATTACCAATTGGCTTAGGTCAATCTGCTATTTGAAGCAAATAGCAATTTGGCCTAGGCCAAAAAACGATTGTGAGATGTCGCAAAACAACAGTGATGTAAGACAAAAGCTGAATGGTTAAACAGTATTGCGTCTTCGAAAGAATCAAATCTGATTGGTCTATAAGGTCGATTGAAGTTTTAGCCCAGGTTAAATTGCAATTACAGAAAATAGCACAGATTCGCCAAGGTAAGTTAGTGATTGGCCTGAATAGCAGTTTGGCCTACGGCATATATATGTAGTGGTTTAAGCTTTCATTTATCACGTTCGGCGAACTCGTAGCGCCACAACCTGACATCATGACATATTAAAAAACCTATGCTCGTACATAAAACTGCATAGAAATTCAAGCAGTTTATTCTAGCAAATTAGACAAAATATAGTCGCTTTAGTAAAGTTGCATGTTTTCATCTATGTGCATATTCGACAAAACGATCAAATCTGTCCAAAGTACCAAGTGAATTATATACAACAGTTGCTCTGGCTCCGGTAACATTTTTGCCGGAGGTTCCGGCAATTTCAACAGCGAAATGTGCAAATTTTATAAAAGTTGTGGTTATTCAGCGAGTTTGTTTTCAAAAAAATTGAACAATTTTGGCCCTAAAAACTGCCAAAATTTTGCAAAAAAGAAGACAAAAAATCATTGCCTAAATTGCCAACATTTCTCAAAAAAGAAGATAAACAAATCATTGCCTAAATTGCAAACATTTCTCAAAAAATAAGATTAATAAATCATTGCCTCAATTGCCAAAATTTGTCAAAAAAGAAGATAAAAAATCATTGATGACACAGTTTCTATGTACACATTTATTAAATGTCATACCTAAATTAATGTGATTTTTAGCTACTTGATTTTGCTTCCCTTCCGACTCCGGCAATCTTTGTAGCGACCGAGATCTGGCTGCGCTATTTTTCATACCTGCAGTTGAACCGGTTTACAACCGAAGACCGCTTTTAACTCTCGACAGATTCAATTTCAACATGGTTGTTAACTTTCCTTCATTTCAGTCCCTGTCCTCTGGCTCCAACAAATTTTGCCAACTTCGCCTTCGGTACCTTTCACCCGCAGTTGGACCACAGGGCAAACCTGTTTTGCACTTAAAGCTGATAAATCATTTTGTCGGATATAATGTAAATCGTATAAATCAAATACAATAAATATATATTCATTTAGACTAGTTGGTATTTTAAACAGTACATTTGTGTATACACTTCTCGTTTGATTCAAATTCAAGCAGTGTCATAATTTATCGGGCCAATGTAAAAAACAGGGGCGGAAGCCTATTCCTAAGCCTAAACCCAAGTCTAAGCCTAAACCTAATCCTAAATTTAAGCCTAAGCCTAGCCTAAAAGCCTAATCGTAAGAATGAGCATATTCCCAAGCCTAAGTCTAAGCATATACCTAAGCCTATGCACAAAAATTAGTCTAAAGCTTAAAGTGTACTCTTCTAGTCCCACAGAAAAACGTTCCGCCCCTGATGTTTACATGGGCCGTTTATCGCAGCAGTAGCAACTTCGATAACCAAACACCATGCGTATCGTAGTAGCTTGTTGCATACCTTGGAAGCATAGAGAGCTTACGGTGTATACCAAGCTAGGCAAACTGGTTCAAGCATAAAGTCGAACAACTCGTTTGAGATTGATCTGTTGCTATCCAAGCCTCTGTGCTCAACTTGTAAATGTTCTTGCTTCGAGAGGACATAGCTAATAGCGAATGACGTTTTCTATACATAGTTACCGCGATTCTTATACTGAAATCTATGATAGATTAATGCGACTGATATTTTATGTGCAATTCGAACCAATGGTGTCCGGTGGCATGGAGTATTAATGAGTACCAACAACTACTTGAAGTCCACCGCGATATTGATCCGGAAAACAACGTCCACAGTATCCGCCACATTTGCCGGTGACGAATAAACCGTCCTGAAATGATAATGTATGGAGTAGGAAGCTAGCAATAGAACGATTAAGAGCTGCGAGTTTAAAGTTTGAGAATATTAATTTCTTGAAGACACCTGAAGAGTGTGTCGAATAGTACAGCCTGTGTGTTTTTTAACTGAAAACTTTTTAAAGTTTGCTTTGTCAACTATAGCAACGCATTATATACTACTTTATTTTTGTCATTTATTATTTATTTTTGAGTTTAATCTATTTTTATTATTTATTTATTGATTTTTGACATTTAATCATTTTTGAGTTTAATTTATTTTATTGTTTATTTATTTATTTTTGAGTTTAATTTATTTTTGAATTTTATTCATTTTTGAGTTTAATTTATTTTTATTATTTATTCATTTTTGAGTTTAATTTATTTTTGAATTTTATTCATTTTTGAGTTTAATTTATTTTTATTATTTATTCATTTTTGAGTTTAATTTATTTTTGTTATTTATTCATTTTTGAGTTTAATTTATTTTTGTTATTTATTCATTTTTGAGTTTAATGTATTTTTGTTATTTATTCTATTTTATTTAATTAACTTTCGCATTTGATGGAAATTCTCTAGATCAAAGCGTACAGCCGGAAATGAAAAACCGGAACCGGAGTTGAACGTCGACTAATTTTGCCAGAGCCGGAAATGAACTAAAATCACTTCACAAACATAATGTTCAATTTGTTCAATATTAGCAACAATTCGCAAAATATCGCCTTAAAATTCAATCAAAACAGCTTTCTTGTTACAAAATCGGAGTAATTAAAGGTTGCAAAATGGGTCCAAAATTAAATAAAAAACAACTCGATGAAGGGCACAAGAACTTCAAGTGGTTGTGCCCTGCTATGACGGCATCATTTTTGATAACCTCGCTTCGATCAATCGTTTGCGACACCCGATGACCACGTTCAGACCATTGCGTCTGTGACGCAATTTTAAATCCAGTGCCTATCAGATTGATGTTGAACGTTCCCTGAAAATAGAATAAGTTGTGCAATCAGCAGGGTAAAATAAGAAAATCCCGGTTACGTTATTTCAAATTTAAATGTTTTTAAAATAATGCGAGAGTGCGCAACTGTGTAATAAGTTTTGACAAACTAAATCAGTCCGTGTCTGTTTCTATAGAAAATACGCGAGACTCAGCCCATATGCAAACTTTTTTTGCAATAAACCGCCACATGCTCCCGGAAATTGTCTATCTGACGTGGAGCAAATTTAAATTTAATAGTGAAACATTCTCTGCAGCGACGCTAGCGAGAAACTAAATCGAATTTTTAGCACTGAATCTTAAGACAAAATTTTGGTTTTGAATTCTGTTGGCGAAGCCATGGCGTGATGTTCCTTGTATCCACCAGTAATATGTCATCTAAAAACGTTATTTTATATCATATTTAGTTGCAAATTATATTTAAGAATCGTTTAATATTTTTCCATTTTTTCCATCCGACTCGGAAAAAAATAGAAAAAAATGGAAAAAATGGAAAAAAAATGGAAAAAAATGGAAAAAAACTATTACTTCAGGTAATTTTTTCCGGTCAACAACCCTGTCCACCAGTACAATATATTTATCTTACCTGAGGGCAATTTACCGCACTATAGCAATCACCAGCGGTTCCAAATGGGACTGGGTGTCCATAGATTTGCTTGGAATAAGTATAATCGTTATCTAAACAGCGTTTAATGGACATAAACCTTTATGACGATGCTCAATAACAAATAATTGACGTTATTTTGTCTATACAATTTCAGTGCTACCAAAAACACTCTAAATTTGGGACCTATTCAGTGCGCGAGCGGAATGTTAATCTACCAGATACCAAAAGCGGATACGGATATTAATTTTTTACCGGAACAGGAACCGGATATTGTATATGTTAAAATAATTTATTCTTTCGCTGTATTTTTAGGGTGCTCAAGGGTTTCGTCTGTTATAAAGTTCATAATTGCTGTTGATAAACTGAAATGATTTAATGCAAAAATGCGTTTAACTGTCGTTCGCTTACATAAGTTAAAAATAGCTCAAACGTTTCAACATTTACACGTCTTGACTTTGCCAGAAATGTAACCACATCCAGATGTTAAATACGCTTACTTGTAAAAAGTAATTTCATGATATTCGGCGCCACAACCATAAATATCCGGTATCGCTAGGTTTACACCGGATATCGGAACCGGATACGGATGTCAGTTTTTGTAGGATAATAAACCAAACCAGATATCTGGTAGCAGCCTTGACCTATTACGGCCAGTGTCTGATCAGGAGGTGGGCCGATAGGCCTGCAATTTTTGCAAGCTAAAAATTTTGGATACAAGCCGAAATAAATATTGTGAAAAAATAATAAGAAAAATTCTAGCCCCAATCATGAGGTTTTCTTATAATAAAGTGCAACAACTATGTCGTTTTCAAGTAAGGGACGTCGTAAAATGTACAAACAGCAAGAACGAAATTTAAGCTTAATATGATTTAGACTTAAGCCCGTATTCTCAAATGTGTGTAGCACTTGTCATTAGTTGGTGATTGGTCCTATAACTTCGGAACCAGCGCATGGTGAGGTTCGAAATCTAGCACATTGTTCGCGTTTGATTTGCCCTACTTCTGTACCAATTTTGAAATTTGCAATTGCAGATGTTCGCCAGTTTGAAAACCTATCGTAACACTGATGATAGGTGCTATACGTATATGAGAATATGGGCATTACTATCAGGTTTAGCATAATGTTTAGGCTTAGGTTAGGTGTTTAGACATAGAGCTAAAATCATTGTTAATACAACCGTTTTACGGTGTAACTTTGTAAATTTTTCGTACTGCGAGGATGTAATCCTTAAATGAACCCAAACAAAAACAAACTGACCTTTGATCCTCAAATTGAATAAATCAAGGCGTAGTTTCCTGTACTCAGTTCTTCCAGCATGCGGATGCCCGTTTGACGTACACGAACAATTATCATGTCTTCCACCTCCATACGGACAAGTAAACGGATACAACAGTCTGAAAATGTTTAAAAAATCAAAAATTACATTCGTTGTGTCAAGAGTGTATGATACAAGAGTGTGCAACTCTTGGAGTTCTGCGTGGTATAAAATGTACCATTGGGCGTTGCGCATTTAGCCGATTCCATTTGTTTAAAAGGGCGGTCGCTGTCACATGCAGTAACCCTACATTATAAGCGTATCAATTTGGCGCCGGATGCATAAAGTGGCATGGTTCGCATAAGTTGTACCCACCTCTGAAATAAAGGGGGTAGGTCAAAAATTTACTACCAATCGGACCAAAATAATCTAAGGGGCGTCCCATTTTCCACAGGAAGGTAATGAATCGGGCTTAAGCATTTTTTCACGACTAAGCTCAGGGTTTCGGCTCTGGATTAGGCTTGGATTTTATTTTACGGTTCCGTTTAGGCTTAAACTCAGAGATAGACTTATTGTGCTTTAGCCTTCAGCTCAGGTTTGGACTTATAGAATGGCATTGCATGTGACACTGGCCACGAAACATATTCGATTTGATTCTCTTCCTATCATTCTTTTGATACGCCGTAAACAGACACTAAAGGATTAAAAGTAAATTTAAGATGCCTAAAGGATAAGTTACCTTTTGTCGTATATTTCAGCATAATTATCACTACCCGGTCCCGTTGTTAGTTCGATGTATTCTTTTGGGATGGTATCGTTCATACCGTGGCAGTAAATCTAAAACGTGCAGAAATTTTACAAATTTCACCAATCACAATCAAATTGTGTCAAAAATAAAACGCTATTTTAAACGCTTTTAACACTGATAAACAGTGTTTAACGCGTGGGCTCTCGCGGTAATCAAACCTTAGCTCTGCAATAGATTTCGAAACACATATTTTGTACTTAGGGGTCAAGTTTGAACTTTAAATTATTTTACATTTTAACCAGGGGGCGAAGCCAAAATTCCAGTTTTGAAAAGTATAACCTCATATGCAAGAAAATTACATTGCCTAAGGTGTCAGTTTTTTTGTTATGACTCCAAAAATTTCAAGCGAAGATATATCATGTGTCAACGCCTCTGATTTCAACTTACCTTTACCATTGTTCCTCGAACAAATACATCATACACACCGTCAACGTTTGTTGCTTTGTACTTGCGCACTTCGCGACAATCAGTTGCTTCGCCTAAAAATATTAAAAATACTCTCAAACATCTGCAACTTTATATGGTCTTGTAATCATCGTCCAGGAATGTTCGTGAAAGCAAAAATTTTTTCACACATCTTTGCCCGTATGAGTCGTTGGTATACGATCTAAAACGCGTGCCAGCCAATGTAAAGAGCAGGGGCGCAACAGTATTATAAGCATATTTCTAAGTCTAAGCCTAAGGCTAAACCAAAGCGTAAGAATGAGCATATTCCTAAGCCTAAACGTAAGACAAACAAAAATAAAAAATTAGGCTAATGTGTAAGCTTACTCTATTCTAGTTTCACAGAAAAACTCTCCGCCCTTGATCTTTTCATGGACCCCAGTTATGATATTTTGCCGCAAGCAGCCCTTAAATCAAGAATTGGTGAACAGAAACGGACCTGTACAGGTTAAAGGCGGACGATTTTTGCGCGGGACTGCAATACAGTAAACTTAAACTTTAGACTATTTTTTGCTTAGCCTTAGCATTAAGGTGTAAGCTCAACCTTATGCTTCGGCTTTTAAGCTTACGAATATGCCTATACTACTGTTACGGCCCTGTTCTATACATTGATCACAAAAAAGGCGAGATTTTTTGACAAAATAATTTTTCTATTGTCATTAAATTTTCTTTCTACTGTGGCTAAACGAACGAAAATCTAAAATCCGAGTCATGGATTACAATTTCGTTCAAGACACGCTCGTCTTTGCTGCGGTTGGGCATTCGTGTTGCATTTAGTTTGATTTACGGGTTGAACTGAACGCGACTTTGAAGGATCGTTCGAATCGAAAGTTTTCATACAACGGACACGGCGCTTTTGAACACCCCATGAGCATGTAACTGAGCACTGAAATGAAATACTGATATTCATTTCACCTCTACAAAGGGCACCTTCGTCGCTATTCGGTTGCGGACTGTTAATTATTTTTCAATCCAGCTCCAGTTATTTGGAGCACACACCTTTAATGCTCCATTCACACGTGCAAGTTTTCGCAGCAAAAACTTGTACGTGCAGCTTGCACGCGCAAGCTTGATCACAAAGCAACTTTGAAGTTCTTGCAGCTGCAAATTATTCGTTGGAATTCATGCTATTTAATTTAATTCACATCTGTGAACGCAGTTGCAAGGATTGATTGGTCAATCGGAATGTTCGTTTAAAAGTACTTGCTGCTGCATTTCGCACAACTTGCAGCTGCGAGTTTTCGCTGCAAAAACTTGCACGTGTGAATGGGGAAATCTTGTATTTTTTTCATCAGCCAATGAGAAAGCGACTGCAATAAATCCAGTGAACTTGCACGGTTATTAACACATGTAGACTAAATTCCTAGTTATGGTTTTTGATGAATTTATTAACAGCTGCAAGTTTTTCGAACAGGATTTTGGACAAACCTTGCAAGTGCATGCACGTTGCAGCTGCAAGTTCTCGCAGCAAAAACTTGCACGTTCGAATAGGGCTCTGCGCAAGTTAATAATCGGTATTTCAGTGACACCTGAGTGCACGTCAGCGTAAAACAAACGTATGAAACAACCTGCAAAATTGTCACAAACATTCAGAATCATCATAAACCGCTACTTGGTGTACCAAAACCGTATTATAATACGGAATACATCAAATATTCGCCCCGAAATTACGCAATCGCTGACAAATATACCACTCATTTACAGGATAAGAGCTGTGACAAATTCCACGGAGACCCGAGATGACAACAGACTTTCTCCTGCGATCGAAATGTTTGCTTGCTCGCTATACTCGGGCATAACGATCCTTAGCTGAAGCTATACCGTCTAAAATGGGTTTCTGGCTACGCAGTCTGGTCCACAGTCCTCATCTATCGGCCATATACAGTTCAACTTACCGGAGACCATGGACTAACTCGCCAAAAAAATCTAGACTGACACGAACCAAGAGTACAATTTTGTGCCGCAGTAGGTTTTGCCAGCAGGGAACACGTTGACAACGGCAGTTCTGCTCCGACTAATTGTGAATTGTTTGCTGTTTTTAGTCGACAATGCAATTGACGATACTGCATGCCTTCACCACACGTCGCAGAACACTGAATATATATATGTATATATACATACATATATATATAATATATACATATATATATACATATATACATATATATGTATATATATGTATATATACATATATACATATAAATTCTGAACAATAAATAAACCCAGTTGGTAACAGCGCCATCTATATACTAGTTTGGGTTGCGCTATACTTCTGTTGACGTCCGGCGCCGTCCGCCGCCCGTACGGCGCCGTTCATCCCCGTCCGTCACCCGTCACCCGTATGGCGCCGTATGTTGCTCGTACGGTGCCGTCCGTCACCGTGCGGTATCGTAGGCAAATGATTCACGTACGATACTGTGTAGTGACCGACGTCGCCACGCGACAAGCATAGCGCAACCCTTAAAGTTTGAACGAGAAGCGAACTAAAAGCTCAGTAATGGATCTATAAATTTTTGATGGAAAAGGCCGTACGATACATAATTGCTACAAAAATCGCGGCTGAAGCTAACGAGATGCCAAACACAATATTACTACTGCATTATAAAACAAACTTTTAGTTTTCATTTCAGTTTGGAGAGAATTTTAGGCTTGTTTGGGGCAAACGCGTTTGATCCGGCAGAGATTAACGTTTATTGGTTCTTACCGAAGACCACAAGCCAGGTTTCCACAAATACGAACACTGGTTAGTTCGTATACACAGTTCTGTGGCATGAGGTTTTGGCTGTCTGGTTGTTCTTGATCGGCGACACATACGAGTTGGAGCGTCTTGGTGATGCTGATTAGTGCATTTGACGTGCCGTACACGTTTACCTTGTCCACACTCTGTTGAGCACTGAAATCAATAGCTTAAATAAACTAAACAAATGTTTCATCTATAAAATTTGAAATAAAATTATCTTAAAATTAAGAGAATTTTTTGGCTTAACTAAAAATACGTTCCACATAAACACAATTTTGTTTAATATCGATATTGTGGCCGACAAGAGTTTAAACAGGGTTTTTGTTGCCCACTATTTTGTGTAGTAAAATATATTAATGGCGATTTTGCTATAACAGTTTGTGTATATTGTTAAAGCTGGCACGCCTCGCATACGTATTTTGGGCTGCATTCAACGCAGAAGTAAACAAAGTCTCACAGTACTGCATGTCAGAAGTACGTTGCATAGGATATGCTAACTTTTTCAAGTTCTGTGGTCCAGTTAAATTGAGACTTCCTTAGAAACAGTCCTGTAAAAATTTAATAAACCAGCAGTTCAGCACAAACGAAGAATATTCCACATTCTTACAACTGTGTTAATAAGTTTCGGTTAAGATTTGACTATTAAAATTGTCTTTACTCACTCAATGAAATGTTCTGTCAACATGGTGAGTGAAATTGACTCTGTCCGAAATAGGTTTTCCTGACTACACAACCTGAGTCAAAATTCGACTCCATTTCCGAGAGAGTCAATTTGACTCACCATTTTTTGCAGTGTAAGTATATCGACCAGGTCCTTAAAACCCTCGGTCTGCTAAATGTATCACCCTGTCTGTGGATGTATATTCGTGAAACCTATTAATCCTACCAAAAGTGTATGATCTCTCTTTATCAAAAGTACACAACTTGGTATATACATTTTACATAGAAAAGAATGTACCCAGCGCATCGTTGCAATTTGGACCAACCCCCTCATTTATGACGGAGATGGTTGGGTACACGTCACCAATTTTTTTTAATTTTAACTTGTGTTTAAGCTGTTCAACGTTGCCAAATCGTCCGCGGTTATATTTTTCAGAGCTGTGTTTGTTGTGTTTCATTAATAAGAAAACTTCATTAACATCGGGTGCCGGCCCATGTAAAGATCAGGTGCGGAACGTTTTTCTGTGGGACTCTAAAATAGAGTAAACTTAAGCTTTAGACTAACGTTTTAGCTTGGCTTGGGCTTAGCCTTAGGAATATACTCATTCTTACGCTTAGGCTTTAGGCTTAGGCTTAGGAATATGCTTATAATACTGTTCCGCCCTTGTTCTTAACATTGGCCTGTTTCATTAATAAGAGAACGTCATGAAAATCGGGCGGGTACCACGCAACGCCGAGTAAGTTGCGTACTCTTCTTCAAAGAGTCTTCAATCGTCTCTTAGTCTCATACTAACAACTCACTTAAAACAAATATTAAAAGCCTTAAATTTAAACAGGCCAAAATGTAATGTTTGAAAATTGTACCTCAGACCACGCGGATACGATCCATTTATATCGAACAACAGGTTCTTGGCACCGGGTGTCGTTTGCAAAAACCGTTGCGTGACACTGGGCACGTTGAGGCGGTTTAGGGCCGGCTGAGTGACAGTGCGAGTCCTCGAGTTCAATAGCTCGTCGATTTCGTCTCACTATCCCTGATTGACAACGAACAGTTCGCGTTTGAACACCGGAACCGCATGTAACCGAACACTAGAAAAAAATTATTGATACAAAAATGTGTAAAATCAGTTTGTCTCTAACTAAACATATAAAATTCCTTAATAGTGGAAATCATTTATTAGGGTTGCGCTATGCTTGACGTCCGGCGCCGTCTGTAACCGTGTGTCACCGGTACGGCGCCGTCCGTCACCGCGCGTCAACCGTACGGCGCCGTCCGTCGCCATATACGTTATCGTACGTGAGTTATATACGTACGATACCGCACGGTGCCGTCCGTCACCGATACGGTGCCGTACGGTTAACAAATGGCACCGTACGGGTGACGGACGGCGCCACCAAATATTTCGATACTAGTAAACACAGTTGCACCACTTGTGCAACTATCGTAATAGACATATAGTTCCAAAATATAGAATACAGTGTACAATGAAAAAGTTTAATGGTCAAATTTGGGTATGAAGTTCCTTTTTCAGTTCCATATTCGTTAGATAAATAGCAGCAGTAAGGTTTCTAATATACATGGATATGATAGACACGTTTAAACATTGTATTTAATAAGAAATGATCGAATATATAGAAAGACAATATATTTTAAATATTGAACAATGCTGTCTAAAAACATATGTCGACTGTTTATAATTCTTTACTCTACATGAATAATTGTACAATATATAATGAATTTCACATATAGACATATCTCAATGTTGAAAAACACAGCCCAAATTACGTATGTGTGGCGTTCCAGCTTTAATACATAAACAGAAATAAAAACATTTTAAAAAATATTAACGCTTGCAACTCAACCATCTGGCTACACACTGTAGGTGGCTGTGCCACTGTTAAATATATTTCAAACTAAAAACGTTTGCTTTCTTTAACTTTTCATAAACTTCGACACGACCGCTTTGTTCATTTTTCTACACTTTCATCACAAAAAGTTTATATAATTTTTTACAATCCTGGTTCGTTTGCGGGTCCACAATATCAAGAGGGGGTCACTTTTTAAATAGCCCACCCCCGAGGGTTTGTCAGTTTTAAATTAAAGAAAGCTGTTGCTTGGGAGTATAAAAGAGTCAGCTGAGCCATGTGTTTACGAACAAGCTAGGCCAAAAGTGTTCTAATTGGACCAAATTTTGTCTTAACAGAAACCTTTCTTAGTCGCGGCTCTGCCTTTCACCGTTTACTCCAGAACCCATACTCTCAAATGTATAAAGCACCAATCACGAGTTAGCGATCGGTTTTACTGTAGTTACAGATCTCAAAATTGGCACAAAAGTACAGCAAATCAAATGTGAATACTGTTCACTGGTTCGAAAGTTACAAGACGTAATCGTAACTGGTGATAGGTGCTATACATATTTGAGAGTGCGGGCTAAGATCTTACTGAAGACCAATGACCAGCATGCCACTGTGGGCATGTTGCCATCCGACACCGATGAGTCATTTGCGGCTTTCGGTTGCCTGTCACGTGACACTTGTCATCGCTCACCGCATTTGACTTATTGTAAACATCAATGCAAGTAATACGGCGTGTCCTTAGGCCATGACCGCACGTTGTTGAACACTTAAAAAATTTAAATTTAATTTTTTAATTTTTAAAATAAATTTAAATTTTTTTGATATTTAAATTAAATTTTTATTTTTTTTCTTTAAATTAAATTTTAATTTTTTAATTTTTAAGTTAAATTTTAATTTTTTAATTTTTAACTTAAATTTTAATTATATTGTAATTTTATATTATTTTATTATATATTGATGGAATAAGTGTATTTTGGAAAATTTTAATTTTTTAATTTTTAACTTAAATTTTAATTTTTTAAAGTATTTTTAAAATATTTTTCTTTAAATTAAATTTCTATTTTAATTTTTTACTATAAGTGTTATCTTAGGTCGCAGCATTTGCTGCAGTTAAAATTTTAAATTAAATTTTAATTTTTAAATTAAATTTTAGTTTTGAAAATGTATCAGATAAGAGTGAAATATAATTACTAAAGTAAACTTAAACAGAACAACAAATTATACACGCAGCATAGGAATTTAAGACCGTGCACCCCATGTAACAGTGGCGGATCTAGAATTTCTCGGTGGGAGGATCCGATATTAACTTTAAAATGCCCGTCACACGAAACTTTTAACACGTTTCGTACTTGGTTTCTCAGTTGTTATAAATTATGAGGTTTGGAGCCCCATGAGAGCATCCTATCCCGAGATCCCCGTATATCCATCCTTGCCTCGTAATAACTGGGCAATTGTTATGTTTAGTGACTACCGTCCTGAAAAAATTGACATTACAGTAAATAATTTCAAACAAAAAAAAACAAAGTTGAGTTTCTTAACAACGGTCGTTTGTTTGCTAGCACCATTTGCGTCAATACATGAAAGAGACAAGCAGTGTCGCTTGTTTTAGGTGGCATATGAAAAATTTTAAAATTTTTAGCATATTTTACAAAATTTAATTTTATTTCAAACCAAAACTGCACTTTAAACCTACCAGTCCCCATCTTCCAGCAAGCCATTGATATCTTGATCTAACACTGCCGCTATCATACGCTTTACGCCTCGAATTTTGACCATTACCTTTCGTTACTCCTGTACGGGCCCGTCTTTGCGTTCCTTTTCGAAGCTGCTTATCACCTGTTCTGTTGTCATTTTTGGCATTTTGGTTACCCGCATAAGTTCTGGTGCCTCTGCTGCTGGCTTGCGTAGTAGAATCAGCGTTCAATGACGGAGATAAAGATAAATGTTGAGATCGTGGAACCATAGCATCTACGGCAGGATGTGAGTTAGGCTTAGGTTCAGGGTGAAATGGTCTGGTTATTGATAGAGGTTTTGAGTTGGGTGAAGAAGTGCTACTAGGGCATGATGATACCTGGCATAACCGATAACTGATTGGCGTCGGATTTAAAGTACGACAGCTTGAAGAATCGAGAATCTGGTTTGAAGTTTGATCTATGCATTCGAGCTGTCGCCGCTGAGTACTGACCCCGCAGGTTTGGGTGCACTGAAACCAAAATATTACAATTGATTTTTAATCAAATACTTCACTTTTATGCAAATCTGTGATTGTGTGAACGTAAATGTTTCAATGCTGCGAGCACAAAACGTGGTCGAACCGATGGTCCGAGGTGATTCGAGATGTTACACTTTTATGTGGTGGAATGGTTATTGCGACCAACTTAAAAGCAAGACCAAATCCTATGATGTCGTCAACGGCGGATCCAGAAATAAGTGTTCCTATGACGTCATCAACGGCGGATCCAGAAATACGTTCCTATGACGTCATCAACGGCGGATCCAGAAATACGTTTCTATGACGTCATCAACGGCGGATCCAGAAATAGGTTCCTATGACGTCATCAACGGCGGATCCAGAAATAGGTTCCTATGACGTCATCAACGGTGGATCCAGAGAAATAAGTTCCTATGACGTAATCAACGGCGGATCCAGAAATTTGTGACGTGAGGGCGGCCTGGCAAAAGTTATGAAAAGCAATTTTTACTGTATGCAACATATCTGAAAAATTTTTCGGAAAGGAAAAATTGTACCGTAGGTCCTTCTACCATTTTATCACAAAAAACTAATACCTCCGCTACCATCTCTGGATCCGCTAGTAGACGTAATTATAGAAACAAATTTCCGTTCACTAAATGCTATTTTACATCGTTCGCTTTGCGTTTGATATGTTTAAAAATTAACCCAAATGAACGTATTAGTACGGTAGCTTACACGGCATACTTAGTCAAAAATTAACGCTTATCGGGTGGCAAACTTAAAGACACATTGTCATAAACGTCAAAGTTGGTGATGAAAACTACAACTACGGTTAGAAATTAAATTTTAAACTCAAATAATGCAAGACAACGCGCATCAAAAGACTTTATTGAAAAGAACCAGAACGCTTTTGGTTGGTGTGTTCCAGCTGGTAACGTTTTACCATTTAAGGTTATATAATCTAATTTATAGAATAAAGTTGGACTAATAACTAAACATGGGGTGCCGTATGATACTACAATGTACCACCAAGTGTTGCGTTTTGTCCGACCACCCCTTGTTTAAAGGTGGGTCACTATCAAATGAATACCACTGAATTAACATATAAGAAGAGCATATTTGACGCCGCATACATAAAGTGACATGGTTCACACACAAGGGTGGATGGCTCTCCCTAAACTTAAGGGTGGGGAGCCCCAAACTCGCGAGTGAGAAGCCATATGCATTTTAAAATTTCGACGGTTTTTGTTTCAACCGGTTTTAGGGTGGGGGCCCTTTCAGGGGTGGGGCCACGCCCAAATGGGTGTATGGGGCGGGTCTGCTCCGGCCCTGGACTCGTACCGCATCGAGTTGCGGATACAGAATTTTAAAAAGGGGGGCGCTCGAGATATAATGGTAGAACCGGGTCGTATGCGAGTTACCGGACGTCATTTTAGCGCTCAACTTATCGGGAACGCAGTGCGATACAGTGAACAACAGTTCGAAAGTGAAGCGAACGAGAAGCCAAACTCAATTTTAGTAATTAATATTCATAAAAAAGTTATTTTAATTTATTTTTGATTTCTTTTGAAGAAACTAATTCTGGGTGACCTCCCGCTGAATCCGTCAAAGCGCACAAGTAACAATTGTTTGCAAAGTTATACATGACAGGTATAAAAATTTAGTCGCACGGTGTACACAAGTTATTGTCGATGATGTCGATTGGTAGGATATTGCAAAGTTGGAAGTGGAGCCACATGGAGCGCCTTGGAGCGGGACGAATTTAGTTACCCCGACAGGCAACCGGATCCATGATCATGAATTTTTGTCAAATTCAAAATTTTGCACCTCAAACGTAAGCTAAAAAATTTTGCATCAGGTTTAAAAATTTTATTTTAAAAAATATGGAAATCAACTTAGAAATCGAACAAAATATTGTTAATTAGTCAACTATTTCGTTAAACGATGATTAGTATTTTGGTGGGGTAAATGAGGACGTATGTTCTTGTGAGACCCCCCATAGGACGGCTTCAAAATCAAGTTCTTGGGGCGAAATTGCGGTGGAGTGGCCGCAAGTCACTTCACTTCCATCTTTCAGAAATCATACAAGCTTTAAATCTACGCAAATATTCTCAAATGTGTATAGCATCTATTGTTGTAGTTATTAATGGGAATTCTTGTAATTTTCGAACCAGCGGTTAGAAAGCTTTGAAGATTGGAACCTTTTCCGACATAATTTGTTCAAATTCAGTGGAAATTTTGACAGCTGTCTGCCACATGTTTGTTCGTTTATAGACCAGTTACTGAACTAAACGACAGATGCTATGCTCAATTGAGAATTCACATGACTCTTACACTTGACCAATCGCCAACACGCCACGCAAATTGTTTACTATTTCCTAGTTTGTGATTGGTTAATTCATTGCACTCGCGATCATCGTTACAGCGGCGCTGGTTGGCTGGTTTTTTGTTTGCTGAACAATAATTCGACGGAGCATAAAATGAGCGACGCCGACGTCGCAGAGATGCTACCACTAAGCATGCGACTAAGCGTCGCTGGACACCTCCTACCGATTCGACTCCTGACGGATTTTGGCAACTGGAAGAACACTGCAAGAATATAACACACAAGTTTAGGTTATAAACAACAAGAGCGACGAAGAGGAACCAACAACGGGTGACATCAAACTCGCGAAAGAAGGCATCGAGAACCGAAACGTAACAATTTTAGCGTTAAATCTTAACACAAAGTTTTGGTTATGAAATTTTGCATTTTCCGTTTTCGGCTCACACCCTTGCTGGTCTCTGATGAACAGTAACTTAAGTAGGTGTTACAAGCAGGGCACAAGCGTATCTTAGAATCCAAAAATAAAGTGCCACGAACATCTTGATTCACACTAAATTCCAGTGAGTTGATTTTAACTCAGAATGAGTTGAATCACTCAGTCTGAGTTAGGACTATCAGAACTACTATTCTGAGTTAATTCCACTCATTCTGATTTAATTAATAAACTCTGCCGCAATCAACTCAACTCAGAGTGACAATCAACTCAACTCAGAGTGACAATCAATTCAACTCAGAGTGAGTTGAAGTTTACTGTTATTATCTTAGAAAAAACTAACTTTCCGTCCGAGTTGAATAATTAACTTATTGGAACCTACAGTGTTGGTTCCGAAAATATTTTTACGTTAATAACTACGTGTTAGCAGAAAGTAATTGACTTAGATATATATGAACCAGGGTGCAGTCGGAATTACAATTTACCGGAACAGGAACCGGAGCCGGAAAATGGAAAATACAAGCCGCCGAAAAATTCATTTTAATTTTTTTTGCAATATTACTTGTAAAATAATTTTAATTGGAGAAAGGTATTCCCTTTATCTGCTGCATTTTAGATTTTAGTAATCCACGGAAGCTAAATCTACCTTCCATGGTTTATTTTTGGCGATTGTCACGGTTTGCATACTATACTAATGAAGCTATTTAATTTTTATCGTCATATTTTACTAAAATATATTAATTTCCATTGACCAAATTTAATACCGAAATTTTAAATTTCGGTAAAAATTTACCGGAACCGGAACCGGAAGGTGACAAAATCTCGGAACCGGAATTCCGGTTGCATCCTGGTATGAACCTTTTTAAATATAATAAGATTAGAGTGGATGAAACTGAATTTCGACATGCATATTAAAAACAAAATAATAACATTCATGTACCATGACGATTGCCAAATAAAGGTATTGAAGCGGGCGAAAAACCTTCAAAAACGGCCTCATAATTTTGACCAAATTCGATATTTTACCTATGAATTATGAACCAAAACACAAATGCAAAAGCGGCACTAAAACCATGATTCCGAACCATACAAACGGTAAACAATTATTTTTTTCTCGAAACCGTTTCTGCAGCAACAAATACTAGTCAACATGGTTGTAACATTTGAAGCCCTATTTGCCATATTTGGGCTTGTATGTGAGGCATTCTAGCTTTAGTAATATTTATAAAACATATCATGGTATCGTGGTAAATATTTTCAAATTTTCACACCGAAATTATAGCTATATATCTTATAAACTTCTAAAAGCATACATAGCTAAACTAAACTATGAAAGGTTAGTAAATTAGTGTTTTTAACTGCATGCGTCCTATGATTACGGAACAGTTGGGACGAAATGGAACCGATGCCCCTTGTAAGGTAGTAAAAACAAAACTGTCTTATAGATCGTTTCGCTCGCGAGTTTTCTTTCACTATTCCAGCTTTGTTCTGATCCTTAGTTGTCCAGACATGTTTAACTACGTGCTTGCTTTAACGAAGCCTATCTTTATTTGGTGCACAACAGTTTCAGAGACTTGCCGTAGCCTTAAAATAACCACTGGGCACACTGCTTCGTGCGTACACACAAAATAAATTGACTTATATTCAAGAAATATTGTCTGAAATTTAAGAGAATTATGTTTTAATGCAGTATCCAGTACATATATGTCTGCAATTGCAGACTTTTATGTCTTCAATTTTCGGAAATATTGGTGTGAAATCTTTCAGACTTAAAAGTTTGAAGTTTAAGACTTTGTTTTATGAACGATAGACAAATATTTCTGAAATATAAAACAATGATTTTCCAAGCAACCGACTTCAAAATTTGGGGCTAAAGCTCAAAAAATACCCTAATTTTACAACCTAAGATACATCCGGGACATAAACTTAGGTTGGTGGGAGCTTGAGCTCAACCCGAAATATCCTTAAAATTTGATTATTTATATACGCTACTAAGAATATAAACGGGCCAACTTTTTTACGTACATAAAAATCAGTAAATTAAAATCTCCTTAAAATAGAAGAAAATTATTTCTTGAAAGGAAGAAATTTATTTCTTATAAATTGACAACAGTAATTTTTTAATATAAAACATTAATGATTTACGAATTTCCGAGCTATTTAAGGCTATTAATGTCAGAAATTTCAGACATTTATGTCTTGAAAATTTAAGAAATTAGGAGTCTTGAAATTTCAAGACAAGTTATTTTATGTGTAAACTACCATGCTCGTATCGTTCATTAAAATTAATGAAAATTTTATAAGCTTGACATTAATACAAGCAAAGTTGGCTGGAACTAATGCCGACATCACAGTTTCTTGTCTTCTGCTTAAATACTTGAAAAACATACTTTTAGCCAGTGGTCAGTATTGGGTGTTTGGCCGGCGTCAGAAATGACCGTTCTGATGAGTCCTATATCATAATTTCATTACAGCACAATGCAGTATTAGGGATCTATGACTATTCACTGCATACAAAGCATTTCAACATGTTGTTGACTGGAAACAGGGAACAGCTGGAGGTAAAAAATACGCAAGACTAAAATATCTGTAAAATATGTTGCAGTTGGGTGTCGGGTACATTTACTTGAGACGAATTGACAACCGGTTCAACTTACCTTAGTCCAAGCCCCAGTACGCCAGACAGCGCGTCCTCGCGCATGGCTACGGGGTCTGTTGCTATTGGTTACCGGTGCACGTTGTCTGCCGCGAGTTGACGCTAATTGGCTTGAATTAAGTCGGCTCGAAATTTGATTATTTCGCGATGACGTCACATGTTGCTGTGTCACAAGTTGCTGTCTTACTGTAGATGATGATGAGGTCATCTGATGTCTTACTGTAGACGGCGATGGCGTCATTTGTTTTACTGTGGGCAGCGATGACGCCAGTTGTCTTGCTAGTGACGGCAATGACGTCATATGTTGTTTTACTGTGGACGGCGAGGACGTCTCTTGTTTTACTGCAGACGACATCGATGATTTCTCAGATTGTGATTGGTTGGAATGATTGCGGCGTGGTTGAGCGTGCACAGGCGGCGCGTGGTTGGTTAGTTTGGAGTGGTGGCGTCGAACACAAGTACCGTTCTGACAATTTCGATTGGACGCCGGTTTCTTAGTATAGCTACAGTAGAGATCGTCAAGGATTCGTCCGTATTTGTCTCGGCAAGCAACTGCGCGCCGTTGTCGGCCTGAACCACAGGACGCTGTACACTAAAAATAGTGGAAGACAACTTTTCCCCGGTAATTATTCTGTTTTAAACTTCACTACCGTTCAAGTGACAACGGTAGATTCTTTTATAAATCTGCAGCTAATGACATGATTTCAAACGGTTTCATTCACGAATAATCAACACAGCAGAACCATGTGAAAGGAACCCTAGAAATTAGAAGGCAACAGTTTATCTACGAAGCGAAGACGGCCGGAGGACTCGTACGCCCTCCATCAGAAATTTTTTTGCGATAAAATGGTAACGTCTACAATTTTCCCCTCTTTTTGTAAAAAATACGATTTTCTGGATACGCCGCGTGCCCAGCAGCACAATATAGCAGCATCCCAATTCCGGAAAAACGTTCGAGATTACGACTACGCGAAAAATATGCCAAAGAATGCATCCACTTTACCACACCCCATTTTACGCGTACCTGAGACCATCGACCTGTGATCCATTTTGACGGATGATCGCGGGTGTCGACGTACGGCAAACTTCGAACTGCAACCACTGGTGGCGATTGTTCGTGTTGTTGTGATTCGTCGCTCGTTGAACTATTTTCTTTTGTTTTATGATCTGATGCAACTTGTGAAATCGGTTGTTTGTGTAACGGTCGCCTGGTCGACTGCTGCAGTGGCCACTGTTGTCTGGACACCGTCACTTTTGACGACTGTTGCCATGGTGACTGATGATGTGCAGGCGACGGTTGCCATGGTGACTGCTGCGTAAGCGACGGCTGCCATGGTGACTGCTGCGTAGGCGACGGTTGCCATGGCAAAGGTTGACTTGCCGACGGGTTCCATGGCGACGTATTTGGTGTTAGTTTCGTTGTTGCTGTTGCTCTTGTTCTTATTGTCGTTGTTGTTGTAGTTGTTGTACTTGTTGTAGTTGTAGTTATTGTTTCTGTCGTAATTATTGACTCAATTTTTCGTCCTGTGTTGACGTCTACAAACGTGATTGGCTCACGGTAGTTATGAGCTGCCAATGAAACGTGAGATTGTTGGTTCCGTTTCGATGTCTGTTGGCCCTTATTATTCGGCCGTCGACGGTGCATGGTCAGTCTCGAAGCATCTTCGTTTGGTGATGCTGTTGAATTCTTTAGCGATAAGCATTGTGGCAGTGAACACTAAAATTTGCTAATAGTGCATTCCAGGTATAAATGTAACTATAGTCTGCCAGCTTTGACCAATGCGCAAAAGTAGCGAAAGCACCAAAATTTCGTTGCAAATTTTCCTTTCATAGAACAATCACGTGTATTTCCGAAAAAATTGTTGTAAACAAAGTAATGCTGGAAAGTTGCCCAGAATACGTATGTGGGGCGTTCCAGTTTTAATATATAGATTTATAATCGGACGTATATTGAAGAGTATAGTTCTTTTATCAAAAATTTTCTCAACTCTTATAAAAGCCCGAACTCGTTAAGCGTGAGTTGCTTATAAGGTTGCAGCAAAAACAACAGTGCCGGATACAGCAACAAGACAGGGAACATTGTTGCGCAAAATTAGAAGTTGGTCTGTAGTAGCAAAACTTTGAAATGTGCCATGTGACAACGTCAAGCATGGCTTGGATCCGCCGTAGCCAAAGGGGGGTCAGAGAGACTCAGCCGCTGGAATAATTTTGCCCTCCAATAGAAAGTTGTTAAGCTTATTTGTAAGCCTTCGATAACCCTTGTTTGCCCATGTGAAATTTTTTTAACGTTCCAACACCTATGTGAGGTGGCAACAGGCCTGGCATGGATAATCCGATATCGTTCTGAAACCGCAATGCTTTTCCAAATTATTATTGTGCGTAGATGGTTGATTTTTGCTTTGGGGAGTACATATATTTCCGTCTGTCCGTCCGAAAACCATCTCAGGAACCGCTGAACGGATTTTGATAAACTATTTTTGTTTGAAAGCAAATTTTTGAATACAGTTAGTATATTTAAAATCCATTGGTGAGGTATAAAAGATCATCTCTGTTTCGTTTTAATTGACTTTAATACTGAATTTATACAATATTGTAAGCTATTTTTTAAATTAGGGTCCATAATGTTTTAATTATAAATTGTATGTTGTAAGCTTGTGAGACATGCTTGATTGTTCTGGTGCATATGCAATATATGCAATGCACATTGTGCAATATGCTAGTCAGCAACATACGGTCGACATATATAGTAAAAAGCAGTTAAAAAGGCGGGTATCGTGTAGCAGTGGCAGAGCAGTCGCTCAAAAGATCCGTAGACTGAGAGTCCGACCATCCCTGTATGCCTTCTTTTCCAGCGTCATAAAAGGGTCTGACGTCCCGAGCGATCGCACATAGACTGACATGTGCGCTACGCCATGAATGCCATGGCAAATATCCGCACTTTGAACACGGTATCCAGTCAAAAATAGGATGGATGATCAAGGGACGACCTTGTTCAAAATTGTGACATGTAAGCATGTGAGACATGCTAGTCTTCGTGCATATACAATGTATGCAATGCGTACTCAAAGCTCTTCAGGCTACCACCAGGCCTGTAACCAGCTCACCTTGTTAGAGGGGCTAAAAAATTTTCAGGAGAGACATACAAGGTTTTCGTTGACTTACAAGGTTTTCGTTGACTTACAAGGTTTTCGTTGACTTACAAGGTTTTCGTTGACTTACAAGGTTTTCGTTGACTTACAAGGTTTTCGTTGACTTACAAGGTTTTCGTTGACTTACAAGCAAGGTTTGGAAATATTCTAGATGCAAACAGGGGGGCTGAGTCTCCTGGGCCACCGAGGTCAAGGCTCGATCACGACTGTGTAATAAGAACTTACTGGTTCATAAATGTCAGGTTTCATCGCTATGTCACAATGAACCGGAGGTAAAATTTTGTCACTTTGCGGATAGCGACAGAAAACTTTTCGAATCCGCAGGCCGTCGTTGCCACAACTTGATGAACACTGAAAATAGTCGAATCCCCCGACCCCGCATCGCAGTAGAAAAAAACTTCGAACAGGTCATAAATATACTCTGCAGGGTTGCGCTATACTTTATTGAGCCGGACATCCGTTCGCTGCCGCCGCACGACGCCGCCCGTCGCCGCACGCCGCCACGCTCCAGCGCACAGCGGCGTGCGGTAACGTGTTACAAAAAGTTTCACAGCGCCGCGTGCCGGCGCCCGGAGACGCGCGGCGGCGTCCGGCGGCGCGCAGCAAGTATAGCGCAACCCTAAGTAGTATTGTTCTTAAGACTATTAAAATAGTAAAATTCACTATATTTAAATTATAATTTATACCATTCGAACCAGCAAAATAATAGTCGCAAAAATTTTAAACTGATAAGAATTAAGCATTTGAGTATCACACAGCCATGAAGATTTATAAGCGCAGTAATGTATACTTTTGCGATTAATCTTGAGGTAATTACCGAGCTTTGATCGACTAATCTTGAGGTAAATACCGAGCTTTGATCGACTAATCTTGAGGTAAATACCGAGCTTTGATCGACTAATCTTGAGGTAAATACCGAGCTTTGATC
The DNA here is from genome assembly GCA_030248215.1 of Enoplolaimus lenunculus. NCBI lineage: Eukaryota > Metazoa > Nematoda > Enoplea > Enoplida > Thoracostomopsidae > Enoplolaimus > Enoplolaimus lenunculus. The sequence goes on along the minus strand of JASANG010001941.1, from coordinate 110,124 downwards.
GACTAATCTTGAGGTAAATACCGAGCTTTGATCGACTAATCTTGAGGTAAATACCGAGCTTTGATCGACTAATCTTGAGGTAAATACCGAGCTTTGATCGACTAATCTTGAGGTAAATACCGAGCTTTGATCGACTAATCTTGAGGTAAATACCGAGCTTTGATCGACTAATCTTGAGGTAAATACCGAGCTTTGATCGACTAATCTTGAGGTAAATACCGAGCTTTGATCGACTAATCTTGAGGTAAATACCGAGCTTTGATCGACTAATCTTGAGGTAAATACCGAGCTTTGATCGACTAATCTTGAGGTAAATACCGAGCTTTGATCGACTAATCTTGAGGTAAATACCGAGCTTTGATCGACTAATCTTGAGGTAAATACCGAGCTTTGATCGACTAATCTTGAGGTAAATACCGAGCTTTGATCGACTAATCTTGAGGTAAATACCGAGCTTTGATTGACTAATCTTGAGGTAAATATCGAGCTTTGATCGAAGCTTATGTCTTTTTTTGAACGGGACCCTACCAGGACCGTAGGCAGCTCACCTTGCTAGAGGTGCTGAAAATTTTCCAGGAGGGGCATTCAATGGTTTTCAATGAGTCACAAGCAAGGTTGAAAATTCTCTAGGCAGGGCCAAAATTTTTCCAGGGGGGGCTGAGCCCACCCTCGCCCCCCTTGGCTACGGGGCCCGGATCCTACCCTCCAATGTACCGCATTTCAGCAATCATGTAAATGCTGAAAATGGGCTGAAAACAATCACCACACAGGTGCTTGCAGTTGCTAAAATTTTCACATGAAACGATATTTTATATCCACTGAAAAGGTTTTATGCAAAATCTATGAATGCTTTGCGCTTTCCAGAACCAATAATCTTTAGGAAACCCTATTGAAAGGGAGGCCAATGTTACTTTTAGGGCCGTAACAGTAGATTAAGCGTATTCATAAGCCTAAACCTAAGCCTGAGCCTAAGCCTAAGCCGAAGCAAAAAAATGTAGTCTAGAATGTAAGCCTACTTTTTTACAGACCCACCACAAACCGGGACGGCCGTAAAAGTAACATGGGCCGAAAGGGTTATGCGCAAAATTTTTTGGCATTATTAAATCCAAATGCGTGGGAAAAAACAACAAATATTACCGATTCCCACGGTCCAACTTCCCACTGAGCACATCGGCCTAAATGGCAGTCCTTCACAGTTGCAGGTTTAGTATAATTGCCACAAAACGATGCGTTGACCGGTTTCCGATGCCGAATACATCGAAGCTGTCGTGTTTGTTTGCCAGAACCACACGATTGAGAACACTTAAAATAAAACGATTTGACCGGAAACTAAATTTTGCCTCAAAAACACTTAACCGTCGGCTTTTTGGTGCCACACAAGATTATAATATCTTTGAAATATGCGTTAATAGCACGGAATAATCAGGTTAATAGATATAGAACAGTTTTACATTGTTATAAGCACGGCGCTGGCTTTAGAGTGCTTATTTTCATAATTGTACGCAAGCTGATCTAATCACTCTAATCACAAACATCCACATCCGACGAATGATATATTGCTTTTTAGTAAACTTCTTTTGTAATAAATAATTTTTTTCGAATCTGAAATTTTCTAAGGTTAGCTAAAACTACCGTCAGCCCCTGACGGATGGGCCAATGTAAAGAACAGGGGCGAAACAGTATTATGAGCAAATTCCTAAGCCTAAGCCTAAGCCTAAAAACCTAAACGTAAGAATGGGCATATTTTTAAGCCTAAGCCTAAGCCAAGCAAAAAATTAATCTAAAGCTTACGCTTACTTTATTGCAGTCCCACAGAAAAACCTTCCGCCCCTGATCTTTGCATGGGCCGACGTATGCTTTCATTCTTGATACCCACAGCTGTATCTCGAATCACAGGCTTACACAGATAAAAAATCTGACACTTTTGTAGTTCCACCCATAGTGAAACAGGGTTCCGCCACCGTAACAATTTTGTTGTAAGCTTCTCATACTTAGAGCCAAAACAGTTCAAATTTGTTTCGGTAATTTTAGCTTTTTCAATAATAAATGCTCAGTGCGAGCTTTTGGGACGGTAGCACCCCATCGTTCCTAGTATCCCTTCAAATCGCACCAGGCCCTTAGTGAGCTCACTATGCTAGGGGAGCTAAAAAATTTTTAGGAGGGGCATTCAAGGGTTTGAAGTGACTTGCAAGCAAGGTTAAAAATTTTCTAGGCGGGCCAAAATTTTTACAGGGGAGGCTGAGCCCTCCCTGCCCCCCCCCCCCCCCTTGGCTACGCACCCGAATCGCAGGGGTGCAGGAATCCACTCTCACATTTGCGTAGTGGTGGGGATAAACTACAAAAGTGCCGATAAGCATACGTCAGTCCATTTTCCAGGCTTCCAAAACGGGCATTTCATGGCAGAACAACGTTGTTTGGCGTGAGGTTTGTTTTGTTTTGAACATTCGACTGAAGAATAATGAATCTGACGATTGTTGGTTGATAGCGAACAAGTCACATTCCTGGTTTTCCATCCGTTACCGCACGATGCTGAACACTACAAACTCAAAGTTGCTTTTAGTCAATCTGCTACTGACATTTATGTTAGACAAAATGCACCCCTTAGCTTAATTTCTGTCTTAAAATTTGACCATCTACGCACTAAAGTTATGCTCATTTCAGCTCAACCTTCGGCTGGAACTTATACAGATTATGAAAAATTACGGTTCCATACGTCGATTCACTTGCACCAGAAATCTGGCGCCTCAATGACTTGAATACAGGGCCGACGTTACAATAGTCGCCCCCCCCCAAACAGCTCTGAAAGCAAGCGGCAATTAAACCGTTTCACAGCTGTACAACTTCGTGGTCAGCGAAAGAAATTCGCCAAAATTGGCCCGCCACGGGTTAGTATCCCAGTTGGGGGCGTTGTGGAGGCGCTTCCGCCGACACTGCTTGAATAATAGAATATATATAGACCTTGAGCTTGGCATTAAGCTTGAGAAAATAGCATACTGTAATGGCGATATGTTTTGCCCTGCATCGTTTGCCCTCCATAAGATGAACCAATCAGGTTCCACTATACATCTTACCTGTGACCATTGACCAGTGTTCCACTGTGGGCACAATTCGCTGACCAGCCCTGAACAAGGCTTTGTGAGTTGTCTCATGGCAGCATTACACTGAGCGTCTTTGACTATTTTACCACGGCTGTTGACACATTGTGCGCTACGAGTGGCGTAGCCAAATTTCATTGATTGATTGCCGCCCCCGCATGAGATTAAACACTGAAAAATTTACTGCAAAATTACATAGCTACCGATTATTTTCACGACATACACATATGATTTGAATATGCAAACGAGTTCAGTTTCTGGCATCGATTTTGGTTCGAGGCGTCGGTGTTCGAGAAAGTTTTGCTATTAAAATTTACCTGATTTGTTTACACCGTATGTGCACGGTCTCTGTCGGACAAAAAGAGCAGTATTGAGCTGCGCAAAACCCTAATCGACTCACCAATGAAACTCGGGTTAAAGAGTTATTTTGTTGGGGCACTCGATTTATGTCTGTGGATTGTTCTCCAAATAATAAAAGACTCTAGAAAAAAGGTCTTCAGCACAAGTTCGATCTACTGGTTCAGATTGATCAAGCACTCACTAAGTTGGAAACATATATTACATCTGAGGATTGAAGAGCTGGACACACTGCAAAAACTCGTAACTCAAATTGACTCTCTCCGAAATAGACTTCAAGGGACTACACATACAGACTCAAATTCGACCCCGCCAGAGTCAAACGTGCGACTCAGTGAGTCGAACTGACTCTGGTGGAGTCGAATTTGACTCAGTTTGTGTAGTGCCGTAGAGTCTATTTTGGTGAGAGTCAATTTGACTCACCATTTTTTGCAGTATACTTCAGTGATCTTGAAATTCCTCGCGAAGGCTCGTAAAATCATCAAAAATCAAATTAAACTACCTCGCATGGCAAATAAAAGCGGATGGATTTCAGTTTCTAACTACTAGAGATCAGCAGATATCGGCGGAACCAAATGAGGATTGAAGATAAATTCAAAACGCATTCGACATGGGGGAACAGGGTTCTGCAAACCGTGTTATGCCCCTTAGGGTTCCGCTATACTTGTGCGGCGCCGTCCTTCGCCGTCTGTCACCGTGCGTCACAATACAGTTTCGTACGTGCGTAATTCACGTACGATACCGCACATTGGCGTAGGTGACCGACGGTGACGCACGGGTGCCGTACGGGTGACGGACGGCGCCGTACGGGTGACTGTGACACTGAGCGCAGCCAATGTTACTTTAAGGGCCGTAACAGTAGATTAAGCGTATTCCTAAGCCTAAGCCTACGTCTAAGCGTTGCAAAAGCGTATTCCTAAGCCTAAGCCTACGCTTAAGCGTTGCAAAAGCGTATTCCTAAGCCTAAGCCTACGCTTAAGCGTTGCAAAAGCGTATTCCTAAGCCTAAGCCTACGCTTAAGCGTTGCAAAAGCGTATTCCTAAGCCTAAGCCTACGCTTAAGCGTTGCAAAAGCGTATTCCTAAGCCTAAGCCTACGCTTAAGCGTTGCAAAAGCGTATTCCTAAGCCTAAGCCTACGCTTAAGCGTTGCAAAAGCGTATTCCTAAGCCTAAGCCTACGCTTAAGCGTTGCAAAAGCGTATTCCTAAGCCTAAGCCTACGTCTAAGCGTTGCAAAAGCGTATTCCTAAGCCTAAGCCTACGTCATGGGCCTTAGGTGCTACTCACATTTGAGAATATCGACAAATGTCCAGTAAACTGCTAACCTTTGACCAATTTCCGTGCTTCCATTGTGTACACAGATGTTCGTTGCATGTTTCTCGTTCGGCACGTTTTTGGGTTCCATCACAACGGGCGCTATCCAAAATGGCTCCTGAATTATTTGTGCCTTCGTCAGAGTTGCCTTGACCGCAAACAACTGTTCGAATACGAACACCACCGTCACATGAATGAGAACACTAAAAAGAACAAATATACGGCCAATGTTACTTTGAGGAACGTAACCGTAGTATAAAAAATAATTCCGAAACGAAAGTTGAAACTATTTCAAAAATTAGTCTAAAGCTTAAACTTACTCTATTGGAGTCCAGTTGATGTATGGTGCACCTATCAAACTTACATGGGTTGTACATACTTTCGTTTTAGTTTCTGTTGAAACCATAAGTGTAAAAAATTAGAAAATTTCTTCATCTTCAATAAAAAATATTTTAGAACTTTCGATTGATTAAGCACGCGTAAATAATAGAATGCCTGAGTAGGTAATCTGCAATATATCAAATTTAGTCAGCGACCCAAGTGCATGCTTGATTTAAGCAAGCTTTTAAAAACGACAATATGGTTAAGTAATTACTTAGCACGTATTCAAGTACTAAGTCGTACAAGTATAGGATTTCAGAAACTCAGCCAATGTCACAAACCACAATGTTTTGACACAGACGTTTACAACTGACCACAGCGAGCGATAAAAGATGCTTGACCTCTAAGTAGAAAACATTGGTTCAAAACCTCGATTTTCTCACGGTACTCGTACATACCACTCCGTATCCATCCTTGGCTCTTGAAGCACTTTCCCTCCATAGGCTTATCATTAGGCTTCGGCTTAGGTTTTGAAAAACGTTTACCGAAGCCCGTGCCTAAACGTTTGCTTATATCAATAAAATATCACTGTATTTCGTATCATTCACAAGTTTACTTAAACTAATCACAAATTTTAACCGACACTGTTCGTACAACCCTGCAATAAGCCTAAATATTAACTAAAACTGTGGTGGGAAAATGTACAAGAGCGCGTTCGTTTCTTACCAATCCGACGTTTCTATACACGCAGGCCGTAGTCCGCTCTGATTTTTTTAGATCCGCCGTCGAAGACAATCAATGGTTTACCTCTGACCAATGTCCGTACACCCAGTGTGGGCATGGAACATTAATGTTGCAGCCACGTTCGATATCTTCGAGGGGAACATGTTGACACTGTGTCGATTCAAGTTGGGTACCATTACTCGAAACACACATCGACGTTCGTGACTGTGTACCAAGTAGACCGCAGGATGTAGAACACTAAAAATAGTATGACTATCTCACGCTAACTTGCGTGCACACCGTAAATTCCAGTGAGTTGATTTTAACTCAAAATGAGTTCAATCCACTCCGAAGTCTGAGCTCTGAATTAGGTCTTTCAGAACTCAAAATTGTAAATTTGTTTAACTCATTCGAAATTTATTTACCAACTCCCAAGGAATAAAATAAGTTTAGTGCTATTAAGTCAGAAATGACCAAAATAACTAATTCTCCCTCTTAGTTGATTAATCAACTCACTGGAATTTACAGTGCAACATGTTACAAGTTTTGACAAAAAGTTGAGTATAGGTTGTATTTTATTGGCCACGCATGGCATGTGCTAACGGCTAATCGATATCAAGTGTAACAGCTTGAGTACACACCGTCTGTGTCCGAGAAATTCAATGGCTGGGATTCTGAAATCTTACTTAAGTATTTACTTAAGTTGTGCTTAATTGCTTAAGTTGTCGACTTACTTAAATTTTCGAGCGAAAACAAATAAACGCCAAATATGAGCCGTTGTCATCACAAGAAAGTAATAGTTTTGCTTTATATATAATATAAGAGGCACTGTGAGTCTACAAGTTTAATTAGACCAAGGTTGGTATGTCTGAACTGTTAATTTGTAATATATCAAATTTAGTCATCAACTGAAGTATTAACTTAAGTACGCTTTTAAAAACGACAAAATGGAGTAATTACATAGCAAGCGCTTAAGTACTAAGTCGTACTTAAATACGGTTTCAGAAACCCAGTCAATGCCCTTTTTGTATAGGTTTTATTTTATTACGACGTGACACGGATGGTGTGCCCAAGTTATTGTTGAAATGAAAATGTATTCTATAAACCACAACTTGCAGTATAATACTGTACTGTAAATTCCAATGAGTTAATTAATCAATTTAGACGAATAGTTAATTCGGAGTTAATAAAAGTTAACTTTAACTCACTTTGAGTGGAGCTGATTCTCACTTTGAGTTGAGTTGACTCTGGGTGAGTTGATTAATTAAATTACAATGAGCTGAATCAACTCAAAATTATAAGTTGCGATAGCTAACTGAACCTGAGTGATTCAACTCATTCTGAGTTAAAAATAAACTCTCTGGAATTTACAGTGTGTAATTCTATTTATGATGTAATTGCAAACAGCGACTTTACGGCACGTAAGAGTTGCGGGTTGACTCCGTTCTATTTTCAAAGTGACTTTCAACTAAAAACATAGCTAACACATCAATAAATTTTAACATTTTAAATTTAATTTACCTCTGTCCATCCAGTATACAACCATGAGGTGTCTTTGAAACTGTTATGTTGCTTGTCGGATTCAACGGCTGTCTTGTGACACTTTTGCGTGCACGGGATTCGAGTCGGTGGCCCAGGTAAATGTGAACAATGACGCGGATCAACGGGTTGAGATAACGCCCGGTTGCGGTATGTCAGTATACAGATCACTCGACGAAGTTGTGTTGAAGCTGGAGAACCGCAAGGTGAGCTACAAGGACCGACAGGTGTTGCTTCCCATCTGAAAATGAGCGATTTATACAGAAATAAACTCGATAACTTTTCTCAGGTGGGTACTTAAAACGACCTACAAGGTTACAAACTCTGTTATTTTGATTATGATCAGACTCGAAAAGTTTTAAGTTATCGTAAAGCGCTATTCACACGTTCAATTTTTTGCAGCAAGATCTTGCGAGTGCAACTTACACGCACAAGTTTGGCCACAAAGCAGCTATGAAGTTCTTGCAGCTGCAAATTATTCACTGGAATTTATGCTATTTAATTTCATTCGCATCTGTGAACGCAGTTGTAAGTGACTTGAATTTCTTGCACCTGCAGTCTGATTGGTCAATCGGAATGTTCCTTTGAAAATGCTGCTGCAAGTATTTCGTACAAGTTGCAGTTGCGAGTTCTCGCTGGAAAATCTTGCACATGTGAATGGGGCACAGCTGACAAATTAGCAACGGTTTAACAAAGAGTAGGCTGATACGTACAATTTAAATAACACTCGTACGAAATTAAAAATTCAAAAATTAATCTTTTTGAACTTTTGAACTGCAGCCGCTATATAATCCCGAGTCATCGTTGCATTTGGGTAAACTGTAATTCGGAATTTATGTTAACATTTCTCCGTAATGTAATGTTTCATTTGATTAAAGTGAATCTACGACCATTTATCGACCGACAACTTCTTCTCGCGACATTCCGGCGATCCCATTGATCCAGGGTTTTTTCCGTTATTCGCCATCCCGGCATGCGTTTGCACAATAATGGTTGGATTTTGAAATTTTTGCATATTTGAGCTTCTCATGACCTCCCCTGATCATTCCATACTGAAAGTGGAATTGTTCAAAACTTGGATTTTTGAGGTCCCACAAAATTCTTCCCCCTTACGACCCAAAAATTTTTTTCGTCAAAAAGTTATACAAGTTATATGCCATTTGACGCGGCTTGCATAGTTGAGTCGAATTGTGCTAAATTTTCCGAAAACAGACGTTTGGCAACGAAAATAACTGATTTGACGCGCTTCACAACGATTTATGACGGCGCCAAACCAGTTATTTGACCGTCACTAGCTAGCCAAATGTCTGATAGCGGAAAATTTAACACCGCTCGACTAATGTTTCCAACTTTTCGACAAAAACTTATTCGGGTCCGAAGAAGGGGGGCGCTAGGACCTTAAAAATCTATATTTTCAAAAACTCCAATCTGGGAGTGAAATAATCGCAGGAGGTCATGAGAAGCTCAAATATGCGAAAATTTTCAAAATCAATCCATTTTTGGGCAAACGCAGGTTGGGTGATAACGGAAAATTTCCTGATTTAAGCATTTAAGCCTAAACCGGGTGACAAATAATCGGGCCGACGAGGCGTCGTACCTACCGGTAAACAACGAGTTGTTGTTCAACGACTTGTCGGCCGACGAATTGTTGCAGTTTCGTTTAAAGTAATTAGGTAGGAACAAGCTGATATGAATAGTTTAGAACAACAATTTTGAGCTCTAAGCAGAAATTAGGCATTCATATAAACAAGGGTTTCTACGGAATACTAGAACAGAAGTGGACATAAGTATAGTGTAAGGCTTAAGGTAAAACCGTAAACTCGATAACCATCAAACAGTAGTATAAGTTTATTAATAAGACTATGCCTTTGCCAAAGCCTAAGCGTAAGATTAAGTTTATTCCTAAGCCTAAGCCTAAGCCTGAACAAAAAAAATATATATAAAGTTTAAGCTTAGTCCATGGCAGTCCCGCAGAAAAACGTTGCGTCCCTGATCTTTACATGAACCGCACTACGTCGTACAAAAATTAATGTCCTCTGCCGATCTTATTCGTAATACAATATTATAATTAAGCCAAATGAATATTAATACCTGATAGTACAATGTACATTGCATTGTCGAATATTATCCGAAGGTTTTGTTGAAGCATCACAATTGTCATTATTCGCCAGTTCACCGGAATCTGTATTTATACATCGATATTCTTGTGTTTGAGTACCTGAAAGTAAAATTTTAATTCAATTCAAATCAGGCGCGTAGCAAACTCACCTTGCTGCTGTAGTGGCTAAAAAGTTTTCACAAGGGGCATGCAAGAAGTTTCGAAGACTTTAATACAAGCATGGTTGAAAATTTTCTAGGGAATACAAAAGGTTTCCAAACGAGGCTGAACGCCCTTGACCGACATCTGGCTACGGGCCCGGTTGAAATATGGGTTACAGATGCGTTAGGTAAAGATTAATGTTGTTTTCAGAATGATTATTCTTTTAAGCTACCACATACTTAATAATTAATATTCATGTTTTCATTCTGTATGCCTAATATTAGAGTCTTGTAGGTGGTTCTGCCACTCTTAAACCTTTTTCAAACTAAAAACTAAAACATAAAATAAAACCCTAAATCAAAACCACACCTTAAGGGAGTCCCTGGTTCCACCTAGTCTCTTTTAGAACTTAAGTTAGGCTTAGGCATTGCTACAAGATGTAGAAATTGATAAAACTATGCTATGGATAAAACTATGCTATGGCGGCTGTATCCGCAATGTAAACTTGCCTGGGGCCCTGCGTGGCCATTGAATAATGTTGTATAATGGTGGTAGCTCGATTTGCGGTTAATGACTTAGCTAGTCTAAGTCATCATGTCGTGAGTGTCCGACATGATTGGTTGATATTGTTGTTGTTGTTGTTGTAGATCGTTGTGTGGGTGTAAACGAGTTGAACCGGGTGATTGGCTCTGGACCTCAGCCGCATTGCGGACACCCAATTGTGGGTGTCGGCCAAATGCAAATGAGGTCGAGACGCAAAAGGGGGTAGCCAGGACCGGAATCATTCTAGTATTGATAGCTGGTGAGATCTGACGGAAACTTTGATTTGTGCTATAGTGTTATTTTTACGGTTTTACGTGCAAGGCAGCGAATTGGGATAGTCGTTGGAATCAGGGTAAGTAGGAGTTGACTTTAGTTAAGGTTGTCACGGTGGCTCAAGCATGTGAAGGAAATTACGGCTTACAGGCTTAATCGGAGTGCGCAAGCCGCGGAATTTACCCAGTATCGGATACTGGTGTCATGTGTTAACGGAAACTTGGGATTTGGCGGGGGAACGTGGGGAGGTTGTTTGATTAAACTGGGGGGGTTTGTTTTTTTTTCACGGCTGGGCCGAATATTTGGGGGGGGTTAGGTGGGGGGAATTTGTGGGTCTATGGGGGTTTTGGGGGTGGTGTTTCTGGGGGTGTTTCTACAGGGTGGTTAGTGTGCAGGTTCTGGGAAACAGGAAAGAAAAGATTATGTAAAGCAGTGACATGGATTACCAACAAAAATTCAGGCGTCGGCTTTGTGGATCTCAAGTCGCCAGTAACACTGCCCAAACGTGATTCAGCTATAAAAAATTGGATATTTGGTGTTATACAGGATTTGGGGGGGGTTTGTTAATTATTTCGGCGGGGTTTTTTAAAAGGGGGGAAAGGAAACATCGAGGAAAGAACTATAACAGGAGATACAGGATACCGGGCTTAGTCAAAATCACGAACTTCTCACAAGTCGCGCTAACTTAGCTTGAATTAAAAACGACAGTTCGTAATCTATTAAGGGTGGGATACCCCCTGAAGACGCAAAAGAAATATCAGTCTCTTTCTTATTCGGGTCATATCAAACTGATTGTAACATTTGCGAATCCAAAACGCAACGAAACCAAATTTATTCGTTAACTGGAACGATGTCCAAAATACGTATGGCGAAATTCAATGTTCGTTAAAATACATTACACACACTTACCATTGCATGCCTGGGAACATTTCGACCACGATTCAGCGCCGTCAACCGACACTGGATCCGCTGAGCTGGTTGGTATCCAATGAGTTGACCACCGGTGCTCTGGCAGTGCCATCTGGTCTAAAGGAACGCTCGATATTGAGTATGAATAGTCGATATTTGGTGGATTGAGATCGCCAATTGAAAGAACCTAAAGAAATGGATTAAAATTAGCAAAATATTAAGCTCGCGTCGATTTTGAAATTTTTCAAATATTAAATGATACAATACCGCATAGGCGACGTTTCCGGATTTTCAGTTGACACAGTGACTCACCAATTGTAAAAGAAAATAATCGTATAGCATCCGCTTTTAACCCTTTCTCACATGAATATTTTCAATTTCATATGAGATGCACTTTCAAGGTAACATTCGGAGGCATTTACGATGACCACTCATCTATAGGAGCTTGACGCTCGAGTTCGAGGGGGGTCCCTCGTCTTGTAGAGATTTTGCACTGCACATATATGTTAGAATTGTTGAACACTGCTCACTGTGTCTGCGTTGCTCGTATATTACTTGTATTTAGTTGCTCATAGTATACTCTGTGAGTTAAAGGGTTAATTACAAAACTTTTGATCTTGCGAGACTGATGAATTTTCCAAAATATCACATTAAAAGTATGCTTACATATAAATGCAAAATTTCCAGTATAGGCCGCGTAGTGGTCAATTGTTCAACCAACGTATCTGAGCCTGAATACAGCACCAGTGCACCATGGACCGGGATTTCTTGAGCCGATGGATCGATTTGAAATCGTCCGTTGAGTATAAAGTCGCCGTTTTCATTTCGAAGTGCTGCAACTCAAGTGTCCGTATTCTCAAAGTTGCGTTTTTGAAGTTCCTCCCACAGTTGAAAAGTACCCTCCGCACAAACAGCCCCAGCTTAGCTGAGAACCTTAGTTGTAGTATAAGCATATTCGTAAGCCTAAGCATCAGCCTCAAACCCTATATCTAAGCCTTAGCCTAAGCCTGAGCTTGAGCAAAACTGTTTCACATGGGAACAAAAGTGCCGTCAAATGTGTGTAGCACAAATATATCAACAGTTGGCGATTGGTCCTGTAACTTTGGTAATTATAACCCGGTAGGATAGACAACATTCATTTTATACTAAAGTTGCAACATTTTGAAGTAACCACAGCCGAACCGAAATTTATTAAACAGCAATACGTAAGCAATACGTAATGCGTCATTCATTTTATCGTGTGCCCGCCGTGTGGAAAATTGACGCAACCATTTCCAAGTACGGTTTTGAAAAACGATTCAAGAAGGAAATTGAATTTGAAAAACAATTGGTCTTGTTGGAAATTGAGACAATTACAAATAGTAGTAGTAAATTGAAATAATGATTTGGGTGTCAATTTCCTACTAGGGATTTTAAATACGGCGGCAATAGGAAATTGAGACATTTTAAAAATATGATTAGAAAATTGATATGGTAAAGAAGCATAATTTAGCCGGAATAACCAGTATATTAATAGGCACTGGTTCAGGCTTGAAATATTTTAGAGCTGTCCAATTTTAGAGATATACATAAGCTTCTTCAGCTAAATGTTGGCCTATGCTTCAAACCTAAAATTACTTCTAAGTACGAAAAAATTTAATAAACTTACCTAAATAATTATCGTCGTGGATTTTGTCGTTCCAACTGTGTTGCGAAATTTTTACCGATGTCGCACCAATTGGTAGTCGAAGCACCGCGTTGTATCCTAAAATATATTTTATGACCGATTTTAGCCATTTAAAATTAATATTTAAAAATTTTAACGCAGACTAATCGCATGTACCTACATAGCGTATGTCGCTAGACTTAAACCTGGCTTAAACAGTGCCGTTGAGACGAAATGGTGGCAGTAAAACGATCGACACTTTCCCAAAATAATATTGTTTCAACTAATTTTTACTCAAATGTAAAATTGTTGCTATTTTAGGAATTAATTCGATGATATATTTTACATATTTTACAAAACATCGTTCGTTTTGTCAATATATTACACTGTAAATTCCAGTGAGTTGATTTTCACACAGAATGAGTTGAATCACTCAGTCTGAGTTAGGACTATCAGAACTCACAATTCTGCGTCAATTCAACTCATTCTGATTTAATTAGTTAACTAACACGGAGTCAACTCAACTCACGGTGAGACTCAACTTAACTCAGAGTGAGTTAAAGTGACTGTTGTCATCTCAGAAATAACTAATTTTCCGTTTGAGTTATTTAAATAACTCATAGGATTTGACAGTTTGCAAAATTTACAAAAAAATACCATATTTTTGAGTTTGATTAATAGTTCCAGTAATTTTTTGACACGTCGAGTTATTTCCACCACAAACACCGCAAACGTCACGAAACACAGTTGATCGCGGACGATGATCACAACCTGAACTCTAAAATTAATATATTTCTTAAAATGGTTTAGGAAATTAAAAAAATTTATAGATTTTGTAAAATATGAATTTAATTAAAAAGTTAATAAAAACATTTTTCGGCACCGAAATGTTATGCCGTTTTTTATTGATTGATTGAAGGGTAGGACCATGTAAAGATCAGGGGCGGAAGTGTTTCTGTGGGACTAAACTAAAGTAAGCTTAAGCTTTAGATTATTTTTTGCTTGGATTAGGCTTAGGCTTAGGCTTAGGAATAAACTCGTTCTTACGCTTAGGCTTAAGCTTAGGCTTAGGCTTAGGCTTAGGCTTAGGAATATGCTTTATAATACTGTTGCGCCCGTTCTTTACATTGGCCGAAACTAATAATAAATTATTAGAAATCAAATATTTCTCACCACACAATCGCCGTTAACACACATATCGTCAGAATAACGATCACACGGCGTTCCATCAATAACTTTATCCTTCAGTTTGAAGTATAAATTTGGCGAACCAGCAACTTCGCACCACAAACTGCATCGCTCGTTCCTTTGGACTGAAAACTATCGGTTCAGCGTTTTTCAGTCAAAAATAACTCAAATTTTCTTAGTTGAAGAAATTGCAAAGAGGCCTATTTAAATTGTACTAGTACACGTAGTTGCACACATGTGTAAACTGGACTACGTCTTTTCCGGCCCAAGACTAATTTGTTGCTTGGGCTTCATGTATATAAGTGAACGAAGTTAAACAAACTCGTTTTTAAAAGCTGTAGGCATTGTCAGATATATGAACACATCTGAAACAATTGGTATTCTCAATGTATACTCTTTATTTTCATACGTAACGTAAACAAAAACTGTTGCAACGCTGCCCAAAATACGTATGTGAGGCGTTCTAGCTTTAATATATAAATATATTCAAAAATCAAAATTAAACTCGCATTAGCAGTTTGGCCAACTTTAGGCCCGGATCCAAACAGGATTGTGACTGGGCCCCAAATCAAAAAAAATTTAGCTCTAAAAACGTTATGTGATTCGAAAATATCAAATTTCTAGAAAGACAGATATTTCGAGAAAATTAATTGAAGTTTCCTATAAGGACTAAAGCTCTCTTGAAAAATGACGTTGCGGTATGGGAGCGGGGGCAGGGGTCGGGCGACCATAAGGTGAAATTGTGATAAAAATCCTACGCAATTCGGAAGCAGGCCTGGCTTTTAAATACCATAAGATACCGAAAGAAGTAATGTAATAAAAAGAAAAGTGAACTTAACCCGAGGCCGGGGAGGGGGGAGGGGGGGGGGGGGTGACTTTGGCCCTTTCCACACTAAAAATTTATCACCGTATTGCCCCCTGGTGAGACCTCTGCCCCGCGGTCCCCGAGCGGTGTGGGCGGGCTGCGGCCGTGTTGTTTCTCCCCTTGGGTATCCCTTGGGGTATATTTGGGACGCGATTTTAATTTGTGATTTTCTTTGTGTATGCGTTTTTTTCATATATAAATTTGAAGAGAAATCTGAGAAAAATGAGAAGATTGCAGCGAAAAATCAGAGAAAAAATATATTTTTTTTATTTTAATATGCTAGATTTTGTAGCATAGATTTAGCACAGAATAAGTTGAATAAGTAATTATGCTGAACTGAGTTTTTGTTTATGTGTTATTTTCTGTTTATTAAAACTACCAGAGTCAGTAGCTCAGAGTGAGAATCAACTGAACTTGGGCTTTATGTCTTCCCAGTAGCGCTTTCGTACCTCCTCTAGATATATTTTATTTTCTTGTGAATTCGTTGATCGGTTTTAGTGAAGAAGGGTTGAGAGATGGCTAGGGTAAGGCAAAAAGAACAGAAAATTTTGGTTGTTTGAATGGTATCTGAGTTTTTTAAAATTTCAAGTATAAACTGAAATTGTAAAAAAACTAAAAAAAAAGGAGAAAGCCCGTTTTTTCTGTAGTAACAAATAAATATCTTCCATCTCCAATTAAATTATATCTTGTAGGATTTTGGTATTTTTTTTCGCTATAAATTTTTTTTGAAAAATATATAGGAAATACAAGTGCGGTGCAGTATAAGCTAAAATATAAAAGCCAATCCTCTTAATGCGGCGGCGAAAATTAATAACCGTTCCCAGAAAAATCCCCCCCTCTTTGGCGGAAAAAAAAAAAATGCGGAAAAAAAAAATAAAAAAAATAAAAAGAAGTCCCTTCGATGCCCTCATAATACGAATGTATAGCGTTTGTAAGGTCCCATTTTTCAAATTTAAGGTCAGAAGCTTCAAAGATTTGCCGGCGGCCGAAGTGAATATGACCCCTAGGAATTTAATGAAAATAGTTTATTTACAACCGCCTACCAAATCAACGAATAAACCTTGTAAAGCTTATATTTTACGAACATGTGAATGATAGAATCTTCGTGTTCAAATCTGTACGTGTTAGCATTATAATATTGAGGGCCATAACTTTTGAACTACTGGTTATGTAGCCATAAAAGTGGTACCTTGAACTCAGCTCGTCGAGATCTATAAAGAGATCACTTTTAAGAATATTTGAAACTAAATGAAAATTTAGAGCCACAGCCGTGATTTATATTCAAATTTGTTCACAAAGCCGGCCCATGTATAGACCAACGCGGAAACGTTTTCCTGCAGGGCTGTAAGTGTCAGGTTAAGCTTTAGACTAAGTTTCTTGCTTAAGCTTAGGCTTAAATTTAGGCTTAAGCTTAGGAATAGCTTCATCCTTACGCTTATGCTTAGGCTTCTGCTTAGACTTAAGAATATGCTTTTACCATTGTTCCGGCCCTGTCCTATACATGTGCCACAAAACGCATTTAAGCCCCAAGACTAAAAAAAGGTTGATACTAAAATATTTGAACCCAGCCCTGGCACAGGCGGACCCTAAAAGTAACCAAACACTGGGGCAGGTTCGACTTTCTAAAAATAAGATTTAAAAAGAAAATTAATACTTTTTAAGAAATTTCCAAAAAATATTTTCTTTCAAGTTGAAAGTTTCCGTAACTTTAACAAATATTAATTTTACCTGGGACTGTCGCATTCACGCGTTGACCTTTTGATTCCACCACCGCACGTTCGGGAACACTCGGACCACGCAGACCATTTGCCCCACTGTCCATCGATAGCACCCATTTGAGCAGGTGATAAACCAACACACTGACCTTTGTGGCACCACTACAAATAAAAAACAATAAAATAAAAATAAGTACATCTCATAACCGTATAAGTTATTTTCCTTACCCAGACGGTGCCCACCCCTTCCATCACCCTCGGCATTCGATAATGAGCAGACTATAGATAATTTTTTCTATTGACACAAGATTTTCTGCAAGAAATGAGGTATTAGTCTCAAACGCAACGGTCGCCAGGGACATTTTCTTTTACACAGAATGTAACCAGTTGCATGCTCTTGTCTATAACATCAATCATCAACTCTGGGTACGTCTTTCTTCATACAATGTATAACTAACCACCTGCTAAGTAGATATTAAACCAATTTAGCTGTTTCAAACTAAGAAATGTTGTTGAAGAAAAAGCGTAATAAAATCAAAATCCCTCAGTCTGATAATTATTTGATGTATTCTTGTAATTCGTCATCGAGGTTATACTGCGCACGCCACTGTCAAAAAATGTAAATGTTTATAAAATTACCTTTTGATTATCGCATTCAGTTCCGTCTGCCCACGGCATATGTTGCGTACGACAACCAACTTGTGAACCAACGCTCACTTTGCACCATAATCGTTTGCATGACGGCTGAAAATAGAAGATAATTTCTAGGATTTTAATAAAATGGGGCTCGGATTAAACCAAAATATGTCTTTCTTGTTTTCGCTTATTTGTCAGACACGTCTGCGAGATTACAGTAATAAACGCAATAATACCAAGCAAAACAATATGTTCGCATTCACTTTAGTCAAATGCGTACAAAGAGTCATCGGAGAGAGTCAATTTGACTCACCATTTTTTGCAGTGCACGAAAAGGTCTAAAAGAAGGGGAACGAACCAGAAGGCCGTTAACAGACATCCTTTATAAGTTACAAAACGTCAACCCCGTTTAGTTTTTGAACACAACCATCAAAGGTGCTGTTACAGATTCTACAAAACTTTGTTGCCCGGGGCAACTTCTCGTCTAAAACAGTGTTTCAAAGCCTATGAATAAATATACGCCTAATTGTAAAGCCTAAACCTAAACTTAAGTATTATGATGGGTGACAAATTTTCAAGTCAATGAAATTTCGGATTACAAGTTGTCGGTCGATAAGTTGTCGGGCGACGGATCGTCGTGATAGACATGTATTCTTGTAACGAATTCCATAGTTTAGAAAATTTAGTGGTCCAGTAAATAAATTCAGGCTTCCGAAACATTTTTGGTCAGCTCTAAACACATTTTAGCCAGCTGATGCTGCGATACGACTTGACGCTCGAATAGAGACCATATTTAAAAATATATCAGCTAGCTTCAGGGTTCAACCGGAATTCCTGTTTCGGCCTATTCCTGTTCCTGCATTTGCAACGATGCAGGAACCGGAATTTTTACGGTTTTGCGGCAAATTATGCCTAATCGTTTAAATATTGGAATTTTGTCTTTAAAAAATTGTTATTTCGATATGAGTGTTTTTCCAGTTACTTCAATTTTGTTAATAAACTTTTTTCTTGTGTTTTCGCAAAACATGATGATGAAATAGCTCCCAAACTTCGCATCCGCAATTTTAGACAGGTGTCGCAAAAAACCACCAGTACTTCTGCAACGAAACTTATTCCAAATTCCGGTTCCTGTTTCTGTTCCGGTTCCTGTAAAGAAATTCAATTCAATTCATGTTCCTGTTCCTGTTCCTGCAAAAAAATTCAATTCATGTTCCTGTTCCTGCAAATAATTCAATTCCTGTTCCTGTTCCTGCAAATAATTCAATTCCTGTTCCTGTTCCTGCAAAATTAAGTTCCTGCTGGAACACTGGCTAGCTTATAATAGGTGACATAGCTATTTGAGAATTTCACAACCACAATAACGCTTACCATGTACGGGCAAAGGGAAGCTTGTGGTCCGAATACGAATTTACACTGTTGATCAACGTCAAACGTTTCACCTGGTTGACTCCGTGCGCTCATCTCGTTAAAATACTTCAATTGGTTTGGTTCATCTTCAAGGCAATACACGTTTTGCCTCCTGAAACCAGGCAAAAACCATTAAAATCAACTGTAAAAATGTTCCATTGATTCTCGGAACCACAAGTCATTGTTAGCAGAACCGCTTACTTATGATCCTCGTTACGTTACGTTTACCGGTATTGGTTAAACTGGCGGTTGAATTTTAAGGATTATTTAGCTTTTACTCAAGCTCTGACCAAGATGTGAGATGGGTTCAACTGAAATTGTTGTTCCGGCCGGAATTTCTACAAAAATTCAATTCCTGTTCCTGTTCCTTGTATTCCAAGATGCAGGAATTGGAATTTTTACGTTTTTGTGGCCAATAATTCCTAATGATTTAAATATTTGAAACTTTGTTTTTAGAAATTACGAAACTATTTCTGCTGTGTTTTCGCAAAACTTGATGATAAAATATCTCACAAAATTCGCATCAGTCACTTATTGGCAAGTTTCGCAAAAAAGTTTAGCAGTACTTCGGTGACCAAAATTATTTCAAATTCCGGTTCCGGTTCCGACTCCTGCAAAGTAATTCAATTCCGGTTCCTGCTCATGTTCTGACAAAATTTACTTCATCTTGAACTACAATGCTAAATCTGTTGAGAGCTGTGCCCAACTTAATTTTAAAATTTCCAAGACACATCGACATTGTAATTGGATAAAATATGAAACTTACGTGCTCATGAATTTGAACAGAGTGTTCGCAGAACACACAGACCACGACCACGGATGAGTGTTATGCTCAAGGGTCGGAGCCATAACGTGATAATTTGATTTCTGCAGTAGCATCCATTCGGCACACTTTTGTTCATCGTCGTGCGGAATATTGAATCTGAAATTGAAAACATTACAAAAATTTATAATTGTTTGAAATTGAAAACATTACAAAAATTATAATTGTTTGAAATTGAAAACATTTTTTTTTTGTTTTGTTTTGTTTTGTGTTTTTGATTGATTGTTTGAATTGAATTTAATTGTTTGACTGAATTTTTTTTTACAAAAATTATAATTGTTTGAAATTGAAAACATTACAAAAATTATAATTGTTTGAAATTGAAAACATTACAAAAATTATAATTGTTTGAAATTGAAAACATTACAAAAATTATAATTGTTTGAAATTGAAAACATTACAAAAATTATAATTGTTTGAAATTGAAAACATTACAAAAATTAATAATTGTTTGAAATTGAAAACATAACAATAAATTTATAATTGTTTGAAACTGAAAACATTACAAAAATTAATAATTGTTTGAAATTGAAAACATAACAATAAATTTATAATTGTTTGAAATTGAAAACATTACAAAAATTATAATTGTTTGAAATTGAAAACATTACAAAAATTATAATTGTTTGAAATTGAAAACATTACAAAAATTATAATTGTTTGAAATTGAAAACATTACAAAAATTATAATTGTTTGAAATTGAAAACATTACAAAAATTAATAATTGTTTGAAATTGAAAACATTACAAAAATTAATAATTGTTTGAAATTGAAAACATTACAAAAATTAATAATTGTTTGAAATTGAAAACATTACAAAAATTATAATTGTTTGAAATTGAAAACATTACAAAAATTATAATTGTTTGAAATTGAAAACATTACAAAAATTATAATTGTTTGAAATTGAAAACATTACAAAAATTTATAAGACACTGCGACGTTTGATGGCGAGGACCGAGTATAACGCAACACTAAGTACGGATTTAAGCCAGTCCCATAGGTTGGCTGCGGTCAAAAAGTTTTCACGGAAGGCCATACAAGGATTTCGCATAAATCTGACGGATCCATAGTCTGTTTTCAAGCTTATAACTTTGGCCTAAAATGGAATCAATTCGGCCAAGATAGAATTTATGCCAATATTGATCAAATCCTGAGATTTGTCAAAAATTTAATTATTGGATATTTTAAATTTTAGTGATTTTTTTGTAACTATTGCAACTCACAAATGTCCCAACTCGTGTGCGATCGTAAACGCAGCGCTAAGACCGTTGTCTTCAATAATCGCACAACTTCGGTAACTGTCACACATAGTGCCCAATTCAGCTAAGCCTAGAACCAAATTGAAATTCGCGTAGGACTTTTTAACTGCCGTGAACGATCTCGTAGGTTACAAATGCCGGATTTCTAGGGATATTATGGGGTAAGAATTTTCAAACCCCACCCCATCCCACGCCACGAATCATTTTCGTGTGGGATTCCATTCTGATCCCTGTCGAAGATTCCTATGGAGATGCACGCAAATCCACCAACTTCCGAGCGTGATGGACGTTTTGTTAGTTGTGATACAGATGACCTAAGTATCTAAAATCATGAAAAAAACAGGTACTAAAGGTTTACTGTAGTGATCCGAATAAGGGCGGGGGGCAATAAGAGAGGTGTCCCCATTTTGAGTCCCAATCAATAGGAGTCTGTATGCTTAAATAAAGAGTCCGCAGCTGATAGAGTCCATAAACCCTATTAGAGTCTATTAATGTCAATTATCCCTAATTGTAGTGCATAATTACTCCAGGCCTTCATAAAGTTGAGTTTTAAACTTCAAAGTATACTTAAGTTTTGAAAGTAAAATTTTAGAAATAGTTTACTTTATCGCAGGAACCACAATTAAACAAACCTAATCCTAAGTTAACTGAAGTATTGAACATTGGATAGGTTTGCATTGGGGTAAAATTTATATCAGCTGTGATTCTAAAGCTCTATTCACAAGTACAAGTTTTTCAGCCAAAAGTTGCATCTGCAACTTGCACGCGTAAATTTTGTTCGAAAATCCTTAGACAAAATTTGCAGCTGTGCGTTTTTGCTGACAAAACTTGAACGTGTGAATAGGGCTTAACAGAAACTCAATAATACTGAATAAAATAGACGAACCTAACGTATCGCATTTTCCAGGCGCTCGGCATATATCTTTTCTAAAACGTCATTATATTACATATCATATAGTTTAAGGAATCATTTATCAAGCTCGTATTTCGGGTTATCGGGATCCAACAGGAACTAAACCTTTGAACTTATCGAAAAAACATTAATTTCGACATAAAAATGTATTGAACGATAAAATTTCCAATATTTAAACGATTAGGAATAATTTGCCGCAAAACTGTAAAAATTCCGGTTCCTGTATTTTTGAATGCACGAATACGAACAAGAACATGATTAAGTTTTTACAGGATTTCCGGCCGGAACAGGAGTTCCGGTTGAACTCTGAAATAAAGCTTAAAGCTAACCTTCTATATCCTAGAAATTAAGTGAATGCTGTTCGCACGTTACACTTGTTTGTAAAAAAACTTAATGTGTGGATTATTACCATACAGAAATGAGGTTATGTACTCTTGCACATGTTTCAGCATGGATTGGCTGGGCATTCGTTAAGTTTTTCATTATCGAGAAAAATTACCAATTCCAAGCTTACAATTATACTTTTTAATTTAGTAAACTCATACCTACGTAGCACACGGGACCCCAAGAGTTGCACACTCTTGTCGCGATTCGGGGCGAGTGTCACTCTATACGTATAACAATTACATTTTTGCTAAAACATACAAATATACCTGGTCAACAAAACAGCCGCGTCATGGTGGCTATAACTTTGATCATCAGGATCGTTAAGTGATTGCTGCCAACGGCAAAAATTTCGCAACGTTTGTTTGGCGTTTGTTGTCACTTTTGGACCAACCTGAGACACAACCGAGACAAGATAGAGTTTCATTTTGGGACAATATACAGGCGCGTAGCAGGACCGTTGCCAGGTCCCTTTGCTGGGAGAGGGGCTAAAAAATTTTCAGGCATTCAAGAGTTGTTATTGAGTTACAAGCAAGATTGAAAATATTCTAGGGCGGGCCAAACGTTTTCCAAGGGGTGTTAAGCCCCCCTGGGGCCCCTTTGGCTATGGGCCCGGCGCCTAGTCAGGATTTTCAATTGGGAAACGTCTCGGCAACCAGCAGTTATAGTAACGGTTGGGTTTTGAAGAATTTGCGAGTGAAACGAACCGGAATCTTCCGACACATCTTTAAAATTGATGTGTTACAATGAAAAGTTTAAATTTGTGTCGGTTCCAAACAGGAATTCCGGTCGGTGCATAATTTAGATCCGCCCTTCGCTTTGTGTTTCCGCTTTGTTAATATCCGGTCACTGGTCGCCTTCTGTATATTTTTTGTTTATATTAGGAAAATGTTAAAAATTGCAGATTCTTTCTCAAAATTTGAATACAAGATATTAACTGCTGAAATACTTTAAGCTATGTCGTAGTCCAAGTAGTAATTGGGCCGCATTCGTCTAGTACAGGGCGTAAATACGACTTGGGCTAGCTCACAGCGTATTCTTTCTACGCGGACAAGTGCACACCTTGTGACTGGTTACTACCGTAGTGTCATACTCAAATACTATTGGCTGACGCGGATACACTTTTCTGATTGGCTAAGTAATCGGCACTTGTTGGCTACCAAACAGTATCTTTACTGAACAATGTGGAATCAAACAGGAGTATGACTATCAAGTAACCAATCAGAAAACGCACAGCTTTATCAAACATAATTCCGCTTTGGGCTAGTCAAAGTCGTAATTCCGCTATGGACTAACCCAATTCGGAATTGGGCTGAATTACGACTTGGTCTACGACAAGCTATACTTTCAACTTACTTCTTCTGTTTCAAGTATTAACAAGCGAACAACGACAATATTGATGGACTGTCCTAAACTTGGATGACGATATATTGAAGAAACCTGAAAACGTAAAATGACATAGCTAATACATTTATTTTTCGCAGAGTGGGAACAAAATATAAAACCGGCATTTCAATATGGCAAGCCAATTCCCAGAGGCGGATCCAAAAATTTTTAACGCGGAGCGGGTTGGCAAATGTTATGAAACGCAAAAATTGTAACGTAATGGACAGTGTCCAGTTTCCCTCCGTTTCTCAGACACCTAACCAGGTGCGAACCAAGACGATGGTCAGGGTGCCAAATTAAAATTCTGGCTAAGCTCCGGTGCCCGTATATTCAAATGTGTTAGTACCTATCACCACCGGCAGAGAGGCAGCGGTAGATCCAAAAGTTTGTGACGGTGGGCCGAACTGGCAACAGCTATGAAACGTAAATGTAACTGTATACAACATATGTGCCAATGTTCTGAGGTGGCAAATTGTAACTCTGGCTTCTCGCTCGCGAGTTTGAAGCCCCACCCTGGAATTTGGGGTGAGCTTCCACCCCTGCCTGCTCCGGCACTGGAGACCCTTACCATTTTAGCAGGAAAATTTTTTTGACGGGTAGGGGCGTATGGCCCCCCATGGATCCGTTAGTACTGATATGTAGCTTGTGTAAATTTTGACCAACGATATGGTGAGTTTTGAAATTTAGTGTTTTTTGGCTTAAACTTAACTGTGCTGGTGTACTAAACTTAACCCCTTCTGACATTGAGTTGCCTATAGGCAACTTAGCGCAATGTATATACGTTAAATAATATATCGCACCGTGTTTAACAATTGCAACACGTATACATAGCACTAAATCACCACAAGACGTGAGAGCCCCCTCGGGCTCGAGCGTCAAGCTCCTATAGCTGACTGGTGATGGTATACGCCTCCCATTCCAGTCACTGGATTTCGAATCCTAGCATAAAAGTAGGTCTCAGGGGAAATAGAAAATATTCATGTGAGAAAGGGTTAAAATCCATAGGCTGCTGCGGTTGGTGTGTTTGAACAGCTATTGATAACTGGTAATAGGTGCTACAGACATTTGAAAATACGGTACCTAAATCAAAACTACTCTTCTGCGTTTCTAACTAAAACTTGCTATCCTAGTTTACTATCGATACAACCGTTAAAACGTCATGTTCTATGTTATCGCCGTGGTGCTGAGCGCTTCATGAATTAATTCAGACTTTTTGAATTTATTGAAGAAGCTTGAATTTAAATATCAAAGTTGTTTGATATTTTGCATTCTTCGGCGAATGGTTGACTGGATTAGGATTTCATATTTAAGATTTTAAACCAAATTTATCATCCAACTTACTATTGACATAAGCGTTAAAACGTAATGTTCCAGGTTATCACCGTGGTATTGTTTCATTAACGAATCAGCAACTACAAGTAACTCTATGTGATAATCACGTGAATAAATTCCTGAAACAACATATTTACCTTTATAGTTCTGCATTTATGGTTTCAATTGAAATTTTTAAAAACGAATTGAAGTTTAAAATCAACGCAAATACTCCAAGTCGCACCCAGAAATTTAAACGGTACACCAACTTTTACCACCAAAAGAATCGGATCCGTAGCCCAGGCGGGGGGCGCAGGGACGCTCAGCCTAGCCCCCCATTGGAAAAATTTTGCCTCCCCCTAGAAAAATTTTAAACTTATTTGTAAAGTCCACAAAACCCTTGTATGCTCGTCCTGAAAAATTGTTACCGCCTCTTTATTGTAGCGACCCGAATAAGAGAGGGGGTAATAAGGAAGGGGTTCCCATTTAGAGTCCCAATCAGTCGGAATCTGTATCCCTAAATAAGATTCTGTAAGGGGATAACATAGAGTCCACAGACCTTCATTAGAGTCCATTCTTCTTAAGTATAACGTTGTATTCAACGGATAGTTGCAATACCGAATATATATCAGTAACCAAGCGCGGTGGAAAGCGGGTTAAATATAAATAACAGTCCGTAACCCAATAACACAGGGTACCCTCTGCAGAGGTCAAATAAATATCAGTCCCCTCCTCTTATTTGGATCAATACAGTAGTAAGGTGAGCTGGCTACGTTCCTGAAACGTATACAGTATACAAATAAATGTTTGATTCTGACGTGAACATCAGTCGTCGCATTATAAATCGTTTTCTAAAATAATATTTTTTAATTTCATCTGAGATCGAAGCCCGTATTCTCAAATGTGAGTAGCACCTATAACCAGTTGGTGATAGATCTTGTAACGTTGGAACAACGAGAATGTTGAGGTTTGAAATTTAGCACATTTATTACTTTTGATTTTTACTACTTCGGTGCAAATTTTGAAATCTGCAATTGAGAACAGTTCGTTAGTTTGAAAATGTGTTACTAACTGGTGATAGGTGCTATATGCATTTGTGAGAATATGGGTCCTAATTTCAAGCTAGGAACTGAACTGTGAACTTTTAGAAAACACTCACTACACTGTAAAATTCCAATGAATTAATTAATCAACTCAGACAGAAAGTTAGTTATTTCTGAGTTAATAACAGAAAACTTTAACTCACTTTGAGTTGAATTGATTTTCACTCTGAGTTGATATGATTTTCACTCTGAGTCGATTTGATTCCGGGAAAGTTGATTAATTAAATCAGAATGAGTTATATCAATTCAGAATTATGAGTTCTGATAGTCCTAACTCAACCGGAGCAATTCAACTCAGTCTGAGTTGAAATCAACTCACTGGAATTTACAGTGTAAGTTTTTCAACAATCATTACTTAGCTACTATTGTTTATATAAAGTTTATTAAAATTTCTTACCTAATGGCAGTGAAAAATCACTTGATCTACGATTTCTTGTATGGTTTTGGTCGCCAAAATCATTAGACGAATTTCGATATCCAGATACTCCTTGTCGGCTTAGATGAAAGCTTGGACGTCGAACTCGTGACGATATATCAATAACGTTATTCAACCATACATTTGTGAACGCCGTATAACTTGTGATATTTTTCGATGTTGAATCATTTTGATGTCGTAGTAGCGAACGTTGTGGATCTGAAAATTATAAAATTAAAATTATAAGAAAGCGAGTTGAATTTTTGGTGGATGGGGGTAGCTACATTTTAACCTGCAAGTAAATCTGATATAAATATGTGTATCCATGTGGTGCTCGGGCCCGTAGCCGAGGGCACCAGGTGGCGCTCAGGCCCCTGGAAAAATTTTGGCCCCCCTAGAAACTTTCAAAATTGTTTGTAAATCATTGAAAACCCTTGAATGGCCGTCCAGAAAAATTTTTAGCCCCCCGAGCAAGGTGAGCACGCACTAAACATCTTCGTTCATTTTAAGATATTAGACATGAAAATAATAGAATTAATACCCAGTCCTATTTCTTTATGTTGCAACCAGTACATACCACCGTACAATTTCACCATCAGAAAATGAGCACATATACATCATACGGTAAAAATTGCGTTTCATAACTTTTGCCAGGTTTCCTCCACCCGCTCATCGTTAGAAATTTCTGGATCCGCGGCTGCATGGTACTGAAGGAATTGAAATTAGCGAAACAACTCTACAAACTAAGAAGAAAAACAAGCTTTAAAACCAGGCCCGTAGCCAGCTCACCTTGCTAGAGAGGCTAAAACGTTTTTTAGAAGGAGCATTCAAGGGTTTTCAATGAGTTACAAGCAAGATTGAAAATTCTCTAGTGGGGTCAATATTTTTCCAGGGGGGTTCAGCACCCCTGGCCCCTGCCCCCTTGGTTACGGACGGGCCCGTTAAAAACCGTTCAACTCTTGAAGATTTAAGACCATATTTAAAACTTACTGTTGTAGCAGTTTTGCTGAATTAATACTGTTGACATTAAACATGTTACAAGATGATTCATTATTAAGTTTGAGTTATAACCATCAAGTGAACGCAAATCGTTTAAATCTCTGGACACACCCCCCTTGAAGGGGTCCAGATAGCTATAAAGTTTAAGCTCACAGTTTGAATAAAAATAAATTACACTTTTACACCCTCTGTTACCAATTTCACTTTGAGGAATGTGACAACAGCATTTGATCATTCCTTAACCTAAGCCTAAGCTTAAGCTTCAGCGTAAGGATGGGCCTATAACTAGGGCCCACACTGTAAACTTTAATGAGTTGATTAATCAACTCAGAGAGAAAATTAGTTATTTCTGGTTATTTCTGAGTTAATAATAAACATTAACTCATTTTGAGCTGATTTAATTCCGGGTAAGTTAATTAATTAACTCACAATGAGTTGAACCAATTCACAATTGTGAGTTCTGAAACACCTAATTGAGAACTCAGACTTCTGAGTTGATTTAACTCATTCTGAGTTACAATCAACTCTCTGGAATTTACAGTGCATATTCTCAAATGCGTATTGCACCTATCATCAGCGATAGGTTTTCAAACTGATGAACATCTGCAGTTGCAAATCTCAAAATTGGTAAAGAAGTAGAGCAAATCAAATGGGAAAAATGTGATGCATTTCGAACATCACCATGTACTGGTTCCAAAGTTACAAGACCTATTACCAACTAGTGATACATGCGACTCACATTTGAGAATACAGGCTTAAGTCTAAGCCTTAGCAAAAAATCAGTCTAAAGCTTAAGCTTACTCTATTATTGTGGCGCGAAATAAATGGTTCACCACTCAAAGTAACATGGGCCTTAATTGTGATTTAAATATTAAAGATACATCATGGATGCTCAATCAATTTGCTCGTAGGTCTCAGAGTAACATCCTGAGACTCCAAATAATTATTATGAGGGTCAAAAAACATACCTAAAACGATTATTTTTATGTACTTTAAGCACATTTTCGATTAATACAAATTCTGTTTCATCTTAAGGAAACCGTTTTGGTTTGGTTCGTCTTCGTCTGGTTTAAAATTTTGCAACATTCAGGCAGATCAACCTAAACCTTTCTTCCGAACTTAACGAAACGTTCATTCGGCAATGCTCTTTTGCAGAATGAAAAACACAAAACTTGAAAGATAAGCCATACTCCGTTGACTTAGGACAAAAATATAATAATTTCCCAGTGCTAAGAGTCCAAAAAAATATGGCAGGTCGGAAAATATGGCAAGGGCGGGACTCGCCGGAGAAGATCAATAATTGTTCCAGTTCAGGGTTTGAACCGGCCCGGGCCGTACCCGCGCTGCGCTCACTTTTTTAGGTCCGCGGGCCTAAGCGGGTTGGGATTGGGTCGCTAGCCAAAATAAATCGCAGCAGTTTGCTATGCCAGAGTCTAAGCTTTTATAGTGTTTAATATTTTTATTGGCCGTGTAAAAAGCTTGTATACAAATGGTTAATATGAGGACATTTTTCAAATCTAGGGTGATTCTCTTTGCTTTTTGTGGGATATATGGCTTGGCTATACTTCTGCAATTGGCTCCGAGACTGATTTCAGAGTAATGGTGACATCAAAAATCATTGAACGTTATCTTCAGTTTCCATCAAGAACCGCCGTAATATATAATTAACCGGTGACCAATTGCAACCCCAGTGGCGGATCCAGGAAATTATGACGGGGGGGCGGGGTGGCAAATGTTGTGGAACACAAAAATTGTAAGGTAGGGGACTTTATCATTTCATCACCAAAAATTTTCCAGATGGGGAAAATTGTAAGCTAAAGAATACCTTATCATTTTTTCATAAAAAATTTCTGAGGGTAAAATTAGGGACCATATTTTTGGCAAACCGTTTTCTGAGAGAAAAAATTGTAAGGTAGGGACTTTACCGTTTTATCACAAAAAATTTCTGATGGTGGGCGTACGCCTCCCGCCCCCTCTGCATCCGCTAGTGGCGACAACGCTCAGTTTGATGGTAAAATCAATCCATTTGGAATTGTAATTGTTAATTTTTATCATTTTGTCTGAGCCCTGAGGTGTCGACCAGATCCACCACTCAGTACTCACACAACAGAAGCACGCAAAACATGGACATTGGTCTAAAATTGTTTTTCTGCTATTCGGCTGGACGCTTTACATGGGAACGTTTATGTTTTTTGTTAATATTTTCCCACGATAGATTGATATGTATGGCAAGCATGTTGGATTTGCAACCGCAATACCGTTTGTTTGACGTTTTGTTTTGTGCTCCAAAAAATATGGTGCCGGGTCCGGGGCCTAAAAACCCGGCCAGTTCTAACCCTGGTTCTAGTTAGTATTTTTGTCTAACTGCGCCTAGTGCAGGACTAAAACACCAAAAGCACTCTTGAACATAACACGAATATGCGACTTTGGACAGCAAAAATACTTTCAATCAACCTTGAATTTAAGTAAAATATAACGCAAATTTAGGTCAAATATTGTTTTTATTTTCGGATTCAAATTTTAAAACTTTGAAATTTTGATGAATTTTCGCAACACTTTTTAATTTGTAGCCTCTCAATCGGTTGCAACTATGATCCTCAAATTGGCCCATGTACGTATAGAACAGGGCCGGATCGTTTTCCGGAGGGTCTATAATAGAGTTAGTTTAAGCTTTAGACCAATTTTTTGCTTAGGCTTAGGTTTAGGCTTGGGAATAGGCTCGTCTAATACGCTTAGGCTTAGGCTTAGGCTTAGGCTTAGGCTTAGGTTTAGGTTTAGGCTTAGGTTTAGGAATATGCTTATACTACTGTTCCGGCCCTGTTCTATACATGGGCCCTCAAATTTATCAGCACAAATGTTCACTTTTGTCATCGAGCGCTTCAATCACAGAATTTTATGCAAATCTCATGGTTGCGCACAGTTGCCTAAATTGAAAAAATAATTATTTTAAACCTTAATGGCAATAAGAATTGTTCGACAGCGACAAATCAATGAAAACAGTTTAATCAGTTATTATTTTTAAAAATGTAAATTTTTTCATCTTAATTACGGCGCACAGTCATTATTTTTAGCTTGTACACTGCAAAAAATGGTGAGTCAAATTGACTCTCTTCGGAATAGGCTGTACGGCCCTACACAAACTGAGTCAAGTTCGACTCCGCCAGAGTCAAACGTGCGACCGAGTGAGTTGAATTAGATTCTAACAGGGTCGAATTCGACTCAGTTTGTGTAGTCCGAAAAAGCCAATTTTGAACAGAGTGAATTTGACTCACCATTTTTTGCAGTGATAGTGAACGTAGCAAAGACACTCGTTTAGGCTTATTTGACAGTTTAGGTTTGTTCCCGTGCACTAATTGACCGAGCAGTATTATAAGCATATTACTAAGCCTAAGCCTAAGTCTAAGCCTAAGCCTAAGCCTAAGTCTAAGCCTAAGCCTAAGCCTAAGCCTAAGCGTAAGAATGAGTTTTTTCTAAGCCTAAGCCTAAGCCTAAGCCAAGCAAAAAAAAATTATTCTAAAGCTTTATGCTTACTCTTTTCTAGTCCCACAGAAAAACGTTTCGCCCCTGATCTTTACATGGCCCACTAATTCAATAAAAATAAAGCATACCAAACCCATTTTTCTAAATCTCTGATAAACTTTTAGACTATTTTGAACAGAAAAAAGGCCGGAGATAAAATAACAAAAACATTTTAGGTAAATTGGTATTATGAAATTATTTAAATATTTATCGAAAATTTAAACCAAATTCAAACTGACAGTTGCATCGTTACAAAGTTGACGTTTATAAAAAAATTTTAATCAGTCGTTTTCAAAATAGCAACATCAACCTCAGTCTAACAGCGCCACAACCAGAAACGTTTGGACAAAATGGCAACACAATTTCCATGGTTAAGTAAAAACGCAGTTCCATGTCGCTTGAATTTCTTGCTCCTGCATTTTGATTGGTCGATCAAAAACTGTGTTGCTTAGTCCTTTTTGAATTAAATCAGACTTTTAAATCTATTCAAGGCGCATGAATTAATTCAAATATCATTATTGCAGTCTTTTCAGCACTGAATAGAATGTATATTGGTACGAAATGGTTTTTAGGTCAGTTAAATATCGAGTAAATCCTTCATTACGTTTGAATGTTTCTTGCAGCTAAAACATGAAGCTGCTAATTTTGTTGCAAAATTTCATCCGAAAAACTTGCCGCTGCAAATAATTCATGATGAATATGCGCCAACAATAAATTCATAGGTATGAATAACCTTGCAAGCGTAATTAATTCATCATCACTGGCTGAACTGATACTTTATAGCTTCTGCTTGATATTTATTGCTGTTGTCTGCCAATTATTCATATAAATTCATGTCAAGATTCAGAATAAAAGTGCTGTACCCTTGAAAATACTTGCAGCGGCAAGTATTCCGTGCAAGTTGCAGTTGCGAGTTCTCGCTGCACATACTTGTACGTGTGAATTGGGCTTTAAAGTTGTTTTACCGTTCCTGTGAAAAATAGGCATTAAATTGTTTCATTCGAAAAGAATTCATTTTGTATGATAAAACAATTTTTTTCTTAACAAAAGCCAAAACAAGGACTGGTAAATGCGGGTTGCGGATAAAATAATTTTGCGTCTGCCAGGTATACCCGCTTGGGCCAATGTAACGAACAGAGGCAGAACAGTATTATAAGCATATTCCTAAGCCTAAACCTAAGCCTATGTTTAAGCGTAAGAATGAGTTTATTCCTGAGCCTAAGCCTAAGCCTAAGCCTACACTGCAAAAAATGGTGAAACAAATTGACTCTCTCCGAAATAGGTTTTTTTGACTACACAAACTGAGTCAAAATTGGAATTTCACTGAATCGCTCAGTGAGTCGAATTTGACTCTGGTGGAGTCGAATGTGACTTAGTTTGTGCAGTCGGGAAAAGCCTATTTGGGAGAGTCAATTTGACTCACCATTTTTACAGTGTAAAGCTAAGCATAAGCCAAGCAAAAAAATAGTCTAAATTTTAAGCTTACTCTTTTCTAGTCCCATAGAAAAACGTTCCGCCCCTGATCTTTTCATGCGCCCCGCTTGTAACCTTGCCCAAAACACCCATTGCGGAACTAATGGATGTTCATATGGCAACCAGACTTAATTTGTAGTTTGAGTGAATGTAAATTTCGGTTCTAACGCCTACTTCACACTGAACCTTGAAAGGTACATTGTAAATTCCAGTGAGTTGATTTTAACATAGAATGAGTTGAATCCACTCAGAAGCCTCAGCTCTGTAATTCTGAATTAAATGAACTCATTCTGAGTTAATTTATCAACTAACCCGGAATTAAATCAACTCAGAGCGAGTTAACGTTTACTGCTTTCACCTCAGAAATAACCAGAAATAACTAATTCGCTCTCTGACTTGATTAATCAACTCAGCAGCATTTACAGTGGAAGCTACTTGAAGCATTGCGAACAGCAAAAATATCACTGATTGATTTCGGTATACAAACTAGACAAAACACCGGAACCCATAACTAAATTGGTACCGTAAATAACCATAGTTTAGCCAAAGCAAAAATTTGACCACAACGGTTTTGGCTACGACAAGTATTAGACTGTCCCCTTCTGAAACATTTTCAGCCATTTCAAACACATCGTGCTAGGTTGCGGTTCTACTCTATTTTCCTGTTTTCATGTATTCTGTTCTCTTCGTCTGCAAGATGACAGGTATTCGATTCATAATAATTTATTCATCAAACATAAAATTAGATAAATAAAATGAAAACTTTTTCTAAATTTCATACTGTTACACCTACAGCCGGTATCAAGCTGTCATTATAAGGTATTAGCAAGCAAAATTGGAAACTGAAACTATTCTTGAGCGGTGTTTGAAAATGTGTGCGGCAAAATTTGGACCGGAAAAAAATTCGAATTATTTAAAAAGTCAAATTTCATTGTGAAACGTTTAGGAGAGGTCATGAAAAGCTCAAATGTGCAAAAATCGTGAAAATTGGACAAGTTTGAGGTAAACACCGTCTGGCGGGCAGTTACTGGAAAAGAGGTAAATTTGCTGCTGCCTTTACAAAAACCGCTGCCACCGAAACATTCTGGATTCCGCGACTAGCTACTATATATTATATATGTATATATAAATATATATAAATATATATGTATATATACATATATATCTTCAAATACAATTCTCTGTTGTGTCAATTTTTAAACATGAACTTAAACTTTCAAAAAAGGGTTCAAAGACTTAAAAACATCAGGGTTTATGGCGTGCGAAGGCCATTATGGCAAACCTTTTTTTGCTGAATTACAAAGCAATAAATAACCCTAATTCATTTGTTTCAGTTTGCATTTGGTATGCGACGTTGTTTGCTATTTTAGGTTAATAAAACCAGTCGAACATGCTTAAAAATAACAGGTTAAAAATATTTGAAAATTTTTACAAAGAAAGTTCACATTTTATAGCAAAATTCTAATTCGGTTTAAAATTTCAATTTTCCAATTCATAGGATTGGAACTTTGATGTGGATTACGGAGTTTCGCCTGATCCTTTAAAGAGTATGCATGTCTTAAATTGAAAGAGGTTAATTTTTCAGTGGTGTCGGGCCCGTAGCCAAGGGGGGACCACAGGGGATCAGCCCCCCTGAGAAAATTTTGACCTCCCTAAAAAATTTTCAACCTTGCTTGTAAGTCATAGAAAACCCTTGAATGCCTCTCCTGAAAATTTTTAGCCCCCCCAGCAAAGTTAGCTGGCCACGGGTCTGAGTGGTGTACAAAAACTGTTTACATATTAAAAACAGTTTGCCTACGATTTTAGAAAAAAAACGGAAATTGTCAGCCACAACGATACGATTAAGCTAAAGATATTTTACTTATTAGGTTATAGCGAATATCAACAGTTAGCGATAGGTTTTGGACCCGTATTCTCAAATGTGCACCTATCAAAAGTTGTTGTTATACTCTTGTAAACTTTCGCACCAGGAAATGTTGACGTACAAAATTCGGCACATCTTTCGCACATGATTTGCTCTACGCCTGCACAATTTGAGTTCAACAACTGCTATAGTTAGTGAGTTTAAAAACCTATTACTAAATGATTATAGTTGCTATACAGATTTGAGAATATGGGCCAAATAAAATTCAGGCTTAAACAGCTTTTAGTATTTAGCTCGCCGTTGTAGCAAAATTAAAAAAAATACTTAGGTTCAAAAACAATTCATTCAAAAAGATTCGAATACAGGTTGAATTCGGCAGCAAAAAGAACCGTTAGAATATTTATTTTTAAAATAGCGTTGGCCAATCGTTAACGATGAATATTTATTTCTAAAATAGCATTGTCCAATCGTTAACGTTGAATATTTATTTGTAAAATAGCATTGGCCAATTGTTAATGATGATTTAATCCAGCTTGCATTGATATTTGACGAATACAAATTAGCATGGTTCTCATGAAGAGGATGGAAGGTCTCTTAGCATCCCACAGATCATTGCGACTACGATATTACTAAATCCTGACCATAAATTAGTTGAAGCTTAATTCTTATCTTCCGATTAATCCTTGAATACCCTGCACAGAGATAAAATAGATTAAGCCTCAAGCGTTTAAGGATCGCCTTAATCCAACCAATAAGCTGGCACTGTTTGGAACCAATGAAATTGGCCTGATTTCATTTATAAGCAAGCCCAGCGAGCGAGAAAAATTTATGGTCACAGAGAGTCAGTAGCTTATTATGTTTAAGAGGGGGTCAAAAATACCTAGCTAGGCATAGCTAATTTCGCTTAGTTTAATATGAGATAAATTATTACCACAGACTTTTTATTTTCCTGCGGGTCGGAGCTGCCTTACCCCCGTGGCTATGTGACAATCTTCATACACAGCAAAAAATGGTGAATCAAATTGACACTTTCCGAAATAGGCTCTACGGAACAACACAAACTGAGTCAAATTCCACTCTGCCTGATTCAAATTCGACTCACTGAGTCGCAGTTTTGACACAGGCAGAGTCGAATTTGACTCAGTTTGTGTGCTTCCTTAGATCCTATTTCGGATAGAATCAATTTGACTCACCATTTTTTGTAGTGTACCACCCTCGCATATGACCCTTGCACTAAACCAGTTTCAAGCTGTGCCATTCTTACACAATCTAAATGTCAAAAAAGTGAAAACTCGACGCGTTAAATGAGCCATATGGGAATTTGGAGCTGGGTCAAAATGAACATTCAACGGTTTCTAAAGGCAACAACACTGAAATTCAGCTGGATATGAACACTGACAAGCGTTCTCTGCCCAGTGATTTCACTGGGGCCGTAGGTGTCAATGTAGCGGAACGCCTCTAATATTTACAAGGATCAGCGTATGAATTCATTGAAAACTGTTCTTATTTTCACGTCGTTTTCAGCTTAGCAGAAGGCCTCGAATATTTATACAGAGATCAGTGAATGAATTCATTTGAAAACTATTCTTATTTTCATTATGGTCAATTAGTGGCGTTCAAATTTGCAACGGCAACATTTCAACGCAAATCTACAACAATTCGTCGCCCGACCACTTGTCGCCCTATAAATGCCATAAAGCCTATTAATATATCTAAGCATAATCCTAAGCGTATATAATGTTTAAGCCTAATAACGCCTCAGCATAATAACGCCTAAGCCTAAGCCTAATAACGCCTAAGCCTAAACCTACGCATAATGATGGGCGACAAATTGTCGAGTCGATGAAATGTCGGATAACAAGTTGTTCGGCGACGAATAGTCGTGATACCCTTCAAGGCGCGTGGACCAGACCACGGTTTTACAACAGTTAAAGCTAAAAGGCAGGTCGTAACCGGAGGTGAAAAATGTCGGAGACGGAGCCGGAGGTCAACGACATTTGCCGGAACCGGAGCCAGAGCCGGCGGTGAGGCGAAATTAGGTAGTAACGATGCTGGTTAACTGGTTAATTTTAGCCAATATCTGCAATATGTTGTTAATTTGTTTTCTGCGAATTTTCGGAAATTCTTTCCTGAAAATTGTGACAAAAGTAAAACGAAACTGTTCAAACAGATAAATTTTGCAAAATTATGCAAAGTGTTACTACCGAAATTGCCGAAACCTCCGGCAAAATTTTACCGGAGCCGCAGCCGGAGCCGGAGGCAGAGCTATGGTTGTACCCTGCTAAAGGGTGAACAAGGATGACTTATACGGGCGGTTTCTTAATAATACAAATTACTTTAAATCTGCGTAATAATAATCGCATACAAAAACAAACTTATTTGTTCTACGCTGAAATGATGCACGTCGAAAATTTGAACATTTTCAGCTTCAACATTGGTAAAGCAGAATTTAAACTCTAATTTCGGATTGGCTACTGAAATAAGTGAGTTATCACAGCTGAAATACACTCCTTCGAACGATGGATTATAAATATCGCTAGTTAGCTTGCTGGTATGTCATAGTATCAATTGAAAATGTAGCGTTAATTAATTAGAAGTAATTCGTAATTGAACTATTAAACGTTCCGCAATTACCTTTGATTATAGACGTTAAACAACAAATTACACAAAAGCTTAAACGTACGCTAT
Organism: Enoplolaimus lenunculus; assembly: GCA_030248215.1. Lineage (NCBI taxonomy): Eukaryota > Metazoa > Nematoda > Enoplea > Enoplida > Thoracostomopsidae > Enoplolaimus > Enoplolaimus lenunculus. The sequence goes on along the minus strand of JASANG010001941.1, from coordinate 73,195 downwards.
TACAGTGTCACAGAAAAACGTTCCGCCCCTGATCTTTACATGGGCCTATACATTCACCAGATGAAAACACCGTTATTTTTCCTGCTGAAAATACGACCACAACTGCCCAGTGGCCAATAAGCAAACGCAGTGCAAAAAAGTAACAATTAAGATTTTAAAATTTTAAAACAAATTGTCTTAAAGATAAGATAACTATATTTCAAAACAATGACTGTGGTACGTTGTGACCATTTAAATAATTTTAGGGTACGTACTTATCAGAATCGAACTCCGGTAGTCTTAAACTGTTACAAAGTGGCCCAGTTAAATGGATATACATTGTAGTGATTCGAATAAGAGGGGGAAATGAGAGGGGTCCGCATTTTGAGTCCCAAACAATAAGAGACCGTATTCCTAATAAGAGTCCGTAAGCGGATAGAGTGCCTAAACCATAATTAAAGTCCATAAATGTCAATTATCTCTAATTGTCGAGCGTAAATGAGCCCAGGGCGAAATAAAGTTGAGTGCAAAGCTTTAAAGCATACTTAAGTTTTGAAAGCACATCTTGTATTACTGCTCCAGCTTTTGATACAAGACAAATAAACGTTTAATTCAGCGGATAATTGCAGTACCAGATATATATCAGTAACGAAGGGCGGCAGAGCATGAGTTAAAAATAAATAACAGTCCGTAACCAAATAACAGGGGGATGCCCTCTGGAGAGGCCAACCAAATATCAGTCACCCCCCCTCCAAACTTGTGTATTTTAAGAAAACACTTAACCGCAAAGTTGTTTTTGCGATGACTAACGACGTTAGTTTTTGAACCAGACTAATATAGAACGATTCAAGATGGTCACGGGCGTTTAGTGAAAAAAATTTGAAATGCGTCTACGGTATTTTCAACCCGGTTCCATAAAATGGTTATGTGCCTCCAAAAATTGATCCCAATTAGTAAAAAATAAAAACATTTTTTAGTAAAAAAATTTTGTAAACCGAAAATCCGTCACGGCTAAAATCGACGATTTGAACCCAGACAGACCCAACAGCTGTATTTCAGGCTATAAGAACCAAACAAATATCAGCTTCACGAGGTCGTGTAATGGTAAAAAAAGTCTAAATGACAGTTGTTATCACAGTAGAATCCAAAGAGAAAAACCTTTACCCAAAATATTTTGGTCCAAAAAAATAGAACCAAGTTAATATTTTCGTGGTGCGTCATTTGTGATAAGCAGAGGCATTAATTTTTAGAAAAAAATTATTAAATTTTATCACAAAACGGACTGATTATCGTACGTCAACAGCTTCTGGAACATATTTACCTTGGGACCTCAGAGATGGTGTCGGTGTACTTGTGAAGCAGAATTAAAACAGGCAGCATTCGCCCTTAATTCAACGTGGTAATTAGTTCTAACTTCATGCAAGTTAACATGCGTGAAGGCAGGAGTGCACGATCTCAGGACGTCCATATCTGCTGTAGTGACCTGAATAAGAGAGGGGACTGATATTTATTTGGCCTCTCCATAGGTTACCCCCCTTTTTTATTCGGTTACGAGCCCTTCGCTACTATTCCTTACTGATATATATCCGCTATTGCAACTATCCGTTGAATTAAACGTTTTTGCCTTGCATCAAAAGCTTGAGCGATAATTAAGACTCACCTTTTGGCCACCCCCCAGAAAATTTTCTTAACCAAACTTGGAAGTCACCGAAACGCCATGTACGCCCATCATGAAAGAATTGCAGCCCCCTAGCAAGATGAGATGGCTACGCTATTGCCATCACAACGGCAAAACATTTTTTGATTGAAGGGCTCTATATGGTGCTGCATTAATATAAAATAAAATTACCTGTTTCCACGATTTCGTCATCGTAAAATATTGAATGTGGCATTAAACTGTAGACCAAATGTTGATTGAAATGTTGTATTTGTTTCGGGGTAACGAGGTTACGACGTGCCAGCTCTGTGACATCTTGTTCCGATTTTTTGATTTCATGCCTCGGACGCTCAGGTACAAGTGGCTCCACGAAATAGGTTGTGCCATTTAGCGAGAATGAACCAAGCTAAAATAAATAATTTACAAACAGTCTAAAATATTAGTTGTAAGAATATCGAATACTCTGGCACCTGTCCGTCATGCCACTATTGAGATGGATTCACTTTTTTCAAACATGCAGATATTTTAACTGGACAACATTTTGCAAACGTGGATCGTACTTAATTAGTGTAAAATGTGAGAAGCTATTTTTATTTGAATAAAGCCTATTCATACGTATAAGTTTTTGAAGTGAGAACTCGCAGCTGCACCTTGCACAAAATACTTGCAGCTGCAAGTATTTTTAAAGAAACATTCCCACTGACCAATCAAACTGCAGGTGCTTGAAAATCAAGCGACCTGCAACTGCGTTTATAGGTAGGTGCGAATTAAATTCAATAACATGAATTCCAGTGAATAATTTGCAGCTGCAAGAACTTCAAAGCTGCTTTGCTGCAAAAACTTCCACGTGTGAATAGGGTTTTTGGCTTTTGTCTTAAAAATTTACAGTACAAGAGTTTGCAAAAACCCAATTGCTATATTTAATATCCTTTCAAATTTGACTTTGAATTTACTATAAAGCAAATTCTCAGATCAATTAGCTATTCAGGTGAGAAATGCTTACATTTTGCCTGTCTTACAAATTGGAATTTTATAGCGAATTATCCTTCGCCCCCTATCAGTAAAACAGCAAATAATATCAGTTTAACCAAGAATGGATGATCACGGACAAGAGTTGTATGCAACTGTCGGATTTCGTCTGACACAAAAAGTGCCAGCACGCGTTGCAATTTTGCTGTACCCCCCTTTATTTAGAAGAGGATCGATGTCCCATGATATAATATTCTGTAGTTTTTCGACCGTATACAGAGCACTTGTTGGCATGGAATATTATGTTTTTTTCGGTCTGTGTAAATTTCAACCCGCACCCCCTCTAAATATGGGGGTCAGCCCAAAACGCAACGTGCGCTGAGTACATTTTTTCGTACACAGCATGTTTCCAGTTGCACACTCTGTATATCATCCACTCTTGATTTAACCTAAACAAAACTGGTTGTATACATTTAAGGATATTACATTTCACTGAAATTCTTGAAGTAATAATTAAAATATTTTTACTTTTTTAGCTTTATAAACAATCTACAGCCTCTAGTAAGTCCTAATTCTTTTCTCGTTGGAGTTATACGTTCCCGAAATGAAATCTTGGCTACGCCTCTACGACATGGTGTTTAAAACATGCTAACTCTTGTGCACTGCAAAAAATGGTGAGTCAAATTGACTCTCACCGGAATAGGCTCTACGAGACTACACAAACTAAGTCAAATTCGACTCCGTCAGAGTTAAACGTTCGATTCCGTTAGTTGGCATTTAACTTTGGCGGAGTAGAATTTGACTCAGTTTGTGTAGTCTCGTAGAGCCTATTCTGGAGAGTCAATTTGACTCACCATTTGTTGCAGTGTGGTCATTCGGATAAATAAACTCGGTCCCCGCTCCGGAATAAAAATGCTCTGCATAGAGTATCTCTATACCAGGCATCTCTATACCAAATATATATACGTAAATATTCTTTCTAAAGTCAATGATACCCCCCGAGTTAACCGTGCCCTCCTGAACACCATAAAAATTTATTACCAACTTTTTATATCCAATTTTTTTCTCGTTACCCTTCCAAATATGATTGATTATCTCTACCCAAGCATTTTCAGGGGTGCTGTTGCTCAAACGGCTGTGTTTTAAAAGCTGTGCACCCCCCACCCTCCAACGTAAATACCCAGACAAGCAATAAAATTATGATGAATTTAAGGGTAAAGATTATTGTTGCACCGCCTGACGTTACTAGTAATTAATGGTACAAAATGCAAACGGAACCTTTTTGGGTTCGTGCGGCGTCACTGAGTGAGATAAGATTTTGAAATCTGGGTTCCAATGCCTTAAATAGCTTACATATTATATACATATACATAATGTATATATATATTTGCACCTACTGCAAAAAATGGTGAGTCAAATTGACTCTCTCCGAAATAGGCTTTCCCGGGCTACACAAAGGTAGTCAAAATTCGACTCAATGAATCGCTCAGTGAGTCGAATTTGACTCAGTCTGTGGAGTCCAGAAAAGACTATTTCGGAGACAGTCAATTTGACTCACCATTTTTTGCAGTGCATATATACCTTAGATAAAATAAATTTTGGAGTCTGGTGCAAACAGAATCGTAAACAAAAGCAACGCCAGAGGTTGGACCAATTTATCCTTTAAATTTTTGACAGAAATATCAAACGACAAGAACCATGTGATTTTGACATCAATCAGCCATGTGTGATAAACGACCAATGTCTGTATAAAAATATTTAAAATGGAGAATACAAGATGGGTGACACAGATATGATATCCAATTTCAAACTAACCGATATCCGTTTCCTCGCATAATCATCCGAATGCCAAACTTACAATCCGCTGTGCCCGACAGAGGCTTAACACGACACGAGAACCAGGGAAACCAACCACGAACCCTTCGTAAATACAATCGTCACTGGGGCTCGATTGCCGTTGATGTGAGCGTTCCACCAGAGTAACCAACTGCAAAGTATCATTGGTTAACATTCGTTGAACAATTATCCTTCGATTTGAGTTCAAACTCGAGTAACTCCGGCTAACATTAACCAACAACTCGAACGGCGAAGTAGTTGAACGGTTTCGTTCAGTTGAAATTGGCAGTGAAAATATGACAAAATCACGTGACACCACAGTTCGCTTATTAGCTTGATTCAATGGATGCTGGATATAATTTGGATTTGTGGTTGAAAAATTCTTGCGTTCGCTCGTAAAATTGGACAATTTTGACAGCTCACGGTCGAATTTCGACCTTGCTTTAGTCGTGTTTGTCGTGTTGTCTGATTGTGTTATATTTGTCACATTGTCTGATTGCGTCGAAATTGATTCGTTGTTTAAATGTGTCAAATTTGGTGACACTGTTTCTATCTGTGTCACTTTTTCCGCAAAGTCTAATTGTGTTGATTTTGTAACATTGTAAATCAATTGTGTCAAATTAGTTTCGTCACCCAAATGTTGTGTCAAATGTGACACATTGTCTGCCAGTGTTAAGTTTGACACATTTCCCAACAGTGTTAAATTTGACACTTTGACTGATTGTGTCAAATTTAAGACATTTTCTGAATGTGTTAAATTTGACACATTTTGTAATTGTGACAAATTTGACACATTTTCTGATTGTGTCAAATGTAACACATTTTGTATTTGTGTTAAATTTGACACATTTTGTAATTGTGTTAAATTTGACACATTTTCTGACTGTGTCAAATTTAACACATTTCCTGATTGTGTGAAATTTCTTGTACTGTTTAGTTTAGTGTAAAGTTCGCGAGCCGCGCTGCTGGCTGATGTAAAATCGTTGCTGTTGCGCAGTTGACTAAAATCAAAAGTCGAACTGTGAAATGGTTTTTGACTCGTTTTTCGGCGTTCCGTTTCAATTGATCGTTTGTGACGTCGTGAGGTTTTGGCTTGGAATGACGTAAGTGTCGCTGTTGTGTCAAAGTGAATTTGAGGTCGTGTAACAATGGCAGTGGACAGATGATCAGCTAAAAATTAAATTTTTCAATAATTTGAGTTTCAATCAAACGAAATTGAGGTAGTGAGTGTCTGTGATATTGTTCGCCCCACCCTAACGAGTGTCAAATAATTTTCTGTGACACTCGCTAGGGTGGCGCTAACGGAGAAACAGTCGTTACGGTGAGGCTAACGGGTGTACATTTTAAAATGTGCACATGAGATCACCTTTGACACTCGTTAGGGTGGGGCGAACGGAGAAACAGTCGTTACGGTGAGGCTAACGGGTGTACATTTTAAAATGTGCACATGAGATCACCTTTGACACTCGTTAGGGTGGGGCGAACGGAGAAACAGTCGTTACGGTGAGGCTAACGGGTGTACATTTTAAAATGTGTACATGAGATAACCCTAACACCGGTACAAATCGGTGGCAGTCACTCAAAGGTTTTTGTGAACTTTGCATAAAACTATTTTTTAAATAAGTCTGTGCCCTCACGTTGCTTACACTAAAAATACCTACTTGAGACCCAGCTCGTTGCGCCCCTGACAAAATCCTTCAATTCATAAACAACCAATGTTACGTACCCAAAATTTGGCCCGATTCAACCAGATATACGTTTCGCTTCTTAGAAGTTTGCGGTGTTTGATTTGCAAAGCTTGCTGTTAACTCCCCATTGGAATCCTTAACACCAGATCCATATCCAGCACTTGCGTTGTGATGTAGTCGAGCGGACGGTAGAGAGAATTCGGAAGCTACAGCGGACGCTGATATTAGGAACAGACCAAAGGATACCAGCAAAAACGTACGGCAGCCACATTTTCTTCGAGCAAAAACGTTGAGAAACACAAGTTCGTCGTTGATTGACGGTTGTTTCATGCTGCGAATTTGACTTCCAAAGTTGTCATTGTTTTGGTTCAAAATATTTTTGTTAATTTTTAAACTTTGAAATTCACATTTCGGTATATTTTTTTGCTTTAAAACTTATAATTTTGGTTTGTAAATTTGAAAACTTTTTACAGTTTACGATTAATTATATTTTAGCGAGTCGACTTTAGTTATTACAGTGGATGCTTATTCGTAAAACGACTAGCTGAATAGTTGTCTTCGCGAGAAATTTATAAGCCAGTCTGTATGTCGTGTTTTATATTGCATTCGGTTACGTTTAAATACATACCAATATGGTTTCATAATGGCAGTGAACGGCCTAAAAATATTAAAAACAACTTTAAAAGTTTACAAAGTTGAACCGAAAAGTCAAGAAATGCGGTTTAAGTCTGTGGCTGATCAACCAAATGAGCAGCGAATCAGGGCCATCTTTTGACATCCCGATCTTTGCTCAAATCGGCCTGAATAATTACTGTAAAACAAACTCAATCTGATTGGAGCATTTGAGAAGTAAAACCGATTTGTGTTACAATATTATTGGCTGAACAAAATGAAACCATAAATTTAAACGTTGGTTGCTGCACGCTCATTGGCGGTTCGAACAAATTTTAATGTTCAGTGCTGCAAATTTTTAATGTTTACAAAAGCAATGATAACATTTTGCACCTTTATCGCACTGGAATTAAACTCCGCCTTAAAAACATTACATAAAATTGGTCAAGATTTCGGAAAAACGAGGTCACGTTCTATAAAATTTCAAGCAAATTTGCTGGTATTTACCGAATTAAATGGTTCCTAACAATTCAGGATGCGTGTTCAGCAAGAGGGTTTGACTTGGCCCGTAGCCAACCGGATGTCAGGGAAGTTCAGCCCCCTGGAAAATTTTGGAAACCTAGAAAATTTTCCACCTTGCTTGTAAGTCAGCGAAGACGCTTGTATGCCCTGCTGAAAATTTTTAGCCACCATTTCCTTAGAAAGGTGAGCTTGCTGTGGGCGTTGGATTGACCTATGAATTTATCGGTGGAAATTTAAGAAAAACACTACAGAAAATGGCTGCGTTTCCGAAATCTTACTAAAGCATTTACTTAAATAATGCTAATGTAATTACTTAAGTCGCCGAATTGAGTATTTAAATCTTCGCGCATAACCAAAGAAACACCAAATATCGGGCCATACCATGACAAGGAACTAATAGTTTTGCTTTATATTAAACAGACATCATGAATCTACAATTTCAATTAGACCAATGTTAGTATGCCTGAGCGGTTAAATTGTAGTATATCAAATTTAGTCAACAGCTTAAGTATTTACTTAAGTACGCTTTTAAAAACGGCAAAATGGTTAAGTAATTACTTAGCCTGTACTAAAGTCTAAGTCGTACTTAAGTTTTGTTTCGGAAACCCAGCTGTTGTCTACTACAATTCTTCTATTTCAGCGTAATGAGAAAGTATTCTTAGTAAAATATCGTTGATTTGTCACTGTTGACTTTGCCAAACTAAATATAAAATAAATTTTTTCAAAAATTTCCGGTAATCAACTTTCAAAATATGCTAAAACAACTGAATTCCAAAAAACTTTCTATGCAGGCGCGTACCAGCCACTTTGATAGGGGAGCCTAAATTTCTTTCATGAGAGACATACAAGGGTTTTCGGCCCATGTAAAGATCAGGGGCGGAACGTTTTTCTGTGGGACTGCAATAGAGTAAACTTAAGCTTTAGACTAACTTTCGCTTGGCTTACGCATAGGCTTAGGAATATGCTCATAATACTGTTCCGCCCCTGTTCTTTACATTGGCCGGGTTCTCCATGACTTACAAGCATTGCAAATTTTTTCTACAGAAACCCATTATTTTTCCTAGGTTGGCTCAGCCCATTTTCCCCCCGCGGTTACGGGCTTGTTTCTATGATCACATCTTACAAGTAGACAGTACGCCTTGCGAGCTCAGTTTAGAACCCGTCAGAAACCTTAGAATGTTGGCTCCAAAATACACTGAACCAAATGCCTTCTGTAACTAACCAAGTTAACCTAAACCTAAACGGTTAACTTTTTGCCAATCAGGTGACTGAACATTGTTAAAGTTTCTAAATTGAATTAGTTCACTAGACGTCAGTATAAGCAAGAGTGCATGATACAAGAGTAGGCAACTCTTGAGGTTCCGTATGGTACACACTGTAAATTGCAGTGAGTTGATTTTAACTCAGAGTGAGTTAAATTACTCAGTCTGAGTTAGGACTATCAGAACTCAGATTTGTTGAGTTGATTCAACTCTATCTTAGTTAACTGATCAACTCACCCGGAATCATATCAACGGAGAGTGAAAATCAGTTACACTCAGAGTGAATTAATTCTTATTGTTATTAACTCAGAAATAACTAACTCACTAGCTGAGTTGATTATTTAACTCATTGGAATTTACAGTGCAAAGTGTGCCGCCGGGCGTTGCGTATTTGGCCGAACTCCCTCTTGTTTAGAGAGGGGTCGTTGTCACATACAATACCTTTAAATTAAACTATAAGTTGAACATTTTTGATGCCGGATACATAAAGTGCCGTGGTTCGCTTACATTGGTACCACCTCTAAATAAGGGGGGTCGGTCAAACACGCAACGCGTGCCGGTTTCATTCTGTTTAACACCGAATGCACCTAGTTGCATACTCTTGTTAGTATGCATCATCCACTCTTGGTATAAGCAGTTGCTTGATAGGGTAGGTACCATGGAAGTTCTTGCGGAAACAAAACTATATTCTTGTCAAACCAGCTGACAAAAAAAATCAAAAATTCGCTCAGTTTAAGTTTATTGTTACTTTGTTAGAAACAATGGCATTAATTTGGCCCAATAAATGACTTGTTATATAGTGTTCCACGTTCAAAACATCCCGATAAACTGAAAATTGACTATAAATTTATCGCTGAAATATATCAAACAATCGTTTTTAACAGATTTCCAACGCCGGACTTTGTCGCGTATAGCAGATAAGTAGGCAGGATTATCAATTGGACAGTGTAGCAAACCACAAGTTACAGTAAAGGCTGAGCACGACCGTATCCAGCTCACCTTGCTAGGGGGGGGCTAAAAACTTTTTAGGAGGAGCATTCAGGGGTTTTCAATGAGTTAAAAGCAAGGCGGAAATTTTTCTAGGGGTAGCAAAATTTTTTCTTAGGAGTTGAGCCCTCCCTGCCACCCCCTTGGCTACGGGCCCGAGGTTGAGTTAGCTGAATACTTGAGATATATTTAAAACTTATTAAAAAAACTATATATTAAGCACAAATAAATGAAAAATTGAAGCTTTGTACGGGTTCGAAAGGGTATTTCGATCAGAAGATTCGTCAATTCACTGTTACCAGTATGTGTATTAAAGGTATGAAACAAGAACTTGCAAGCGAAGCGAGCGAGAAGCTGCCAGACGTAATTGCATCATTAAATGTTTTTGTCAAAAGTCGAAAAACGCTTCTTGGTTTACGAATTGGGGGTCCAGACTGTCCAGATCCCCGATGGCCAGGCACTCGGCAAATATTCAGTTAAAAGACAGCTGATCAACAGTCAAATGACAAACGAAACTGTGAATGATTCATATCCGGTAGGTTCGATCACACCACTTCATTCACCATAACTTTTGGCCAATCAGGTGACTAAGAACTTTAAGGGTTTCACAGCCATTTTATTGTTAATTTTCAAGGTACAACTGTATGATAAACCATTAAAACCCTGTCCCATATTCAGGGGCATCCGTTGAAAATTGTATTTGCACGGGAAGCTCCAAATATTTTTTGGGGGGCCACACAACTGAAATCCAAGATTGTTTACTTGTGGACCGGGTCTGCGGGGGGCACCAGTCAAATTTGGAACGTATATATCGTTGCAGGAACCGGAACAGGAAAAGGAACAGGAACAGGAACCGAAATTTGAAATAATTTTCATCACATAATAACCGTTGGGCTCTTTGGAGCACTTGCCAAAAAATCTTATGCAATTTTTCAGGCTACTTCATATTAAAATTTTGTGAAACCACATCAGAAACAGTTTATTGACAAAATTAAAGTAATTGAGAAAACACTCATTTTAGAATAGCAATTTTACAAGGACATACTTACCGATATTTAAATCATTAGGAACAATTTGCCACAATACCATAAAAATTCCGGTTCTTGCATCTTGGAATGTAGCGACAGGAACAGGATCAGGAATAGAATCTTTTTGCAGGAACCGGAATTTGAAATAATTTTCGTCGCTGAATTACTGTTGGAGTTTTTAGAAAATTCGCCAAAAAATTGTTTAAGTGAATTTTTCAAATTTTGCGAAAACACATCAGAGCCACTTTATTAAAAAATTGAACTAATTGCAAAAACACTCATTTCGAAATAACAAATTTTTTAAAAACAAAGATTCTGCTATTTACAGGATTATGAATTCCGGTTCCTGCATCTTTCATTTCAGGAACAGGAACAGGAGTAGGAATTGAGTTTTTACAGAAATTCCGGCCGAAAAAGGAATTCCGGTTGAACCCTGATATTATATACGTATATATGTTAATATATAATCGCAATTAGGCAAAAACAAGTAAATTTCTGAATTTCTCGACAATATTTCGATCAAAATTGCAAAATTTAATTTTTCCAGGAAAAAACACGAAAAACTCGCAGTCATTCCAAACCACTCGGCTGTGCGTTTCGGCATCGATCAGAGCTCTACACGCATTTGTTTTAATTAATAATTTTTCAAGAATTTATTCCAAAAATTTGGAAAAAATTTATTGCTAACAAAAAAACTTATTTCTTCTCATTAACTTAGGTGTAATTGGCAAATTGAAAACAGTTCGCAATTCTTTCATTGTAAATCCGGAACCGTAGCCTTGGGGGCGCCAAGGGAGCCAGCACCATCTGGAAAAATTTTGGCCTAACTAGAAAATTTTCAACCTTGCTTATAAAAGTCATTGAAAACCTTTGTACGCCCCTGCTGAACACTTTTTAGCCCCCCCCCCCCTAGCAAGGTGATCTGGCTAGAGACCTGTGTAAATCATAAAATTTAAATAAAGGAAACGTAAACGTGTCTGTTCAGTCAGAAAAAATAGGAAATTAAAAACAAATGTTATACGCGTTTTAAATGTAATATTCAATGCAAATATATCATTGTCAGGGGGTATTTAAGAAGTTAACCGGCTCTCAACATTTTTTCCTTCATCAAACTATTATTTATTCGGACCATGTATAGAACAAGGCCGGATCGTTTTCCGGAGGGCCTATAATAGAGTCAGTTTAAGCTTTAGACTATTTTTTTGCTTAGGCTTAAGCTTAGGCTTAGGCTTCGGAATAGGCTCGTCCATACGCTGAGGCTTAGGCTTAGGCTTAGGAATATGGTTATGCTACTGTTCAGGCCCTGTTCTATGCATGGGCCATTTATTCTGTCCACGGCAGTGGCGTGACCAAATGGATTAATAGACGCGATATATCCCGTTCCGAATCTTTCTGATAAGGCATAAACAGTACTTTTAGCAGGTTTTTTAGAATCAGCTTTCATCTTTGGAATACCTTTTGTTCCAGTGTTTAACGCATCACGAACCTAAATCCATAAACTGGTCATGGCTTAATTGTATTACAATTGCTTGTCGCTATTTCTTTGGACGGAGCCAAATTTCGCAGCGATGGGTGGCTTTGCCCTCCTGCCTCCCGGTCCCGGGGCTACGGCTTGGCTCTTGTCTCTGAATATGGACTTTGAAACAACTCAGCTATTTTAAGTTATTTTTAAGTGCAACCTTAACATCAATTTATTTCGCATCAACCAGTTAATATAAACCAGAAACAAAACAGGTAAATATCTCCAGCCAAAAATATGGGGCCCCATAGGGGAAGGTAATGTTAAAAAGAGCAGTTTTAATAGTTGTATCTTGAGTTTATGAGTCGATATACCCAGGTTTTCTTTTTTAAACCCAGCATCTCTCTCCCCCCATCAGACGGTTGTAATGCGCCTGTTTAGAGCAAAAAAGTCAACAAAAATGGTAAAGAGGGGGGAAGACATAGGTGCACCCTGTATTTAAATGCTTTTAGCCAGTCGTACCCGTAATAAAGAGGTAAAAAAAGTTTTCGGGGTTTGTTGGGATCCGTCATAATTTCGACCCGGAGCCCAAATGTTTTAAGGCGGGTCAAAATCCTGCATCTGGCAGTGCAGTATTCAAATAATATTTCTGGGCTTATGTTCAATGGGAAACACGGTGTATCCGGCAAATTGTCTCTTTCAGGGTCGTATTTTTCTTTTACTGAAGCTAAAGCCTACCCCCCCCCAAAAAAATAGCACTTCTAAAGTTCGTGTTTTGTTTATGTGTATCATACGACCCCCAGGCGTCGTCAATAACTGACCCTGATGCACACAATATTTCTAAGGATGTGTTAAAATAGAAACTTTTACAGGGGACGCAACTGAAGTTAAAATTATGTTACCCCTTATGGTTCGTTTATAGAACATATCCTAATCACAAAGAGGAAAGCTTAAAACAAACCTAAGCCTGATAAGCATAATGCCGAAAGTACTACCGCCTGTAGTAACCAGAGGGTGCAGGGGCCCAGCCCCACTGGAGCAATTTTGCTCCCTCTAAAAAATTTTCAACCTTGCTTGTAAGTCATCCGAAAACTCTTGTATGCTCCTCATGAAAATTGTTTCAATGGGCCTAAAGTACTATAACATACAGTTGAAACAAAAATTACCGTTCAAAAAATACGTCGCTAATATATAATTTGAACGGCGTAACATTGTTAAACCACAAAAACTTACAGGAGTTCAACTCAGCTCTGCAACCGGACTCTTTGACTCTTTCAATGTATAAATTCTTGAAATTTTTACAATTTTCTTTTTGTTTGAGAACCCTTTAAGAGTCTTAAAAATAGAATTATTGCAAAACAATATTAAACACATTTCCACTCAGCTCGGCAAACTTTGCCGAATGGTGCAAAATTAATATTTATTTCACAACTTTTTACAGTATATATCTGTGTATAGGACCTATTAAGAACGTCATAAGGGATCAGGGAATATAATGAAAAGCTGAAATATGCAGCTTAAAATCGGAACCCTGAGAAACATCAGGTTGACGATAAAGGAAATCTTCCGGACAAAATATCGAAATAATTTGAAAATACATTTAAAAACCGCTATCGCTAAACTATCTTTGAGATGCTAACACTACGACAAATGGTGTGTCAAATTGACTCTCTGCGAAATAGGCTCTACGTGACTACACAAACTGAGTCAAATTCGACTCCGCTGCCTGAGTCAAACGTGCAAATTAGTAAGTCGAATTTGACTCGGGCGCAGTCGAATATCACTCTCATTTTTAGTAGCCTCGTAGAGCCTAGTTCCGAGAAAGTCAATTTGACTCACCATTTTTTGCAGTGTATAATTTAAAATTATTTAAAATTATTTTCAAACAAAAACAACCCACATAATACCAACAGGCAACAAATTTTACCTTTGCCAAAATCAAGCCACGTTTAGGCAACAAAAACTGTCTACCGTATACTAACAGAAAACCAGGTTATTATGCAAATTGAAAATCTACGAACTGGTTATTAACCCCTTCTTACATTGAGTTGCCTGTAGGCAACTCAGCGCAGTGTATATACGTTAAATAGTATATATCGCACCGTGTTTAACAATTGCAACACGTATACATAGTACTAAATCACCACAAGACGTGAGACCCCCCTCGGGCTCGAGCGTCAAGCTCCTATAGCTGAGTGGTGATGGTATACGCCTCCCACAGCAGTCACTGGATTTCGAATCCTAGCATAAAAAGTAGGTCTCAGGGGAAATAGAAAATATTCATGTGAGAAAGGGTTAATGAAATCAAGACAATTCGTCGCCCAACAACTCGTCGACTGATGACTTGTAATACGAAATTTCATCAACTCGAGATTTTTTTTTGATTACGCATATACTTAGGTTTACTCATTGGCGTTAGGACAGCCTTCGGCGACAAGTTGTCGGGCGACGAATTTTGTTGTAGATTTGGTTTTTAGCAGTAATACCAGAAGCCGTAACAATGCTACAGCTAGGAATGTGCCGATTAATCGGCATCGGTAATAATCGGCACTTTTCGTGAGTATCGGCATCGGCATCGCCACTGCAAAAAATGCCGATTCTTTGCCGATACTTTTTTCACATATAAGTCAGTTGAAATGCTATCAGTTTCATTTCTGAGCACATATCAGTGTGTGTGGTCAGGAAAACTGTTATCTCTTTTGCGTTTGTGTTTGAAAAAATTAATTGAAATGAACCGTTCTTATAAAATTGTATCGTTTATGTTAGTTAGGATTTAAGTCTTCATATACTGATATAATACAGTGTCCTATCTGTTTAATAAGCATAGTTTACTACGGCTGGAATCGGCATCGGCATCGGTTCGGTATCGGTAGAATTTCAAAATAAAGATCGGCACCGGCAAAAATTTTGGTATCGGCACATCCCGACTACACGCATTTCAGAACGCAGTTATTCAAATTTATTCAGAAATCAGCTGTTTTTTATCGTTCAAAACTGACAATTAAACACATTTTTGGAATTTTTCAACCTGATGAATGACAAGAGATTGTGTAATTTCAACAAAAAAATTTCTGGTTCTTATTATAACAGGTTCTGGTTTCAGTGAAACATAAAACCGTTTGACAGCTATCAGAAACCGAAAAAAAACAAATATTAGCATCTGCTGACTCGATCAGCAAAAAACTCAAAACCGAGACAACACAAACCAGACAAGACTCAAACTTATAGAAACGCTAATCAATGGCCCATGTTACTTTTAGGGGCGTCCAGGTTTCTGGCAGGTCTATAAAAGAGTAGGTTTAGATTCCAGATTACATTTTTTGCTTAGACTTTGGCTTAGGAACACCTTTTGCAACGCTTAGGCTTAGGCTTACGCTTAGCAATAAGCTTAATCTACTGTTACGCCCCTAAAAGTAACATTGGCCAATATTTTTAGCAGGGCCGTAAGAACCAGATTTATGGGGTGACGGCGTTCTTTACGGACTTCTGCGTGCCATAGCCGAAGATTTTTGATAGCATTAAAACATTTCTGTCTTAGCTAAATTTTCAAGTTATCCGCTAGCAAATCTACGAATGCTGCCAACTTGGTCTGGCAATTGTGGTTGCTGGCTTTATTCTCAAACATGTATATCACATATTGTCAGTTAGCAATAAATTCTGAATCGAGCTTACACCATCCAACATGAAATTGCCCACAGTGGCATGATAATCAGTTGTCACGCTGACTGTTCGAAAACGGACGCTATCGTTTTAACGACAGTTTTTCCTGAAAACCTGTTACAAAATTATAAATGACACGTGTTAACCCTACTTTATAATGTTTTCGGTGGCAAAATTTTTATTGTGAACAATGCATAAAATTCATGGACACAGCCGTGGTTTTGATTTGGTGATAATCACACCAATCACATATTTAGATATCTCTGAACTCAAGCGGACCGTGCATCGCCTAAATTAAAATACTGAGTCTCCTACGACGGCATGGTCCCTTGGCTGATCTTCCTATCTGGTCCGTAGGCCAGGGTTAGAACTGCCATTGGCCAAATGCCCGTGGGTCTTGGCGGTCTACCGGAACTGCACGGTCGGGACGACCCCTTTTTTTCGAAGTACTACGAATACACATGGTTTCTCCCCTAAACTTCTCCGAAAGATATGGTCACGCCGGGAATCGAACCTCGGGCCTCTCGCTCGCGAGTCAAGCGCGCTACCCATTACACCACGCGGCCGATATCATAATTTCCACTGGTGCAATATATGCACGAGTATGTTTGTGTCATTAACATTACACACTCTGCACATACACAAGCTACACCGCGTATACACACACGGGCCTATTGGATCCGAAAATTATAAGCGAGCGGAACCCATGTTTTGCTTAAATGTTTAATCCATAACGATGGAGTTCGTACATACTACAGCATTTTAAATAAAAACTGCTAGCTGGACGGTTTTGCAAGGCGTCTATCAGATTTGAAAAGTTTTATATTCTTTTAGACAGAAATCTAATTCCAAAGCGGATCCATGGGGGTGGAACACCGGGGTGAATGCTAAGATTCCTGCCTAACAATTTTTTTCATTTTTGTGCTGCTTATACAATGGGTTCGGATCAGCAGAGGCTATCGTTGATAGACTAGCAAATTCGATTTGCAATGCTATTTCCTATGTCAGCTGCGTACCAAATTGCAAGCGTTTTCGGTAAAGCTAGCGGAACTATGAAGCATCTATTTGTGTTTCATTCTTCAAAAACGAAAAAGAACGTGTGATCCGGCCCTGGACACCGGGACGGTTCCAGCGCTGCTGTAGAAAACGCAACATTCCAACGGGACAATACAGAGCGTTTACACGACTAATACGTGGAGCTAAAAGTTTTGTAGGGTCAAAATTTATCCCAGATGACTGGGCACCAGGGTTCCAACCGGAACTATATTTTGTCGAAAACGGAATCGGAATCAAATTTTTCTGTCGGAACCGGAATCGGAATCAAGTTTTTTTATTCTATTAAAAAGTTAAAGGTGTATGACTTAACTTTTGTTGCAGTACGCCTGTTTCAGTAAACTGTTCACAGTTTCAGTAAAAATTGTTTATATATAGCTGACGGAATACGCGTAACAACTCAGAGTATTTACTAAGAAAAAACCAACAGAATAATTGCAGATGAACGAAACAAAACGAAACAAGAAAAATCTAAGTCCAATCATCTTAAAACGCATAACCGATGAATCATAATCCCGGCATCGGAACTGCAGTCAGCCGGAATCGGAAGTCAAATTTTGCCGGAATTTTACCCGGAATCGGAGTTCCGATGGAACCCTGATGGGCACCCGTCCTGGCCCCTTGTGGATACGGACCTGTGTTCGGCAATGAAAAAATCAACATCAATATTTGTGTGTAAACGTCGCGTATTGAAAATTTATTTATCATGAAACTAATACGATTTACTGTTAAACATTACTGAAGCGTTATTCCGTTGTAAAATTAAAATTTTAAATTTAGAAAATACACTTTTGTTGGAATTTTGGTAAATTTTCAGTTAAAAGCATATTTTAGTTTCATTCATAAACAGTTCAAGATCGTAATTTATGATGGATTAGGACGTTTAAGCTTTTAAACATCGTTTTCTTTGAATAATAGTAATTACAAATATGTTTCCGGATTTAAGTCAAATCCAGGTGCAAGGCCTTTGCTTGATGTCTTAGGGGAGGCCTTAAACACTTGGGTGTATTTTTCCGTCATTAGCGTATAATAATAACAATATTTGTTTTAAGATAGCGATGCCCAAGTTCTATTTGATACATCGGGGCCTCTAAGTACCGAGACCGTCCTGGTTATGGCTCTAGTCTCGATTATCGACATTCTGGCCAATGTACAGAATAGGGGCGGAACAGTATTATAAGCTTATTTCTAAGCCTAAGCCTAAGCTGAAGAATTATTTTATTCCTAAGCCTAAGTTTAAGCGTAAGCCTAGCGTAAGAATGAGCATATTCCTAAGCCTGAGCATAGCCGTAAGCCAAGCAAAAAAATTAGTCTAAAGCTTAAGCTTACTCTTTTCTATTCCCACAAAATAACGTTCCGCCCCTGCTCTTTACATGGGCCGACATTAATTTCTCGGTATAAAATTGAAAAACTGCTTCTTTAACGTTGCCAAAATTGTTTAGCTAACAGCTATAGATTATATTCTTGACCCATACTCTCAAATTTGTCTAGCAACTATCATCAGTTAGTATTACGTTTTCAAACTCACTAACTATTGCAGTTGTTCAACTGAGAGCTGGTGTAGAAGTAGAGCAAATCATATACTAAAGATGTGTTGACGTTTAAGCATCAGCGTTCGCTGGTTCGAAAGTTACAAGGCCTATCACCAACTGATGATAGGTGCTACACACATTTGACAATACGGGCTCTTTATACAAAGTACCTATTGGATGGATATAGAGCCATCAAAATTTTGTATCTTTGCACTAAAATGTTATACGTTTCGTTGAACCAATCCATGTGAGATGCTTGAACGAGCTAAACTCGCCACTAATATCGTCCCTTTTATAATTTGGCCAATGTATAGAACAGGGCCGGAACAGTAGTATAAGCATATTCCTAAGCCTAAACCTAATCCTAATCCTAAGCCTAAACAAAAAAATAGTCTAAAGCATAAACTGACTCTATTATAGCACCTCCTTAAAACGATCCGGCCCTGTTCTATACATGGGCCTAAAATTGTAATTCACATTCAAGTTTAATTTTATGCGGACGCTCGGACAAAACATTCACAATGCCAATGACAAACTAAAACGATAAGAACTCTCACTTAACCGTATTCGATTAGCATTCTAAAAAATTTTTTATCAATTCTATTTCTAAAATAGTTTTCAAAATACCGCAACTAAACACAGACAATCAGAGCCAGAGGGAAAAACAGGTCCATAATACGTTTATCAAGATAAAAAAGAGTTCTCTATCTTAAAGTGCTTACACAAGCTACTATAATCAGGTTGACCAGTGTTGCTTTAAGGGGCGTCCAGGTTTCTCCTGGGTCTATAAAAGAGCAGGTTTAAATTCTAGATTACATTTTTTTGCTTAGGCTTAGGCTTAGGAAATCATTCTAGCAACACTTAGGCTTAGGAATACGCTTAATTTACTGTAGCGACCCTTAAAGTATTAACATTGGCCATAAGGTGAATAAAACAAACCTCTTAAAAGCTTACAAGCGTAATTCGCAGACAATTTGATAGCTTCATTTTGAAACAATTTATAAAGCATTTAAAATACCTTTGTGTGCCTACCGTGTTTAAAAATAACAATATGCTACTTGAAAAATAATAGCTTCGAAATAAATCTGAATCTATCAACGCAAGGGTATCCTCATTGGGGGCATTGGGAGGACGTGCCCCCCCGGTCAAATTCAGCTGTTGCTCGTTCAAATAGTTGAAAAGTAAACAATCTTGAATTGCAATTGTAGAAGCCCCCCAAATTTAGTCAATGAACACCAAATGTCATTTTCGGCCGACGCCCATTTATCAAGGTGCAACCGGATGTGAAGTATGAGGAAGTTCGAATACGGAGGTCAACAAGCCATGTTTTCAGCTATTCGGCTAGGAAACTAAAACACACTACTGTGGAACTTCAATCGAATTTTTTCAATTTACTTCGCAAAATTTTCAGTTCTACAATGCTGATAGAAGAAATTCCCTGAATCGGCCACAGCTTGTAACCATAACATTAGCCTGGAACAAGTAAAAGGCGTATCAAAATTGCGAAAAAAGCGTAAACTGGTAAAAAAATCACGTATATCAGACTGAGGCCACACACGAATATTATTAATATAAACATTACGTTACATTTGAGAAACAAAATGTTAAAACACCAATAAGAATTAAAATTAAGCCGAAAAATCGAGACAGAAACAACACAAAACAAAGCTTTTCAAATTGTGCAAATTGTAATAACAATAGCCTTAAGTGGCCAATGAAAAGACCAGGGGCAGAACAGTATTATAAGCACATTCCTAAGCCTAAGCCTAAGCGTAACAATTAGCAGATTCCTAAGCCTAAGCCTATGCCTATGCCTCAGCCTTAGCCTTAGCCTTAGCCTAAGCCTAAGCGTAAGCATGAGTATATTCCTAAGCCTGAGCCTAACATTTCATCTGCTACCTAAAACCAATCAGGCCCGTAGCCAGCTCAACTTACTAGGAGGGCTGAAACTTTTTCAAACGGGGCATACAAAAATTTTCAATGACTTTTACAAGCAAAGTTATAAATTTTCTAGGAGGCCAAAATTTTTCCAGGGGCGTGGTTGAGCACCTTTGTCTCCTCTAAATCATTGGGTGAAAAGTTTTAAATTTTGTAACTACCTTTTTTAAACAATTGTTGTCATAATAAATAGGCCGAAAATCCCGTAAAAATTGTTCTTACACAACTCAAAAGAACATCAGCTGTCACAAAACGACTTTAAACCAACTGGTTGATGTGATATCTGCTTATCAGCAGCTTAATTTCTACCTTTTTTATGGCTTAAAGGTCACAAAAACTTTTGAGTCTTAAATTTTTGAACTTCAAAAAAATTACAAATTTACGACCCTCGAAAAAGTTTTTCAAAAACCGCAATAATTGACCAAATACGACGATGCCTTACAGAAGCTTCGAAATTGCGGCCCATGTAAAGATCATGGGCAGAGCGTTTTTCTGCAGGACTGAAATCGTGTAAACATAAGCTTTAGACTATTTTTTTCGTTTAGGCTTACTCTGCAAAAAAATAGTGACTCAAATTGACCCTCTTCGAAATAGGCTCTGTGGGACTACACAAACTAAGTCAAATTCGACTCCGCCAGAGTCAAACGTGTGACTCGGTAAGTCTAATTTGACTCTGGCAGTGGCGACTTTTTCTCAGTTTGTGTAGTCCCGTAGAGCCTATTTCGGAGAGAGTCAATTTGACTCACCATTTTTTACAGTGTGTAAACTTATGCGTCATCCACATTAATTTGCGTAGGGCTTGTAGAAATCAAAAACACCTTTTTCCAACTTGAGTTTGCAAAAAGAGTAGCCGTGAAAAATTGAAAACACGAAATTTGATCTATGGGTAAATTGAAACATTTTATAAAACGTACTAGGAATTTGACTACGACCGCAATGGGAAATTGAAACAGTTTTAGGCTTAGGGTTATATAAACTCATATTTGCGGTTAGGCTTATTCTTTGAAATATGCTTATACTACTGTTACGGCTTTGCTCTCATACATTGGCCGAAATTGCCATCGGTGAAGCTTGAATTCGTAAGCTTCATTAAGTAATTATTTACAAAAATACGTTTTTTCTAGTAGCGGCAAGTTTAATTATTTTACTGAATATAATCTTTTCAAACAATATATACAGCTCAAAACATCAGCTTAAAAACTGTTAAAATTAATAAATTAGTTGAAAATTACAGGGCCTATATTGCTAATTGGTGTTAGCTGCGCTGGAGTATGAGCTCCATCTTATGGGTTTTGGAATAAAATTCAACGTTGAATACTTAGGCATTGCCGATCAGCTTGAACAGTTAACTTTTCACCCGTGATATCGTTTAAAGTTTCCTCTTAAAGATTCAATGATGCAAGAGTATACAACTTTTGGGGTTTCGCATGCTACCAAATATATCATCCGGTGTTGCGTTTTTTAGCCGCCTCCCTTTATTTATGTGGGGTCGCTATCACACATGTTATAGCCGTAAATTAAACTGTAAGCCGAGCATTTTTGATGCCGGATATATGTCGTTCCTCAAACAGCTATTTGCGCCCGCTGGCAACTGGGACGTCCCAAACGGCAATTGCTGTTCAGGGCAGCCCAGCCAACTACTAGAAATTACGCACATAATGTTGTATTCGATTAACATTAGGGCACATGAGATACAACTTCGTTTGAATACTATATAAACATTGTTTAATTTATATTTTGCAAATATGGTGAAGGCAAACAATTATTGTGCAAGTCAGTTTTCTTGAACACAGTCAAGTCTGAACCCAACTGTCAAATCAAAATTGAAATTGGTTTGATCATCTGTATCGATCCGCCCTAACAGACTTAAAATAAATTTTAAGACGAAATATATTTAAATTTATATCATAAATTACAAAAACGTACAGTTTATGCGTTTCGTAGCACTATTTATTGTATTTGATACCTTCAAATTTTAACGTTTATACTACAAGGTCGCCTGAGGATAAATGTATGAATGACTGCAACACAAATTTGAATCTGATATTAAAATAAAGTCATGGATACAACTTGAGAAATCTAAAAATAAACAAACTGTGAGTGTTTTAAATTTTGACCAATGAAAAGATCGAGGCGGAATGTTTTTCTGCCGGACTACGATAAAGTGAGCTTAAGTTTTAGACTAATTTTTGTCTAGGCTTAGGTATATGGTCATTCTTACGCTTGGGCTAAGGCTAAGTCTTAGCAGTCTGCTTATACCACAGTTGGCCAATGTTACTTTTAGGGGCGTAACAGTAGATTAAGCGTATTTCTAATCCTAAGCCCAAGCCTAAGCGTTACAAAACTGTGTTCGTAAGCCTAAGCGTAACCCTAAACCTAAGTAAAAAATGTACTCTAGAATCTAAACCTACGCTTTTATAGACCCACCAGAAGCCTGAACGGCCCTACAGTGACATTGGCCCCACATTTACGGTCCGGTTCTAAACATTGGCCTAAGCTATAGTTAATTGTTTTCTTGCAAATTAGGAACCGTATTCTCAACTGTGCGTAGGACTTATTGTCATTTAGTGTGCATATGTGTATAACTAGTCAGTCGGCTTTGCGCAAAGATTAACGAATGCAAGACAATCTCTATGCAAAGTATATACCTTTTCACAGAACAATCACGTTTTTGTTCTAAGCAAATATTGTAAACAAAGTAATGCTGGAAAGTTGCCTAAAATACGTGTGTGAGGCATTCCATCTTTATTTGTATAGATAGTGTTTCTTAAAAAGATTTCATAAAAATTGCACAAATCAATTTACGAGAAATCGTTTTAAAAGTTGTAGCTTCACCATTCCATTCCCTCTTAAAAGCCGTATCAGTTCGTGATGCCAGGTGCTACACGCATATGAGAATATTTTTGGTTGAAGTAATTTAAATTGAACTAAACCCGAAAGACTCTGCGAATTCTTCACAGGGCCGGAGCAGCCACCCCTACCCCCCATCTGGACGACGCAGGGGCCCCCACCCTAAACGGTTGCAACAACAACCGCCGAAGTTTTAAAATCCGTCTGGCTTCTCGTTCGCTTCGCTTGTGAGTTTGGGGCGAGCCTCCACCCCTGTCTGCTCCTGCACTGATCCTCCAATGTGTATTGAGGTAATTAATAGCACATGATGGAAGGTCTTATAAGATTCAGACTGAGCAGAAAATGGGCAATGAAAACAATACACATTTTGGGTTTGATTTTCCTTAACCCTTTCTCACATGAATATTTTCTATTTCCCCTGAGACCTACTCTTATGCTAGGATTCGAACTCCAGTGACTGGAGTGGGAGGCGTATACCATCACCACTCAGCTATAGGAGCTTGACGCTCGAGCCCGAGGGGGCTCTCACGTCTTGTGGTGATTTAGTACTATGTATACGTGTTGCAATTGTTAAACACGGTGCGATATATATTATTTAACATATATATACACTGCGCTGAGTTGCCTATAGGCAACTCAATATGAGAAGGGGTTAATACTGATGAGCAGAGTTTGACATCGACCGCAACTGCACTTGGCTTGGCAGAAAGCACGAGCCAGTAGCCATGGGAGAGCCAGGGGGGAGGCTCGGCCCCCCTTGGAAAAATTTTGGGCCCCCTACAGAGATTTGAACCTTGCTTGTAACCCATTGAAAACCCTTGAATGCCCCTCCTGAAACATATTTTAGCCCCCACTAGCAAAGTGAGCTGGCTACGGGCCAGAGAAAGCCCATGCGCGATCACCTGCTAAAACCCGATCTAAAGTTCGTTTTCAGGTTCTCGTAATTTTTTTCGGGCATTCATTTTGATTTCTGATGCCAAATAAAGAGTTATTTGTGCCGTTTTTAACCAGAAGACTGTAAAAAGCAAAAATTTCTCCCTCAAAAATTATTTAAAAATTATATATTTATGTGCCTATATTTAAATTGTCAAATTTTCAGATAATTCAATTCTAAATAACAATACACACGGTATTAAAATAGTACGGATGAGAATCGAGGTGTGATAACCTTGCATTTCATAGCGTGGAAATTTCTCACTGTATTCTTGGATTTAATTTAAGGTTTAAATTTGAAAAATAAAATTTAGTGTGAATATTCAAATGTTGTCTGTCGCTTAAACATTTGGGCCCATGTAAAGAACAGGGGCGGAACGTTTTTGTGTGGGGCTAGAAAAGAGTAAGCTTAGGCTTTAAACTAATTTTTTTTGCACGGCTTAGGTTTAGGCTTATGAATATGCTCATTGCTACGTTTAGACTTAAGCTTAGGCTTAGGCTCAGGCTTAAGAATATGCTTATAATACAGTTCCACGCCACCCCTGTTCTTTACATTGGCCAATTAGTATAAATCCAGTGACCAACGTTTGCTTCGAGCGGCGTAACATTACCCGGCCAATGTATAGAACAGGGCCGTAACAGTAGTATAAGCATATTTCTAAGTTTTCGCTTAAGTCTAAGGATGAACTTATAGCTAAGCCTGAGACTATGTCTATACAAAAACTTAGTCTAAAGCTTAAAATTACTCTATTGTAGTCCCGCTAAAAAACGTTACGCCACCATTCTTTATAGGCCCATAGTACTATGTTAAAACCTCAAAGTAAGGATAAGCCTATAAGTAACCTTAGACCTAAGCCAAAGTCTAAGCAAAAAGTAATCTAAAGCTCAGTGGCGGATCCAGGATCTCAAAATGGGGGGCCAAAATTTCACAGGTAATAAACTTACTTTTGACCCACACACAAACCACGAACTATTGTCATAAAACTGCTATATCATTTTTGTCGAGATGCTGTTGCAGGGGGGCCACGGCCGGGGTGGCCCCCCCATGAATCGGCCATTGCTAAAGCTATGGTCTTTTCGACTCCCGCATAAAAACAGTATGCCTTTCAAAGTAATGCCGACCAATCTGGTAAAAAAATGAGTCTCATGGTAATAATTGATTGACCTATAAACTAAACATCCTGGTGCTTGTGTTTATCAAGTTAAAAGGTATTTTCGAATTGAAATTTTAAAAATTTCGGTTCACACATTAGTAAAGCTCAAAATATAATAAAAAATTTATAAAAGTTGTGCCGGCGGGTAACAAGCCTAATGTTGTATTAAGCAAAAAATAGTCAAAAAGCAAAGCTTGCTCTACTGCAGTCCCACAGACAATCATTCCGACCCTGATCTTTACACGGGTCGGTAAAACAGTTGGACATTTTGTAGGCTAAACCCAGTTTCAGATGCTAAACGATTTTCTGACCAATGGCATTTCGGGCTTAAGGCATATATAGTCTCATATAGCTTAAGCCAATAGAATTGCACTATACGCCATTAGTGACACCTAATTTGACTAAATCAGTTAAGGTCTAGCGATAAGCTTAAATATACATGCCTTATCATCTAAGAACACTAACTCGATATATCATTGTTCCTGACCCGTACTGCTTACATGCTAACATGATTTGAAATTTTAAAAGTTTACTGTTGTATTAATATATATTAAAAGAAAATTATATATTTGCGATATTTTCAAAGTCATTTAAAATTGTTATGGGTCATCCACGTAATAATGCTCGCACAGTTATAAAAAAATTGTCAACCTACCCAACTTTGGGCCAAGTATCAAAAAATAACGATGTTTCTGCAAAAGACATTCATTATTACACTTTTTGGAACAGAGTTTCTTAAAATTCACAGGTCTTTACCAAGACCTGAACAAGAGGATAATCCATTAATTGTGCCACAAAAATAAAACAATCATGTGTCCATTAATACAAGGTCACTTTGAAAATTAGCAATTTTTCAATCTTAAAGAATTGAGGCCCATGTAACGATCAGGGGCGGAACGATTTTCTGTGGGACGAGAATAGAATAAGCTTAAGCTTTAGACTATTAGTTTATTCTAGGCTGAGGCTTAGGCTTAAGAATAAACTCATTCTTACGCCTAGGCTTGGGCTTAGGCTTAGGCTTAAGAATAAACTCATTCTTAGGCTTAGGTTTTAGGTTTGGGCTTAGGCTTAGGCTTAGGAATAAGCTTTTACATTGGCCAAAAATTGTGAAACAGTTAATGCAAAATTTCCACGTTCTATAATTATTTACGGGGGGCCAGAGAGACACAACGTGCAACGGGTTGTGGTTCACACTCTTCTTTATTTACCCTCATCTGCCCATTTTAAAGTTCTAAATAGATTCTCTGTCTTGGGGCCAAATGTTTTAGGGGCTCAGCCCCCCCTTATCCAAGTCAGCCACGGCAATTAATACGAAGCTTAAGTCCCGGCGTATAAGTCTAAAACTCTGCCTGAGCCTTAACCAAAGCAAAAAAAATAGTCTAAAGCCTAAATCTGCTCTATTGCAGTACTGCTAGATAATGGGACGCGCTTCGATGCCGAAAACACGAATACCAACGAAACAGAAATATTAATATTCGGGTTGCAAAATAATCCGCTTTCCTCCAAATGGCGCTGCGGTGGACCTTCCCTTAAAACCTACTGGGTTCCTTTAGAGCTGGCCATTCTCAATAAATTGACTCTATTGTTCAGTAGCTGCTTGATTTACTCCTGCTTGGTATAAACCTCGGTCCCATTTAGATTTGTGGTTTCCAATTTCAGCCAGATTCTTATCAAAATCTACGGTTTGGACCAAAAAAAAAAACAATAAATGGCGTACATTAAACGTACGGTTTTGTTTTGCCGACCTCATATATGTCGCAGGCTAAACTATTATTCAGGCCAATTACGAACTTCACTAGGCCAATTTGATGTTCGTAGGCGTCGGAGCCAATGTATAGCACACATCTGTGTAGTATAAGCATATTCCTAAGCTTTAATGTGAGAATGACATTTATACCTCAGCAAAAAAATTAATATAAAATGGAAACGCTAGTTATTCCTAAGACTAAGCCTAAACCTAACCTAAGCCAAGCGAAAAAAAATTGTCTAAATCTTAAGCTTATTTTGTTCTAGTCCCACAGAAAAACGTTCCGCCCCTGATCTTTACATGGGCATGAGATCTCTTGTTTCAAAACCAAAAGTGTTTTGTGATACTGTTCCGCCCTTTTTAATTACATTGGCCTTTAGGGCTGTAATTGTAATTTAAGCATAGAAGCTGTAAAAAATGTGCAAAATTAAGATTATTAAGTCTAAGCTTAAGCTGAAGCAAAAATATAGTTTAAAATATAAGCCTATTTTTTGGAGTCTCACCAGAAAACGGGACGGTCCTAAATTACAGGCTGTTTTTTGTTGCAATTTAAACTTTTAACAAATTTAAGTTCTTTCAATTATGAAAAGTAATTTTGAGCGAAACGTTGTTCAAAAATGACAAAACATCAAGATTTGTAATAACAAAAATTAATGAAAAAAACGCAAAAATCTTTGTTTTTTCCGATAGTCAAGCTGCCTAGACAGATGCAAATATTATCAGAACAAGTAATGGCTTTTTTGCAATTTTATACAAATGAAAATTTTAAAAGTTTGAAATTTTCAGGAGTGACATGAAGGTACTGAAATGGTTTACAAATGAGCGAAAACTTTAGCGACGGCGCTGGGCTTCTCAGAAATATTTTCATTTGGACTTTTTCTATTCAAAAATTGTAGGTTTTAATTTTTTAGTGTTAAAATGGTAAGATTACAACGGATCCAATGGCCGTCCTTCCTTCTTTGGGCTTTTTTAGATAACTGATTTCATTGGTTACCTTTAATCCAATAAAAAGCCTGTATTTCTTATGTCAAACTTGGAACAATGTATGGAACAGGGCCGTAACAGTAGTATAATCATATGTCTAAATCTAAGCGTAAGGTTAAGAATACGCTAAGCCTAAGCCTAAGCAAAAAGTTTAGGTTTAAGTTTTTAAGCTTACTTTTTCACAGTCTCGCGGAAAAACGGTCCAAGCCTCATCTTTACATGAGACCAAACGTGTGAGGCATAACTAAGTCAACTAGCCCTTGTTTGAACCTGTACTATAGTGACCAGAATAAGAGGGATGGAGACTGATATTTATTTCGTCTCTGCAGAGGTACCCCCTGTTATTTGGTTACGGACTATTAGTTATTTTTAACCCGTCCTCCGCCGCGCTTCGTTACTGATATATCCGGTATTGTATAACTATCCGTTGAATTAAACGTTCATTTGTCTTGTATCAAAACACTGAGAGACTATGCAAGGTTATACTTAGGAATGTACTGTCAAAACTTAAATATGCTTTAAAGTTTCGAACTCAAATTTATTTGGTCCAGGAGTCATTTATGCACTACATTTCGGAAAAATTGAACATTTGCGAACTTTAATTAGGGTTCAGGGACTCTATTCGCTTAAGGACTCTTAAGAGGGATACGGACAGCAATTAATTAGGACTCAAAATGGCCTCTCCCTTTTCTTACCCCCTCTTACTCAGGTCACTACAGTACGACCTGTTACCAGACATACATACCTACATATCCCATAAATTACTTGATTTACCCAGTAAAAGTGAATTTAATATCTGGTCCGCATTCGCCCAATCAAAGGTTTGGTTCACGCCGTTTAGGCCAAAAATGGTTTTTTGACCTTTACACCGTCTAGAAACCTAATTTAGATCCAATTACAAAGATTGCCTAGTGTTTACAAGATAGATTGAAAATTTTATTCAGTAAAACTCGCACCGTTACGTACGTCTAATCGAATAAAGCTCGAGGTTGCTTTGAACAAAGCTTGGAGTTTAAACCGGACGATGTGGCCCTTAAAATGACATTAATGTCAAATAGCAAACCAAACGGTGTTCGGTAGTTAAGGCTTCAAGCCATGCTCCCACAAACTTTTGTTAGAATGTAACAAAGGTTCGTACAGGGTGTAACCGGATATTCGTTTCCGTTTCCGATAAAAATCGGAATCCATTTCCGTTATAGAAATGCCGGATATTTGCTTACTTTTACGTTCAAAATATGTTATAAATTGCGTAAATTTCTCGCAATTTGTCATTACAGCTGTGCTGAAATTGTCCGAACTGAAACAAAAATTACGATATTCACTTATAATCTAAAAAATTTCGGTGCATCCGCCATTTTTTCTTCAAAGTTTTACAAAGCCCGATGAACATTTGCACATCTCAATTGTGATGGCAAAAAAATAAAACCTATGAGAAATTTGTATACTTCAATATCCGTTTTCCGTTTCCGTTTCTGTTATTTCGATCACTCTCCGTTTTCGTTATTTTTACTATCCGTTTGCACCCTGGCTGCGTAGGTTCGATCCATAGGACCCAGTACCTGCACAGTTATTTTGGAATGCAAAATTTTGTTGGTTCTGTGGAATTTCATCGGTTTAGAATTTTTCAAATTTTCAACTGCAACAATTTTTAAAAACGATGGTTAGAAATTGGTTTATGAAACCACAAAGTTCACTTTGTCATTTATAATAACAATCAAACCTCGGTTTAATACTAAAACTTATTTTAATTAATTTTATCAAGAGTGGATGATCAAATTATACAAGAGTGTGCAACTTGGTACATGGAGCGTATAAGACAATGTACCCAGTGCGCGTTGCGTTTTTAGCCTGCCCCCCTTTATTTAGAGGGGAGGTACGTTGCAATAATATTTTCGAGTTTTCCTCGAGTTGCGCTGACTATATTCGCCTATGTTTGCTGTGTGGCAGGGTGCAACCGGATATCCGCATCTGTTTCCGGTAAAAATTGGCGTTCGTTTCCGTTTCCGTAATAGAAATAACGGAAATTCCTTAAGTAATTTTTTACGCTCAAAATCAGTTATAAATCACGCAATAAATTCTGTTCATTTTTCAATACACACATGCTGAAATTGTTCGAAATGAAATAAAATTACGAAATTCGCGCAAAATCTTAAAAATTTCAACGCTTCATCCATTTTTTTTCTTTAAAATTTTACAAAGGCCTTTAAATATTTACACTACTCAATGGTGTTGGCAGAAAAATCGAATATCTTTGAAACTTTTATACTTCAATATTCGTCGTTTCCGTTATTTTGGTCGTTATCTGTTTCCGTTTCCGTTTAGATTATCTCGATCGCTATCCGTTTCCGTTATTTTTACTATTTGTTTACACCCTGCTGTGTGGTTCAATTGATGACCGTTCCTCCATAATCAGTGGGTCGGGCAAAAATACAACGCACGTTGGTCCATTTTGTGTACCATGCAGAACCGCATTAGTTGCATACTCTTGTCAAAGTGTGATACACTTGATTTTATTAATTAACCTAATCCATAGCGGGCTGTAAGCTTAACTAATTTGATTAGAAATCTCTCAGTTTTAACATAATCATGGCAAATTATCATTTAATTAGCGTGAGAAAGTGAAATTTATAAAATCAGCAAAAAAACTTCATTTCGCCACGCTCGTAAATAAACTAACTTATGAAACGCATACACTAAATATGTATTTTTGACACTAATGGCAGGGTCACCCCAGGACTTTGCAACTTTGGGCTCATGTAAAGATCAGGGGCGAAACGTTTTTCTGTGGGACTGCAATAGAGTAAGATTATACTTTACACTAATTTTTTTACTTGGCTTATGCTTATTCTTTGGTTTAGGAATATGCTCATTCTTACGCTTAGGCTTAGGCTTAATAGGAATATGGTTTTATAATACTGTTCAGTCCCTGGTCTTTACGTTGGTCTATCTTTGCCCAAACTAAAACGTATGGCTGTACAACGGACCCGAAACTCGGCATTTTTAGATGAGGCGCGACCCTTGCGGATAATACACTCCTATTGGTTCGAAACAGAAACCCAGGACTCTCATCAACTCCCCTTGTTATTCTCAGATCACTACAGTAATTAAAAAATCACAAATAAACTCTTAATACATCATTGCGTCTTTTTAACGGTTCCAGGTTTATGCCTTGGCCTAAATAATTAATTGGCTCCGGTATAAGTTCAAAAACCAACAGATATCAATAATATATATGTAATATGTATATATCTATATTTATATATATACAGTAGTTAAAATGCATGACAAGGTCATTCGTAACTCAAAGTGCGGTGTTTCACCTGATATAACAAATAGCGCAGTTGCGTTCAGCAACATTTTTACGACCACCAATTGCACATTCGCATAAAATTAATTCGCTACCTTAGCAAAATTGCAATTATATAAGCGTTAACAACACTGCAAAATACAAACATAAATTCAAGAATAAGAACGTTAATAAAGAAATGATTTAAAGTTTCGACCGATGTAAAGATCATTGGCGGAACGTTTTTCTGCGGAACTGCAATAGAATACACTGAAGCTTTAAACTTGTTTTTTGCGTTGGCTTAGGCTCTTACGCTTAGGAATATGTTTATACTATTGTTACGGCTGCGTTCTACACATTGGTCAATGTTCTTCCACGACCACAGTCGTAGCTTCGGGGGCGATGGTACCCTACCCTCTACCCCCTGACGACGGTATGCTCAAAACCTGCGCGATAACATCAGCGACAAATTGCCATCAAACTAAATATAAATCTAAGGCTTAGCCGTATGTGTAGTTTTTGCAAAGTTTTTGTTAACAATTTGGGCCCATGTAAAAATCAGGGGCGGAACTTTTTTCTGTGGGACTAGAATAGAGTAAGCTTAAGCTTTAGACTAATTTTTTGCTTGGCTTAGGCTTAGGCTTACATTTAGGAATATGCTCATTGTGGCGCTTAGGCTTAGACTTAGGCTCAGGCATTAGGCTTAGGAATATGCTTATAATACTGTTCCACCCGTGTTCTTAACATTGGCCACAATTTGACACGATTAGTACTTAGGAACGGTATTCTCAATCGGTTGTAGTACCTGGGGAACGTTGACCCGTTCATGATGTGCACAAATCACAACGAACGAAGAGTTCGAGCTCAGCGTTTCTCTGCTCTGGTTCAGTGTGTGGCTGGTTATAGCAGTCAGATCATGAAAGTTTACGGAATGCAAATTTTGAATTATTAATCTTTTTCGTCCAAATATTAAACCAACTCATCTGTAAGCCGATTAAACGCGTCCGCAGGATCAGTCCCTGCCTGACCCCTGTATTCCATCGCGGTCGCGTCTCTACTGACTCCATTACCGATCCGATATCCTTGTTTCACCGGCGCTTTTTGTCCCAACGATGCACTTCGAAATCGTTCCAGACTAATTTGTGCTTCGTTTGCGAGCAGATTTGGTGTAAATTTTCGTCCAGCGCCCAAGTTTCCTGTCAGAATATCTTGACCAATTTCAGGAATCGCGTTCACGTCGTCAGGATGTCGAGAAAGTTTTCGTTGCTGCTGCTGGATTTGAAGTAGTTTTTGTTGACTCAAAAATATTGGCGAATCAATTGATTTTGGACTTCGCAATGCGTTTTGGGATCGATCCTGAACGTTCAGCGGACGTGTGGGTGATAGAGGATCAACGGTAGGTTTAAGATAAACGGACGTTGAGTTGGAATGTTTAATTCCGTTGACAACGGTTGGATTTGAGCGATTTAAATGAAGTCTTGTAGTTATTTTGGTAGGTTTTCTGCATGATAGGGTGGTTTGCCACGCATGTCTGCTATCGGAGTTAAGAAGGCACGTCACGAGTGCAAACAGAATGCAAGCGGATGTTCGAGATATGCAAATTATGATAGTTAGTGGAACGGTAAACCTTGAAGATCTCCATAGGTTCAGAACCCAGTATATAACAAGTAGCACGGTGATAAGTGCAAGACCTCTGGCCTGAAGAAAACAGATAATGTCCCGTTTTAGAATTATTTTTAATTTGTTGCTATATTTTAGTTGCGTACAGCCGTACAGACTGGAATTCAGCAGATTCGTCTTTCATTTTAAAATTTTAAAAATCATCTGGGTTCAATTTTAGCAGCCTAAATTCTGTAGCTCATGGACTATTTTACAAAAACCATCAACATCCGTATTCATATACGTATCTTGTAGTACCAAACCCACGGTATATAGAGCCATTGTGGCGAACAGTTCGCATGATTGCGTAGCTCAGTGGTTAGAGAAGCGGACCGGTAATCCGTGCTTCGTGGGTTCAAGTCCCACCGCATCCACAGCAAAATTTTCGTGAACGGCTCTATATGGTACTGCTTAATTTAGATATATAATTTTTTCAAAAAAAAAGCTGCTGGACATGGCGGTATTACGGGATTTATTTCCGAAAATTTTTCGTTACAGCAGGCTGTAAACTCCAATGAATTCAATAATCAACTCAGCTAGGAAGTTAGTTATTTCTGAGTTAATAACAATAAGCATTAACTCACTCTGAGTTGACTTGATTTTCAGTCTTAGTTGATTTGATTCCGGGCGAGTTGATCAGTTAATTCAGATTGAGTTGCATCAACTCACAATTCTGAGTTCTGATAGTCCTAACTCAAACTGAGTGATTTAACTTATTCTGAGTTAAAATCAACTCACTGAAATTTACAGTGCAGGGTTGACTGTATGAAGGATACTCGTATATTGTGTTTAGTTCAACAGCGTTTGTGTGGAACACAAAGCAAGTTTGGTCCAAAAATTCGTCGCTACCGAATCCCGGGACCAATTATACTTACTTGAATCCAGAGTAAGCTCAAATTTTGAACTGAACTATCCCCGTTCGAGTTGAATTCATTTGAAATGCTTGAAATTTTCAATTTACGATGAAGTGCTTTCAGAGTTATAAGAATCATCAAACCGTCACCAATGATAGCAACAGCAAGTGGCATCATGTAGGAGCAAACGAAAGCAACTAAAGATCGTTGCGGCGATATTTGACAGCTAAAATATAAACAAAACGCCCGTATTCTCAAACGTGTATAACACTTGCTGGCTGGGTTTCCAAAACCCTACTTGAGTACGACTTCGTACTTGTTAGTACGTGTTAAGTAATTACTTAAACCATTTAGCGGTTTTAAGAGCGTACTTAGGTTAAGTAAATACTTAAGTCGCTGACTAATAATGATAGATTGGGAATTTACCATTCAGGAGTACTAAATTTGGTCAAATTGAATTGTAGACTATTGGTCCCTCCTCAATATAAAGCAAAACTGTTGCTTTCTAGTTAAAGTAAATACTTCATTTTTTGGAATATCGTTTCTGTCATATTTTTTGCAAAACAATGTGATTTTGACAAAATAAAACACTTTTGCATTCGACTATTGCATACCATTGTGCCCCCAATATTAATTTGCTTCCAGCGCCGCTGCAATTAGCATAATTGTTACAAGATAAATAGTAAATTGAAGGTTTTTTATGAATGTGCGATGAAAACTTGTCCAGTTGTGGGTTATATTTCAAAAGAAAAGTTAATGTAATTAGGGCTATTAATGTAATTGTGGACCACCAGTCAGAAATTACCAATATTGAAAATCACTTACCTGAACGATCCAAACGAGCCAGCATCATTTTTATATAAAGTCAAATCAACCAGAATAACAACGACAACGATACACAACGGAAACCCTGAAATATAAAATTTAATTAATCACAGTAAACAATTTAGAACTTACCGCATCAATCAGAAGGAGTATCAAAACTGCATCAATTGGTTTCACTAAGGGACCCAGATGAAGTTAAACAGCGTACGCTCCCCGCGTCAGAAAATTTTTTGTGATAAAATGACATAGTCCCTTCCTACGTTACAATTTTTTTCCTCAGAAAATTGGCACATATAATGCATTTAGTAAAAATTGCGTGTCATAACTTTAGTCAGACCACGGACCCGTCAGAAATTTTTGGTTCCACCGTTGCTTGAAATCATTACAAGCCTAATCGTATAGATATACCAGCAGTTCATTAAGGCCTAAACCTAAATACAAACCCCCTATACTGCAATTTTTCTATGCTGATTATTATACATTTATGGGGTGCACTATTTAAAAAGACTGATTATTTACACCGCATAATTTAAAAAATTGTCCTTTTTAAAGGTACTAATTGAGAATTTTTCCATTAACCCTTTCTTACATGAATATTTTCAATTTCATATGAGATGCACTTTCAAGGTAAGATTCGACCGCCAGTCTCTCGGGTGGTAGGCGTTTACGATGACCACTCAGCTATAGGTGCTTGACGCTCGAGCCCGAAAGGGTGTGTTGCTCATATATTACGGGTATTTAGTTGCTCATAGGATACTCTATGAGTTAAAGGGTTAAATCCAATTTTCCGCTGCTGAAGACCTCTTCAGTGCGGTTGATATTTGCTGAGTTTTCACAGAAAATGTTTTTAACAACTGAAAACGTTTAGGCCCAAGAAATATCATATTTCTGCGAAAACTACCTCTGTGAACCTTTTTAGGCTCATCTCTACCGCTTTGGCCTGACTAAGTGTTTGCTTACCCCATATAATTGAAAGTATTTTGGCCATCCGAGAACATCCTGCAGTGTCAGTATGCCTAATACCACAAACTTCCAAGTATAATTGTCTGGCGAACAAGCCAACGGAAAACGCAATTGCCAGATCAGTAAAATGAAGAATTGCACCGAACATTCCACAGAGCATAATGCTGAAATATAGAATAAATGTTCGAATGTACGCACGATATTGTGGAAGATGCATTATACAATTTTGCAGTTCCGGCCGGAATTCTTGCAAAAATTCAATTCCTGGTCCTGTTCCCGTTCCTGTATTCAAAGATGCAGGAACCGGAATTTTTACGGTTGTGTTGGTAATTATTCATAATCGTTGAAATACTGGAATTTTTGTGTTTAAAAATTGATGAATTCGAAATGAGTGTTTTTGCAATAATTAGTTTAATTTTGTTAATAAACTGTATCTGATGTGTTTTCGAAAAATTTGATGATGAAATAGCTGAAAATTTACTTAAGCAAATCTTTGGCAAGTTTTCTAAAAACTCCAACAGTAATTCAGTGACGAAAATGATTTCAAATTCCGGTGTCTATTCCTGTTCCGGTTCCTGTTCCTGGTCCGACAAAAGTAATTTATTGGTTAAAATTAAAAAGTAAATATACAAAGTAAATTCTCCGCCACTGTTGTAGAAATTTTAGTGGCAAAATATCTTAAATTAACTGCGAATTATTATATTACGTATACTTGCGTCAAACAAAATATGCACGCAGATTGAATTAAAATTGGCAAAAAAATTAGTGTAAAGCTTAAGCTTATTCTATTCCAGTCACAGTGAATAACGTTTCACCCTTGATCTTTACATGGGCCAAAGAAACTGACTTGTTCTGAATATTCGACCACACCGTTAACGCTACGATCACAAAATGATTCGCCATCATTAATACCGACAGATTGACGATTGCAAATGCTACGATTTTCTGACGCAGTTGCCTGAAATAATCCATTAAACAGCTATTTTAAACTATAAAATACGACTGTTCCTTTGAAATAAACATCCGTGCGCAATGCCAGGACAATAAACATTTTGTTTACTATGGTTTGTTTGTTTGTTTGTTTGTTTGTTTGTTTGTTAGTTAGTTTGTTTGTTTAATCGAACGGGATTTCTTAGGTCATGGTACCTAAAACACAGATCAAAGCTTAAATTTTGGTTTAGTACTAAAATTGCGTTTTGCTTCTCGCTTCTTTAGGTTTCTTCACTCATATATCTTGTACTGGGGCCCGTTAGATATTTTTGGATCAGCCACTGTTGGCAAAAACAACGATTTATGCACAATTTTAGGTCAATTTGATGTCCTAACGCCAATTTATTGACTTAGAAAAGTTTCAGTAGAAGGATTTGACGGTGTCAAAATATTCAACGGCTCCCGGAACACTGTAAAAAATGGTAAGTCAAATTGAGTCTCTCTGAAATAGGCTTTAAGGAACTACACAAACTGATTCAAATTCGACTCCGCCAGAGTCAAATTCGACTTACTTTAATTCGCACCTTTGACTCTGGCGGAGTCGAATTTGACTCAGTTTGTGTAGTCCCGTTAAGCCTATTTCGGAGAGAGTCAATTTGACTCACCATTTTTTGCAGTGTACATACACAAAATTTGAGTTTCTAATGACAAATTTGGTGACGAAAAAACGGCCGGAGACTGCGAAAATATCAAAGCTTTTGACCTGTAAACTTGAGTCTATTTTCTGTCTTAAATTGACTGGAATCAGCTACAAATTTGAAGGCAAATTTCTTCAAACAATAAAAATAAATTATCTTGTAACCAAGTAAACAAGCTAGACGTAGCGAGAAAATTATAGAAAGAGAATGGAAGGTGTTTAACACCATTTGCAATGCAAGAGTATGACTCTTCCAGGGGGTGCAAACTAACGGACAGAACAAACACCTAAAAAGTATCTGCAATTCTGGACAAAAAGCAATTGACGAAAGCGCTGTCAGTCTAGGTAGGAACCGGGACTTCAGACATTTTACTAAGCAGCTAGAAAAGCGGGCTAGAGCGGGGATCGAACTCTCAGCCTAATGAATCCTTAAGCGAGCACTACCACTGCGCCACGTAGCCCGCCTCATCAACTGCGTTTTTGGTCGACTATATGTGTCGACCGTACACCATAATGTGCATTGCATTTATTGCATATGCACCGGGACAAGAATGTCTCACATACTTACAAGCGCGTTCAAAATAAACATTACATAAAATGGTTATAGAATTGGGCCAATGTAAAGAACAACGGCGGAACACTATTATAAGCTTATTTCTTAGCCTAAACCTAAGCCTAAACACCAGAATGAGTTTATTCCAAAGCCTAAGCCTAAGCCAAGCAAAACAATTTGTCTAAAGTTTAAACGTATTCTATTGCAGTCCCACAGAAAAACGTTTCGCCAGTGATCTTTACGTGGGCCTAGAAAATGGTATCTAATCAAAAAATAAGCTCAACAAAGTTATTGGAAACATTTGAAGCCAAGCAAACCTTTTTGAAAATACGGACTGGCTAACGGCGTAACGGCTTATGCTAAAAGCTTTTACCTGAATGCAGTATACGAAATTACTACGAATAGCAGTAACGTGATACTAATAACACTTTCAAGTCCAATTATAGTCGTTGCTGTTGCTAGTTGATTTTTTGAACTTGCAGCATTTGAACTGATTGTGTCGTCCTAAAATCAACAATTTCATATATTCAATGGCTGGGTTTTTAAAACGCTACTTAAGTTCTCTTAGTACTTAAGTACATGTTAAGTAATTACTTAACCATTTTGTCGTTTTTAAGAGCGTACTCAAGTTAAGTGAATACTTAAGTCGCTGACTAAATTTGATACATTATACTTAAGTAAGATTTCAGAAACTCAGCCAGTGGCTGGGTTTCTGAAATCTTACTTAAGTATTTACATATGTTATACTTAAGTAATTACTTAAGTAGCCGACTTAAATAAATACTTAACTTTTCGAACAAAAGTGGATAAACGTCAAATGTGAGCCACTGTCATCACAAAAAGCAATAGTTCTGGTTTATATTAAGGAGGCACCATGACTGTACAATTTCTGTTAGACCATAAAAACGACAAAATGGTTAAGTAATTACTAAGCACGTAGTTAAGTACTAAGTCGTACTTAAGTAGGGTTACAGAAACCCAGTCAATGTGCTCTAATATAACACCAATACTACGATTAAGATCATTGGCCAATTGGAAATGGCAAAACTATCGCGTCGATCAAAAATGCCCCCCCCCCGGACACCCTAAACTTCGCAACCGGATGGTTCGGGGGTTGCTTTTCAATGCAGTAGATAATGTTACAGTGTCGGCATTAAACCTTTTTGTATTTGCATGAATACATCAACTTATTATTTAAAAGGCATAGGTATATAGAGATGTTGCGGATAAACGTTTGCATGGCTGCGTAGCTGGATTCAACCGGAGTTCGTATTGCGGCCGGAATTTATGCAAAAATTCAATTCCTGTTCCTGTTCCTGCATTTAAAGATCCAGGAACCGAAATTTTTTACGGTTTTGTGGCAATTTATGCCTTATCATTTAAATATTGGAAACTTTGTCATTAAAGGATTGTTATTTCGATATGAGTGTTTTTCCAATTCCTTCCGTTTTGTTAATAAACTGTTTGCGTTGTGTTTTCGCAAAAGTTAACGATTAAATAGCTGAAAATTCACTTAAGCCATTTTTGGCATGTTTTCTAAAAAGTCCAATAGTAATTCGGCAATGAAAACTATTTCAAATTCCGGTGTCTGTTCCTGTTCCGGTTCCTGCAAAGTAATTCAATTCCTGTTTCCATTCCGCCCAACTTTTGTTCCTGTCGGAACCCTGCTGCGTAGCTCAGTGGTTTAGCGCGGCGAACCGGTAATCCACTACTTCGCGAGTTCGAGCAACACTGCATCCGCAGGAAAATTTTCGTGAAAAGCTCAATATGGTACATCTTAACTTACAATTACTCTAAAAAATGAACATTCTCTTAATAAAAAATAATGAATTCCGTATATCCGGTTTTAAATTTGGTGTCAATCAATGAGCTTGGATTTGAAACTTATGGCCCATGTAAAACAACAGGGGCGGAACGTTTTTCTGTGGGATTAGAACAGAATAAGCTTAACCTTTAGACTAATTTTTTTGTTTGGCTTAGGCTTACGCTTAGGAATAAGCTTATAATACTGTTCCGCCCCTGTTTTTTACAGTGGCCAAGCTTAAGAAGTTGGTGTGTGAAGAACTTACTACGATTACTGAAAACGCAGTGAAGTGATAGGTTGAGCAAGTGACTTCTGTGATGGTATCGGATTGGTTAATTTTGTAGACACCATCGCGAAACCATATTTCGTCACTTTGACTGGTTAATGCTTCTGACCAATAGACGCACGAATAGGAAGGGATTTGGTTCGATGTCATTGGCTAAAAGTATCGTAGACGAAACACTTCAGCTTTATTGGCTGAAAGTTATTGTGTACCAGTTCTGTATACAATTTGGCAAACACGGCTTAGCAGGCTTAAGAGCTATTTTAAAATACTACGGAAACAGGGGATATTAAAAAATGGTTTGTTCACAAAGTAGAAGACCCAAGAACGAATAAGTGTAAGCGATAGTTGATACACACATTTGACAATACTGACTAAGTTGCAGAGACTAAACATGAGTTCAATTTGAACTTATGTTGAAATTTCAATTTAAACTTTTTGACCTTACACTTCATTCGTAGGTTATCGATGAGTATTCCAACTTATAATAAACAATCGCGTTAGAATATAGCACGAATTTTCTAACTATCATTAATGGGGCCAATATTACTTTAGGGGCGCAACAGTAGATTAAGCGTATTCCTTAGGCTAAGCCTAAGCCTAAGCGTTGCAACAATATGTTCCTAAGTCTAAGCCTAAGCGTTGCAACAATATGTTCCTAAGCCTAAGCCTAAGCGTTGCAACAATATGTTCCTAAGTCTAAGCCTAAGCGTTGCAACAATATGTTCCTAAGTCTAAGCCTAAGCGTTGCAACAATATGTTCCTAAGTCTAAGCCTAAGCGTTGCAACAATATGTTCCTAAGTCTAAGCCTAAGCGTTGCAACAATATGTTCCTAAGTCTAAGCCTAAGCGTTGCAACAATATGTTCCTAAGTCTAAGCCTAAGCGTTGCAACAATATGTTCCTAAGCCTAAGCCTAAGCAAAAAATGTAATCTACAATCTAAACACACTCTATTATAGACCCACCAGAAACCTGGACGCCCCTTAAAGTTACATGGGCCATTAATGGCATAGCTTAACTTTAAGCTAATGCTTTTCTTGAATTCTTTACTTTTTGACTTAATTACAAATCAACTTCAAGTCTGAGATGGTCTTAAATCAGGTTTCCGAAATTCCCCAGTTGGCTTGACTTGGTTGAGTTCGCAGAAATTTCGGAAGGGGGGCACCGGATACTTTTGATATTCTGCCACAATTGCAATTCCAGTTTGTTTATTTTCATACCGATTCTGTTTAGGGGTCACTAGCCGACTTTGGGATGGAGGCGGGGGTACGGCCACCCAATGCCCACCACGGAGACGCCTTTGAACTTGCTAAAACTGCTTACTTACCGAATTCATCGTCATTGTACTAATGGTAAATAGAACAGGTTCAGCAAAATTCATATCTAAACTAAGAATTCTGTCTTCCGGGTGACTGTCAGCTGTAGTGCTAACAAATTCTAATTCTAGGATAGGCAAACGATGCGAACAATAGTTGTATGACGTGTTTAACGAAATGACGAACGAATCGAAATACAAGCTTGGGGTACGATAGTGCAGAGCTCGAAACAGTAGCTTGCGATCCGTCTTGGAATCTCGGGTCAGGTGCTTTCTGATTACGCTCGCGACTACTGATAGCGGTAGATCAATGGTTGACCTCTAAAAAAGATTAATATATTTTTCCCCCGAACCGTTTATACTCTGCAAGTCAGACTTTTCATGGACAATGAATATGACCGCTTACAAGTGTAATATTTGGTCCCAGCCAAGGATGCAGACGGAACCGGCGTTTTATGTCAAACATGTCAGCTTCACCAGGAAAATGTTTTGGATCCACTTGCATGCGAAATTCCCACGTGGTTCTTGAAAATTGTTTGGAACCTCTATATTGTATATGGACGGCAGTTTTTGGGAATGGTACATAGAATTTACCAATTTCTATATCCTCCGTTTTGGCCGATTAATTTGTTGGGCCAATGTAAAGAACAGGGGCGGAACAGTATTATGCGCATATTTCTAAGCCTAAGGCTAAGCCTAAGGCTAAGCCTAAGGCTAAGCCTAAGGCTAAGCCTAAGGCTAAGCATAAGGCTAAGCCTAATCCTGAGCCTAAGCGTACCAATGAGCCCATTCCCAAGCCAAAGCATAAGCCTAAGCCTAAGCCAAGCAAAAAAATTAGTCTAAAGCTTCAAGCTTACTCTATTCTAGTCCCACAGAAAAACGTTCCGCCCCT
Organism: Enoplolaimus lenunculus; assembly: GCA_030248215.1. Classification (NCBI taxonomy): domain Eukaryota; kingdom Metazoa; phylum Nematoda; class Enoplea; order Enoplida; family Thoracostomopsidae; genus Enoplolaimus; species Enoplolaimus lenunculus. The sequence goes on along the minus strand of JASANG010001941.1, from coordinate 31,283 downwards.
GATTTTTACATCGGCTATTTATTGTAACAGGCACGCAACTGCCACCTGATTAGAGGGGACTGATTTAAAAACAAACCGGCCTGTAACCCTACAGGTGAGCTCCTGCGGAAACGTACCTGCTCAATTTCAATTCGAATGCTGTGATGATGAGCGTCTATAAGTGTTGAGTGATCTTCGTGTGATAAATCAATTAAATACATCGAAACGTCTTGCGCTATGACCAGAATGTGAGAACCAGGTGGTTCAAACGTTACGCTGTTGGCAAAGTTAATCAACCTGGTTCGAATACTGAAACAAATCTGGCAAATTTAATCAAACTGGTTCGAACGCGGAAACAAATCTTGGTTGGCATATAACACAACTCTTCGAAACAGAATATCGGCCAGTGTAATGATCAGGGCCGGAACGTTTTTCTGAGGGACTACAACCCACCCTAATCGGTTGAAACAAAAACCGTTTAAGTTTTAAAATGCGTCTGGCTTTTCGCTCGCGAGTTTGGGAGCCCCCAGCCAGGAATTTGGGGGGAGCTCCTATCCCGGCCTGCTCTAGCCCTAACTGCAATAGGGTAAGCTTAAGCTTTAGACTAATTTTTCGCGTAGGCTTAGGATTATAAATAAATTCATTCGCACGCTTTTGGCTTAGGCGTAGGAATATGCTTATACTACTGTTACGGCTATGTTCTATTCATTGGCCAGAATCTCTAACGATTTGAAAAGATGGGTTTACTTTTTTTTGCATAGAGCATACTGCAGACTAAAGAACTAAATTCCTAAATCAGTCGACGGTTGCAACAAATTCTTGTTAAATATAGAAAATGCCCGAAGGGCATAGAAGGGTTTTCGATAACTTACAAGCAAGGTTGAAATTTGTCAACGGAGGCGAAGTTCTCATTTGTATATGAGCCCAGCGAAAATAATTTCGTGTTTACCTGTCATTGCTGGATAAATCAGTTGCGTTATGAGATTTCCAGTCGATAACTCGTAACGGTGCACCAGCTCTTCTTGAATCTGATTTATGTTCGTCCTAAAATGGTAAATTAAAAGCAATTTTATGGTCAAAAATAAGTAAATTTGTTTGCGGCAAGAGTGCATGATACAAGAGTTTGCAACTATTGGGCGTTTCGCATGATACAAAGTGTAGCAACGGGCGTTGCGTTTTGGTCGACCCCCACCCATATTTAGAGGGTGGATTGCTGAAACATGCAATCCCCTAAACTAAACTATAAGTGGAGCAGTTTTGATGCCAGATACATAGGCAGTGCCATGGTTCGCACAAGTTGCATCCCCTCTAAATAAAAGGGTCGGTTAAAGACGAAACGTGTGCCGGGTACATTTTGTACCATGCAGAACCGCAAGTGTTATATGCTCTGACCATTGTAAAGATCAGGGGCGGAACGTTTTTCTATGGGACTAGAAAAGTGTAAGCTTAACCTTTAGACTAATTTTTTTGTTTGGCTTTGGCTTAGACTTCGGCTTAGTCTTAGGCTTAGGAATATGCTCATTCTTACGCTTAGGCTTAGGCTTAGGCTCAGGCTTAGACTTAGGAATATGCTCCTTCTTCTTCTTACGCTTATGCTTAGGAATATGCTTCTAATACTGTTCCACCCCTGTTGTTTACATTGGCCCATACTTTTGCATCATGCACTCTTGGTGACAGGTGACTGTAAAATGTTTACATCAAAACAATAAAAACATAAAAGTCAAAAAATATATTTTATAAAATTGCTAAAAATAAACGAAATCATTTCTTGTTTTGCATTTTACATTAATTTTCTTCTGATGATTTGCGTCGTTTGTTGCTGATTTTGCTTTGTTGCGATGAATTACAACGCCGCCGCGTGTGGCTTCTTCACGAGATTCCTAAAATTTTTAATTGTTTTTTACAATTTTTGTTCCAATCGATCAATTGAGTATGAATATTTTTGAACAAAAAATACTTAAAATCAAAACAAACTCGTATAAGTTGTGCTGCAGTTGCGGGAGTCGTGGTTGTAAGACAATCGTCCGCTTACGAATATAATCCCTTCATATGTTATTTGAAAACATTTATTTTTTATACCCATGTAAAGATCAGGGACGAAACGTTTTTCTGTCGGACTATAGAAAAGAGTAAGCTTAAGCTTTAGAGTATTTTTTTTGCTTGGATTAGGCTTAGCCTTAGGCTTAGGAATATGCTCATTCTTACGCTTAGGCTTAGGCTTAGGCTTCGGAATATGCTCATTCTAACGCTTAGGCTTAGACTTAGGAGTATGATTATAATACTGTTCCACCCTTTTGCTTGGATTAGGCTTGTTGTTTTTTTTTCTTCCTCTGTCTTTCTCTTGCTCTTGTTTTTTCTTTCCCCCTGTTCTTTACATTGGCCATTTTTTATAAATAAACAATAGCTGAGACAAATATACTTTGCACTTAAAGTTACAGACAAATCAGTTTTCACGTAAATGAATGACCAGTGTGTGACCAATCACAAAATTAACTGGCTATGACCGTAAAAGAAAAACCATGATAGTAGCCAGCGACCAGGGTCGAAACTGTCACCCCCATAACTCTCATTTGGGGGTGGTCAGGCGTAAAGAGGCCCCCACCCTAACCGGTTAAAACAAAAACCGCCAAAGTTTTAGGTTCTATGAAAGCTGATGCCCATCCTTCTCGCATCTCTGGCTAGTTTACTGCCCCCCTCAAAACGTTCCCACATAATGAATGGAATAAAATAAACTTTGACTTAGGCTTAGGCTTAGGTTTAGGCGTCAGGAAAACAATAAACGGTAAGTAATGTGGCAATACCTTTGCCTGCAATTAAATGATTGCAACAGTAAAGTACCCCCATTCAAATAAGCAACAAAAAACCAACGAACCAACGAAGTTGCAGTGAAACACAACGGATTGAGTTCAACTGGACCCCACCGTGCCTTTCCGTTGATCAGCTCACAACGTCTTGTAACTGCAGGACGTTCTCTGGTTGGAGTCGACGACTCGCACGCAATAGTTTGAATCCGATTGACTTCAGAAGCGTTCCATACGAACGTTCCGAACGCCGTTGACACTTGATCCCATGGACACAAAGCTGATAAATCAAACAGACTCTGACATCGGCGTTTAAAAGTACACCTGTGATTCTGGTCCAAATTAATTTTTTACCGTGGCATTGTAAAGGTTAGCATCAGAATAGTAACTAAGCATATAAGATTAAGCCTACGTCTAGGCTCGTTCCTTCTAAACCGTAGGCAAAGATTTTTGGCTCGTTGCTTCTTCGGAGTCGGCTGAATCTTAGATTTAAGGTTTAGGAAGAGAGTCAAGCTTAGATTTAGGTTTAGCAACTGCTCTTAAACCTAAGGGCAACGGCCCGAGGTTGCTGGTTTTGCACTGGAGTTGATCGAAACAACGACCGTTATTGACAAGAACATATTAGATATTGCCTATCAAGAAGCACACAGTAGGATAGTGGGTCCACCAAACAGGTTCGAGGCCGACCGATTCAGCCCCCGATGAAATGTTTCACAGCTTATAAACTTCATGGTCAGCGAAAAATTTTTTGTTAGAAAGATGGGGCTAGCAAGGGTCGCCTCCCTCCTATTGGCTGGTTTGGGGGGGCGCCTTCGCCGGTATTGACCACTAAGGTTGCGTGTAAGTTATTCATAGACTAATCCATAAATAGGGTCTACTTCACCTTCGCACTGTTGCCTAATAAACGTGGTGCCCGAAAACTTACAAACATTAGTACATTTCGATCCACTATATCCAGGAGCGCATAGGCAATGTGTGAAACCATTGTAAACAAATTGATGTCTTCGGAGAGGTCCGGGTGTGGTTCCCAGCGTTTTGGAATGGTTAGACTCACGAACACAAACTGGCTGCCCGTGGCCGGAACAATCGTGCGGACATGAACTCACTGAAAAAAATGGCAAAATTAAGAATTTTGAAGTTTTTTTACGTTTATTCTGCAATTGCGGTTAAAGTCTTACAGGTAATTAATTAACAAGTAAAATTTCTTGCAAAACTCATTTAGTACAATGTGTAAAAATTTGTCATTCTACTAAACTTAGTCTATTGACCCCCATCCTGGAATTTGGGGGCAGCCCCCACCCCTGCCTGCTCCGGCACTGTCTGCACCCTTTCGAATTTAATCAATACAGACCGTTAAATAAATACCACTGGGCTCACAAGATCCAAACTCGTTGCTAAACAATCGTATCGTACCCAGCTAACTATTGAACAAAATCAACAAAAACTATTTATCAAAACATTTCTATATCTTTTATTCCTAATTTATTAAGGTTTGTAGCGTTACTTAGACCAAGGAGGTTACGTAAGTTATTTTCTGCAACTGAATTACAAAGATTTTATATTTGTCATAAGCAGCATGAATTTAGCATCTTGTTTAATGTAACATTTTGAAACTGACCTTATCTCAACTTTAAAATGTCGACTTCAAATTCTAAACATCCCACGAATTTCAAAAATTCATGTCCTACAATTTATCTTATCACTAAACCATGATTAGCATTTCTGTTTACCTGCTTTAAACGTCTTTACGTTTATTGTAAACAAGTCTGTGGAACATATTGCCAATAATATATTAACCCTTTCTCTCATAGAGTATGCTGTCAGCAACTAAATCGAAATAATATATAAGCAATACAGACACTGTGAGTAGTGTTTAACAACACTAAACATATATGCGCAGTGCAAAATCTCCACAAGGCGTGAGAGCCCCCTTGGGCTCGACCATCATGCAGGTCGCGAATTAAAGAACAATGCCTTGCGGTAGAGGACAGGACACGTCATATATCAACAACTCACCAATGTCAACGGAAACGTCTTGAAGCGGTGAAAACGCCAAACTGCCTTCACCGACTGCGATAACACGCAACGATAACTGATGTTTCCAGCGGGATCTCGGCAATCCACGAATTAAATTTTCGACAAAACACATTTTTCGACTTTTGGACGTTTGGTTTTTGGAATTTTTTAACTTTGTAATTTGAAACTCAACCGCTTGATGAGTTGAACTTGAAATTAGTTGCCCGTTGGGCCCGAAAAGTTCAACGATAAATTTTTCCTGGTCACCAAAATTTGTGTTGCCGCTGGTTTCAGTTGAGTTCCAACAGATCACTTGGTATTGGCTTGTGAACGAACGAATTTCGACATTTTGAGGGGCTGAAATATGAGTGAAATCTTTTGTAAACTCCTGTGAAGCTCATAGCATCAAGATGCAACTGTAACGCAATTTTTTAAAAACTTCTGTTCTTGACACTAGTTTTAAATATTTATTGGCAGTAGCCAAAACCAGTAGTATGAAATATCTGTAGCAGGACCTCGCCTAGGATTGAACAGATACCATATCCTGCAAAAATTGGTAAGTCAAATTGACTCTCTCCGAAATAGGCTTTTCAGGACTACACGAACTGAGACCAATTCGACTCCGCCAGAATCAAATCCGACTCACTGAGCGACTCGGGGGATCAAATTTGATTCTGGCGGTGTCGAATTTGAATCTGTTTGCATAGTCCAAAAAGCCTATTTCGGATAGAGTCAATTTGACCAACCGTTTTTTGCAGGGTAGAATACCAAACTTCGGACCCTTTTATTTAAAAAACGGTTTATTTTTTACGTTGAATACATTGACCTGTACCAGGTCAAATTGATTCTGGCGGTGTCGAATTTGAATCTGTTTGCGTAGTCCAAAAAAGCCTATTTCATAAAGAGTCAATTTGACTCACCATTTTGCACTGTATATACAGTACCAAACTTCGGCCCTTTTATTTAAAAACGGTTAATTTTTCGCGTTGAATACATTGACCTGTACCGGGTCAAAACATCCGTCACCCGAATTCCAGTTAAACTAAATTTTGCTACCGGAGCGAAAGAGAACTTGGACGTAGTTTAGACATTTAAACTGCACAATTTACTGTTTTTATTTTTTTTTTCAAGAAGTTAAATTTTATTTTCTCGCTTAATGACGGACCCATTTTTTCCGGGTCTCGTCCAATCGGAGATTCCAGGAAGATGGTGATGAACGCGGCCCTGGTTCGTAGTGGTTATTGAAATAGGGCATACAACTCTCGAACCTAAAGAGGTAAACTTAGAATTTACCATTCTTTTAGTAGAAATATTTCGTGATGCTGTGCGGAAAAATTTAAACGAAGGATTTACAATGGCTTAACGTAGACATACCTTTGAACGGGCTAATCCAAATCGAAATCGAAACAATACTGCACATTTGTGGCGAGCCTGAATCACAAGCTTGTACATCAACTATAAACCGTCCAAAACGATTCGTCAAACTTTCCGGAAAATTTCCATTTTTGAAATACCAAGATTGATTATCATTTTGGGATGACGTCATACGGTTTCCATAGCAACCAATTAACGTACCTCGATTAATGTATACCGTCCCGTTAAATCGGTTTATGCTAAACATAGACTCAGCGCTTGCGGAGTCTAGGCCAATCTGATCAGTGGAGGCCTGGTATGGGTGCCGGTTTGATGTTTGGCCCACGATTCGGTATGTAACGAACGCGTTGTACGGTACGACATCTAAATCTTTGACGCCTACAGTTCCGACTTTCAAGATGAACCCGTTTGCATGTTTTACGCCTTTCGCACCTTGTAAACCTTGCTCGCTTGTCACAGTGCCCAGCGAAGAAATATTGAAATGTGGTATACTTGAACCGTTATCACAATTAGGCCGTGCGGTAGTGATAAGATCATCAATCGAAACACTAAATTCATATGACCGCCGTAAAAACTGGGGTGCGTACAGATTTCGGGCTGAAATTCGCACCCAAACGATTATAGTAACCCGGTGTAACGGCGCTGGGTCTTGAGATTTTCGAAACAGTAACGCTTTGAATTGTTGCATTTGATGGCGAATGCTTCCGGTTCCGATGGACATGCAAAATAGCTCCAGTATCACCAGCTCACAGCTACCAACCACCTGTTGACCGCTTGCAGTTCTACTTCCCAACGAGCGTTTTGATTCAAACTTTAATTCTAAATTTGACTCCCGAACAGCCTGTATTCTACGAGGTTCGAGTGTCTGTGGCACGTCAGCCGTTTTGAGCTGTTGTTTTTCGTAATCCCAAACCAAACTTAAGCCACCGTCTTCTACCACCCTCGGATAGCATGAGCTATGGTCGAGTAGAAATTGTTGAAATCGTGCTCCTAGGGTTAATGGAGTCCCTGTGGGCGCGTTTGCGAACAGCCGAGCTTCGAATGTTTTTGACCCGGATGTAGAATGCCGGTGTCGGGGGCAAGTAAGCGATGTGAGCCAGGAGCCGGATAACAGTAACGCAAAACGTAGGATGGATTGGTAAGTTAGCATTTGAAATTCGTTAGGTTGCCATTTTATAGCTTTTTGTATTCAATAGTTGCATATTTAACGGATGTATGCTGTTTATATATATATATATATTTTTAAGGGGGGGGTCAAGGTTGACTTACACGTTGAAATTTTGCAGTTGTAACCTAACTCCGTTTATAATTTTAAAAGCATGCGTATTCTACATTTCAAACATCAACTACTTCCCCTCTAAATAAGGGTGGGTTGGCCAAAAATTCAACGCCCGGTGGTACATTTTGTACCCCACAATTTTCGGTAGTTGCACACACTTGTTACAGTGATCATTCATTCTTGTTATAAGAAATCTACTCTGTAAAAACACTCTTCTTAAAATACTTTAGTTATAATACTTCACTAACTTTATTTATGTATAAGTGTCGTAAATATTGAGTAAATCTTTGCTGAAATAATGTAAATAAATAAAACTACAGCTGTCATTTGCTGATTAAATAAGTAAATGTAAAACTGACAATTTTGTGTTTGCTTAAAATGCAGTAAAACTTTGCCAAGCACCATAGTAAGTAAACCGACACTAAATTCGGCCGCAGATTTATTTATGTTTAAGTATGTTTTAGTGAGTATTCTATCAACCTGTAATGCACACGATAATTAGGCATGGTTTGAGATAATTTGCATATTTTATATAAACAAAACGTAAGACAAATTAATTTATCGCTATGCCTCGCAAGCTGTCCCCCGCTTCTTCCCAAACGGGTCATAATTCAACGAATCCATGGGACCCTGGGGTCGCTTGAAAAATTTCGCGTTGCCCACCCACTCATTAATCCTGTCTGGGGAAACAACCAAACCGTGCCAGGTTGATTTCGGGACGCGGTTTTATAGTTTTTGACCTGTTCTAAAAATTGAAAAAAACAAACAGTTAAAATATGTGGTATCTGACAATCTTCAATTAATTAAAGTTAAGGCATTTTTGAACTTGTGACAATTTTGTAATCTACGAAGTTTTTATGCTGTATGGGCGTATTGTTATACGCAAAAGCTTGCTCTAGAAATCTAATCCTCATACTTTGTAAAAACTTATACTTACTTTATAGCTTAACTAATCTTAAATATCAGTTCAAGTAAAAATTAAATTGCAGGACGGACTAACTAAACTAGAATTTTAGTTTTTACGTAAACTAACGTGTTTTTAAGTTTAACGCAAGTTTAAGCAAACGTATTTTTAGTTTAAGGAACAAGTGCAGGCCAGAAATTGTGTGTATCTAAGAGTTCATTAACTTCAGCTTAAACTGAAAATATGTAAAATGTTAAATGAGTTTAATCGTAAACCAACCTGTTAGTTTAGTTAATCTAGAAAGTGTAATACTGCTGCATTAGCTTGAACTGAAATCAAGTTAGTTTAAGCTTTTTGACAGTAACGGAGTCGCCTAAAATTAAAAATTTGGGTTCAGGTAAAGATCAGGGGCGGAACGTTTTTCTGCGAGACAAGAACAGAATAAGCTTAAGCTGTAAACTATTTTTTGCTTGGCTTAGGCTTAGGCTTTGGAATAAACTCATTCTTACGCTCAGTCTTAGTATTTTTGCGCTAGCTACGCTCGCTCGCAAAAAAATTTGCCTGATGTTATAGCTTTGTGAAGCAGTCAAGCTTCAGAAAGCCGTACTAGGACCGGTTGTCCTATAGCGCTTAGAACCAAAATCAATTTGTAAAACTCTATTGGAACCAAAAGATAAGTTGTTGATAGTTTAAATTTAAAAACATGCGTTTGCTGTTTTGTTCATGAAATTTTGCTCATTTTCGATCAAGCAGCAAATGCTTGCAGCGCAGACAACATATTCTAAAACACACACAAAACAAATTGTCTTAAATATTCAAAACTCATACTTTCTTAAATTTTCAAGACATAATAATAATAATAATAATAATAATAATAATAATAATAATAATAATGATAATAAAAATAATAATAATAATGATAATAATAATAATAATAATAATAATGATTATAATAATAATAATAATAATAATGATAATGATAATAATAATAATAATAATAATGATAATAATAATAATAATAATGATAATAATAATAATAATAATAATAATAATCTAAAGGGCGCAACGTTGAGGTTTCGAAGACCGCCGGGCAATCGAAAGTGATGCCGAGTAGCAGATTCATATAAAAACAGAGGTTGATAACTTATTGTTAACTGAAAACAGGATTGTGTTCACTGTCCAAGCAAAAACTGTAAGTGTATACTTCTGACCCAAACGATTAGGTTTAACCAGCTAATTAAATGGTCAACAAAAAATTAGTGATTAATACTTACATTTTTTCTGTACGAACTTGTGATTGTGTTAAAAAATGTTCTTAGTTTTGGCTAATGTAAAGATCATTGGCGGAACGTATTTCTGCTTGACTGCAATAGAGTAAGCTTAAGCTTTAGACTAATTTTTGCTTAGGCTTAGCTTAGGCTTACGTATAATCTAATTCTTAAGCTAACAGGTTTAGACTTAGGTTTTAGGTTACGAACGTGCTTGTACTACTATTACGGCCCTGTTCTGTACATTAGCCTGTATTGTCTATTTTGCGTCTACTGTAGTGCCCCGAATAACAGGGGTATAATAAGACGGTGTCCCATTTTGAGTCCCAATCAATACGAGTCCGTATCCCTAATCGTCCGTAAGTGCAGGGCCGGATCCGCCAACACCAGACCCCCATTTGTGGGGTCCTACCCCTAAAGGGGCCCCCACTCTAACCGGTTGAAAAAACCGCTTAAGTTTTAAAATGCGTCAGGCTTCTCGGTCGCTTCGCTCGCGAGTTTGGGGGTCCCCACCCTGAAATATAGGGGGAGCCCAACCCCTGCCTGCTCCGGCACTGCGTAAGTGAATAGAGTCTGTAAACTCTAAACAGAGTCCATAAATGTCAATTATCCTTAACTGTAGTGCATGACTCCAGGACCAAAAGACTAAGTTCGAAACCTTAAAGCATACTTAAAGTTTTGAAACTAAATTTCGAAGTATAACCTTGCATCATCGCCTTTTAAGCTTTTCAAGCAAGACGAATAAACGTTTAATGCAACGGACAGTTGCAATACCGGATATATCAGTAACGAAGGGCGGCGGAGGACGGGTTAAAAATATGTAACTGTCCGTAACCGAATAACAGCGGATACCCTCTGAAGTGGTCAAATAAATATCAGTCCATGCCGCATGAGACGCATTTAGCATGCTTAACACAATTTTGAACTCGAACAAATGTTTCGAAATGCTAACAAACCTAAAAATCACCAAATATCTAAGCCAACACTTAAGCAAAAAATTAGTTACCAGTGAAGTTATACCAACTTTTAGTTCGATCAAACTAAGTCTTGGCCTTAATGGAACTTCGTAAATATATCAATACATCAGTCAGAAACGTTATAGACAAACTCTGTTATTATAGACAGCTTTCAGTGTTAAAATCAGCCATTTAGAATACCACTTTAGGATAATAAGGGTCTAAAAATGTGATGTTTCCTACATCGCTATATAATATCTCACTTTCACGATCCCGTAAACAGAGAGCTCCAAGGGGGCTCAGTGCCTCCTGGAAGAATTTTGACCCACCTAGAAAATTTTAACCTTGTTTGTAAGTCATCGAAAACCGTTGTATGCCCCTCCTGAAAAATTTTCAGTCGAACCTAGTAAGCTGATCTTGCTACAGGCCTGCTTTATCATTAAAGTGCAATACCAACAGTTTTTTCCAAGGGGGTCCACGTGTCTACCAATTCGTATTCATTATTGTCAGGTAAAGACATTGTCTTAATGAACCATCGTCAATTGTTTACCAATTAATAGGACCAAGAGTGGATGATCACTCTTTATAACAAGAGTGTGCAACTGGGTACATTCTGTGTATTAAAGAATGTACCCGGCACGCGTTGCGTTGTTGGCCAACCCTTCTTGTTTAGGGGGTCTTTATGCAGTTTTATATCGTAGTAAAGGAGGAAATTGTAACCCCCCTTGCTTAAGGGGGGTAGGTTTACTGAAGCATACTGTTGATCTCTTGTTTAAACCCCCCTCCACCCTGATTGAGGGGGGTCGAACAAAAATGCAACGCGTGCTGGTACATTCTTTAATACACAGAATGTACCCAGTTGCACACTCTTGTTATAAAGAGTGATTATCCACTCTTGATAGGATTTTAGGGGATTTTTGGAAACTTCCGCATTTTTAGTAAGGTGCGTAACTGACAACGTATTGGATGAGAAACTCTGTTGCTAACTCCAATGCTATAAACCCTGCAGTAGGCATTGGAGTCTATAGAAAACTTGCAATTCTTAATGCTAAATTAGCTAACCAATCATTTTCAGTTGGCAATCTTAGGCGCAACGTATTTTCAGTAACCATTTGCCATCTACTGTAGTGACCCGAACAAGAGGGGGGTAATGAGACGGGGGTCCCCATTATGAGTCCCAATCAATAGGAGTCCGTATCCCTAATAAGAGCCCGTAAGCGGATTGAGTCCCTAAACCCTAAATTTACGTTCTTGTCTTTGCTTCCGTTTTAGTTTACGGTTATAGTAGTTTACGACAGTGAAAACCAAGTTTAATGCTAACCACAACAGGTTGAGCGATCATGCAAGGTTATAGTTAGGAATGTACTTTCAAAATTTTAGCACACTTCAATGTATCGAACTCAAATTATTTAATCCTGGAGTCATTTATGCGCTACAATTAGGGATAACAGGCATTTATGAACTCTAATTAGGGTTTAGCGACTCTATCCGCCTACTGACTTTATTAGGGATATGGACTTCTATTGATTGGGACTTAAAATGGGGGCCCCCGTCTTATTACCCCAAACCCTCTTATTCGGGTCACTACAGTACGGGCTCTTTGCTCTGTTCTGGTTCGAAAGTTAAAAGACTAATCGCCAACCGGTGACATGCGCTAGACTCGTTTAAGAATGCGGATACGAATCACAGCCCTCGGATAAACAATAGCTGCTAACAACAAAATCTATTATATGGCACAGGTAAAACGTATATATATTCCAAGTTGCATCAGTAAATAATTTATAAATTCATAACTATATTCACAACGATAATTAATATACGAGATACATCTACCGGTCATATAACTCGGCTAAGGTACTAAACTGGGTCATATAACTCGGCTAAGGTACTAAACTGATGATTAAAACATTTCTTAAACCCTATTACCACGTACAAGTTTTTGCTGCGATAACTCGTATCTGTAATTTGCACGAGTTTCTTGCAGCTGCAAGTATTCGCAAGGAAACATCATTTTCATTGTGAATCTTGACATGAATTTCTGTGAATAATTTGCAAGCTATTGCAATGAATATCAAGCATACGCTATAAATGCCAATGATCATGCATTAATTCGACGTGCAAGGCTCTTCATAACTATGAATTAATTTTTGGCGCATATTCATTATAAATCATTTGCAGCTGCAAGAACTTCAAAGCTGTTTTGTGACCAAACTTGCACATGCAAGTTGCATATGCAAGTTTTTGCCGTAAAAACTTTTTAAGTCAATGTGCTTAGTGAATCTAGATTGCAAAAATCCATCATGTTTACATTGCATTTGGTTTTTCAGTGCTATTACCTTAAACCCACATGCATACCATTACACGGCACATGTTACTTTCAGGGCCGTCCCGGTTTGTGGTGTGTCTGTAAAAGAGTAGGCTTTCATTTTAGACTACATTTTTTGCTCAGGCTTAGGCTTAGGCTTAGAAATACGCTTTTGCAACGCTTAGGCTTGCGCTTAGGCTTAGGAAGGCGCTTATTCTACTGTTACGGCCATAACTGTCACATTTGCCTCATTACACTCGTTCTATTCCTCGAAGTTTCATTAAAATAATTGATCCGTCAAAAATTTTATATGGCTTATGAAACATTCCGTTTAAATATTAAATATATTATAGTTTGTTTAAACCGCTTCTGGGAAACTTTGAAAGTTTCAAAATGTACTTAATTTCACTAAAAGTGACGTTTTGTGAAAATTGAAAATACCGGCACACGTAGGAGCTTATGGTCAACAAATTTTCTCTCAAACCGGACCCGGAGCTGGTAGCAAAAAGAAATAGTACCAAAGGATTGACGTGAAACATTTTCACTGTAAATTTCAGTGAGTTAATTTTAACTCAGAATGAATTGAATCACTCAGTCTGAGTTAGGACTATCAGAACTCAGAATTTTGAGTTGATTCAATTTTCTCTGAGTTAATTTATCAACTCACCCAGAGTTAAACTCAACTCAGAGTCAGAATCAACTCACCTCATAGTGAGTTAATGTTTACTGATATCGATTCAGAAATAACCAACTCGCTCGCTGAATTGATTAATCAACTCATTAATACAATGTACAGTGAATTAATAGTGCGGGTTTACGAATAAAGAGCGGAACCAAATAAAGGTTCAGTTGAAAATTTTACAATGTAAATTGTTTACGCAAAATTACAAAACAACGTTCAAAACTTCGGTCTCTTTGTACCAAAAGCAACCATAAAATAGCAAAATATCTGCTAGACGAATGATGCTATACTAAAGCTCGTCACTTATATACGAAACATCTACATAATTCTGAGAATACACGTCTTTAAACATATTACCGGAAACAGATTAATGCGAAACCGATAAATATTCCGGAACTTTTCTTTCGCATTCTGATCATCAGGTGGTCTCATATCTTTGGTTTCCGGTAAAAGCAACTGACACATTAATAACTATTAAAGTCTGGTTTATATATATTTTAAAATTCATTATTCAATAAGTTCACGGTAATGTGAATATACTTTGCACTATTACCTTTTGCGTGACTGAGGCTAAATTATATAGTGACACAGCGAGTTAGTGACCAATGGTCAAACAATCGTAAAAAATACTGTGATGCACAGTTATGTCCAGTGAGTTAACGAATCAACTCAACTGGCGAGTTAGTTATTTGCGAATTAATGTTTATATACATTAACTCAATCTGAGTTGAGTTGATTCTCACTCTTGATTTTGGCTGACTTGAATAATTAACTCAGAATATGTTGAATTGAATCTGAATTTTGATTTCTGATATAGTCTTAACTCAGATTGAATGATGTAACTTTATCCGTAGTTAAAATCAACTCACTGAAATTTACAGAGTGTCTATATTGTAATGAATCCAACCGTCTTTGGCTTGATCTGATGGCATTTATACTGTAAATTTCAGTGAGATGATTTTAACTCAGACTGACGTCAGAACTCATAATTCTGAGTTAATTCAACACATTCTAAGTTAATTAATGAAGTCCCACGGAATCAACTCAACTTAGAGTAAGAATCGACTCAACTCAGAGTGGGTTAAAGCTTACTGTCATTAACTCAGAAAAACTAACTTTACACCGGAGTTCATTAATTAATTCACTGGAATTTACAGTGTAAATTGTATTCATTTACCAGAAAATCTGACATTTAAAAGGAAATAAAGTTTTAGCGTTTGTAATAGTTTCTTTTGGCATTTCCACAGTTTTTTCTATTTTTCGTCGTGTATAAACTTGGCTTTGCTCAAGCTGGATGTATCCAAATATTTGGATTTCTGAGCTAAATGATACTAGGCAGCCGATTTTGCGCAATGCGCAAAAGTAACAAAAGCACAAAAATTTCCTTGCAAATTTTCCTTTCATAGTACAATCACGTGTATTTCCTAAGAAATTATTGTAGACAAAGTAATGTTGGAAAGTTGCCCAAAATACGCATGTGGGGCATTCCAGCTTTAATATATAGATTAATGTTAATAATGTTAACTGAAAGTTACAATATATTCGACAACGGCATATACAACCTGATATACAGAAAACATTTTTACCAGCCGAAAAACTGCACTTTAATTTCCATTGTTTGAATTAATCAACTCAGACAGAAAGTTAGTTAATATTTCTGAGTTAATAACAGTAAATTTTAGCTCACTCTGAGTTGACTTGATTCTTACTGTGAGTTGAGTAGACTATGGAGGAGTTGATTAATTAAATCAGAACGAGCAAAGTCAACTCAAAATTGTGAGTTCTGATAGTCCTAACTCAGATAGAGTGAATCAACTCATTCTCAGTTAAAATCAATTCACTAAAATTTACAGTGTGGAATGATGAAAAACCGGCATGATTTACAGGATTTCGAAGTAATCTTCCTCATTTTATAAAAAAATACCCCCTTAAAAATCCTATGCTCGCCTTATGCCAGCTGGTTGTACAAAACTCATTTACATGATTTACAGCCTTGCAGTTGTTATTTTTCAGTATTGGAGTAACACAAAATTAAAGCCATTACCAACATAACTAAGAGTGAAGCAGTTTTGAAAGCTAAATTTAAACAAACGAACCGTTTCGGAACTATAAAGTGAAACAGGTTACTAGATACTTTTAAATGGGATAATTGTAAAAAAATTAAATGGTTAAAATTTTAAAACAAACGAAATGTGTAACATTTACAAACTTTGGAAATTATTTGACAACTGTGCGCATAATCCACTACTGAAAAATGAAACTGTCTCGAAATTTCATGACTCCTACTTTCTTTAATATTCAATGTCTGGTGTTTCAGATATTAATAGCATTAAAACAGCTCAGAAATTCGTTTCTTAAATGGTTAAAACATACATATGTTATATAAAAATGTTGCTGTTGTTAATTTATAAGACTTAAATTTCCTTTTTAAAGAAATAGTTGTATTATATTCAAGAGTTAATTTTCTGATTTTCATGTATGTGAAAAAAGCTGCTTCTTTTATGTTGTTAAGAGTGTCTATAAATATCAAATTTATATGTTATTTCGGGTTTCTGTATAACAGATGGTGTATTCTTGCCGGCTGCGCTCTTTCGTAATTTTTTGTATTCTGAGTTTGATACATTTCTGAAATGAAATCATTGTCACGTCCTTTTAAGAGAAATTATTAGACATGATACAAGATCTACGCTACTATTTTCCTCAAACATTTGCAACGCTCGCAGCAAATAATGGCAAATCGAAGCGAACAGACAGACTGTCACTTCGAAAAACTATTTTAAACTCAAGAAAGGCATCAAATTTCAATTTTATACTCAAAACTTGAAACAAAATTTTCAATCTTAGGCATTTCGTCGTTTTATGTAATAAAAACATTCTAAATAGAGAAAACTTGTCGTTCAACATTGTGTGATGCGCAAAAGTGTTAGCGAATGCAAAACAATCTGCATGTAAATTTTCTGATTATAAACAACCGCATCTATGTGTTATGAAACTATTGTACGTATGTGACGTATTCCAGCTTTAATTATATTGAGGATGTGCAATTTGTGTTTGAAAAAATTACAACTAAAAGCGAGGAAAGATGTTTTAGTAGACCGGCTGGTAAACTATAATTGGTCTGGACAGGAGATAACAACCTGTATGGATATAGGGCTTTAATGGGGCCAGCCCACTGCACTGTAAATAAATGGTGTATCAACTTGACTCTCTGCGAAATGGGCACTACGGGACTACACAATCTGAGTTTAAATTCCCTCCTCCAGAGTCAAACGTGCAACTCAACTAGTCCAATTTGACTCTGGCGGAGTCGAGTTTGACTCAGTTGCTGTAGTTCCGTAGAGCCTATTTCGGTGAGAGTCAATTTGCCTCGCTGTTTTTGTAGTGTGGGATGCCAGACAACTGCGGACTTACAGATTTGAACGCTTTCACCTCAGGCTTAGGGTTTATGTTTAGGCTTCAGTTGACGCTTGGGCTTAGGTTTATGCTTTGACTTAGGCTTGTCCTTGTAATTTAACGTGGGTTAAGTTCAATACTCATGTTTTTTTCAACTTGCGTCTACGACAGCTTTAAAAACTATCGCTGCGGTTAAAGAATTTAAAATACTCGTTTCGAACTACCAGTGTTGATTTAATTTGCGCAAAAAACAAGTTTAAAAGTTGACCATGACAAACAGTCTTCAAATTTATCCAACAGTACTATCACGAGTTTCGAGGAAAACGCTGACATCTGATAGCCCTGAGCTATAAGTGAGATTTTTTATACTTTTTAAAAACTTAAACTTAAATTATAGCTCAACTAAACTTGAATATTAGTTTAAGCATAACTTAAACGGCTGGACGGACTAACTAAAATAGAATTTTAAGTTTTACTTAAACTAACATGTTTTTAAGTTTAACACGAGTTTAAGCAAACTTATTTTTAGTTTAAGTAACAAATGCAGCCGAGAAATTATGCGTATCAAAGAATTCACTAAGTTTAGCTTAAACTAAAATATGTAAGAATTTGAATGAGCTTAAAGCGTAAACCTACCCGTTAGTTCAGTTATTCTAGATAATTAGTTGAATACTGGTGAATTAGCTGGAACTTAAATCAAGTTAGTTTAAGCTTTTAGTGAGTAGCCAAGTGCTATCACGAGCTCATTTTACAAATGGCCTCGTTTTTAGCCTTGGGTTATAAGAGATTTTGTGGCACCGTTGACAAAGTATAAACGAGCAGGGTTTTTTCAACAAAAAAGTGATATAATCATTTCAATAGATCAATTGGCTATTAACGTACAGAACATTGCCGTTCCAGTAGTATAAAGCGTATTCCTAAGCCTAGCATAAGAATGAGTTTATACCTGAGCTTAAAGCCTAAGGCTAAGCAAAACAATTAGTCTAAAGCATAAGCTTACTTCATTGGAGTCCCGCAAAACGCGTCCCGCCTCTGATCTTTGCATGGGCCGATCAATTTAATTAAGACCGGAATGGAATGCAAAACGTTGTATTAGCAAAAAATTCAAAACTGTTAATGATTTATTTATGGTTTAGCTGGAAATAGAATTTTTTCCAATTAGAGATCTTTCAAATCTATTCACTGTAAATTCCAGTGAGTTGATTTTAACTCAGAATGAGTTGAATCACTCAGTCTGAGTTAGGACTATGAGAACTCATAATTCTGAGTTATTTCAACTCATTTTGATTTAATTTATAAACGCCTCTAGAATCAACTCGACTCAGATAGGCAATCGACTCAACTCAGAGAGAGTTAAAGCTTACAGTTATTATAGCTCAAAACTAACTTTCCGTCCGAGTTGATTAATTCAATCACTGGAATTTACTGTGTGGTTAATAAGTTTGGACAGTATGGAAAAATCAAATTGTCAGACGGCTAGAAATCTTCATCAGGAGTAATTAAACATTCCAGTTGACTTGGTAGTAAGCTTGAACCTTTTCTGATTTGGCAAAATTTTTCCACGGGGCTCAGATCCTTTGGCCTCCCCTTTGGCATTGGGCATGTTTCTGGTTTAACATACTTTACTAAAATGCAATATGAAATTAATCAAAAGGGCAGCTTCTGTAATCATGGATAATGTTCATCATCAAATTCTTGCACCAGTCTGATATATACATTTACTTAAAAGCATAAATTGTTAATTTTCATTATTTACAATGACAGTAATATTGCTAATTTGCCGTATAAAGACAATGGCTGGGTTTCTGAAACCCTGCTTAAATATCACTTGGTACTTAAGTATGTGCTAAGTAATTAATTAGCCATTTTGTCGATTTTTTAATACTTAAGCCGCTGACTAAATCTCATAGATTACAACATTAAGTTAAGTAAATACTTAAATCGCTGACTGAATTTGATCTATTACAAAGTAAACGTTTCAGACATGCTAACCTTGATTTAATTGAAATTGTATAGACATGGAGTCTGCTTAAAAGCGAAACTAATACTTCCTTTTTATGACAATAGCTCACACAGCCGTTGGTTTGTTTTTAGTCCAAAAAGTGAAGTAAATGCGTAAGTCGGTGACTTAAGCATAACTTAAGTAAATACTTCAGTAAGAATTCAGAAACCCGGCCAATAATGGCTAATTTATAGTATAAAGAGATAAATTGCTAGTTTGTCAAATAAAAATGCTAACAGCTAATTTTGAGTATAAAGAAGAATAACTGCAATTTTTTGCCAGAAAAACAACTTTAAAGGAGTAAAAACCAGGTTGACAACGGTTGTGTTCGAAACGAGCCGCTATACACTCTTCTCCCACTGGCTTTAGACGCTTAGGTTTATAAACAAGCTACAGCCCGAGCCTAAGCTTAAGCTTAAGCCTTTGTCTAAGCCTCAACCAAAACCTAACTTTTAAGTGTGGCAATTTCTGGTTACGACTTCTGAGAAACTCAGTGAGCTTGGATAGCCTCCTAATCTTATGTCCTACTGAAAGCGGCTGTTGATTCCAACGGAACACAAAACAACTACTGAGACCAGGGCCAGCTATTGAATAGTTGATTTCAAAACATTTTTAAAATATCCAGCAACCAAAACAAACAACTTCGTCAGCTACGACTGTTACATTTTGGCCAGTGGTTCCGAAACTCGAAAAACAGGAACCGGAACTAAATCAGGCCAGCGTCCAATTGATCTGTTTAGAAACTGTGACGGAAATAACCCCCGTTGCGTTCCTGTAAGCTGTTTATATACTCGCATTGTAAAATTGCAATAGATTACAATATATAAAGGGTAGTAGCAATCATTGGTATCGCAAAAATTGATGCGAGATAAATTTGTGGTATATACTGTAGTGACCCGAATAAGGGGTGGACTGATATTTATTTGGCCTCTCCAGACTATACCCCCTGTTATTTGGTTACGGACTGTTATTTATTTTTAACCCACGCTCCGCCGCCCTTCGTTATTGATATATATCAGGTACAGCAATTATCCGTTGAAATAAACGTATATTTGTGTTGGATAAAATGCTTGAGCGATAATGCCAAGGTTATACTTAGCAATGTAGTTTCAAAAATTAAGTACACTTTAAAGTTTTGAATTCAACTTTACTTGGTCCTGGAGTCAGTGATGCACTACAATTAGAGATAATCGACATTTATGGATTCTAATTAGGGTTTAGGGACTCAATCTGCTCACGGACTCTTATTAGGGATACTGACTCCTACAGACTTGGACTCAAACTGGGGACCCCCTTTTATTACCCCCTTATTCGGGTCACTACAGTACTTGTTTACTTCCTTCCTACGAATAGCATTTAAAAAGCGCAACCCTGCATTATCTAAATTATTCCTAAGCCTATTACATTTTCCAGTTAATCTGGTGCATAAATTTTGGTGGGAGTTAATAAACGACAAAATTAAAATTATACTACAAAAATAAATAAAAATCAAGGCTGTTCCAATGCGAGTCGAGTACACTCTGTTGTTGGGGCTCTTAAGGCCCATAGCCAGACCAACTGGCAAAAGGGGATCAAAACAATTTTACGACGGGCATGTGATTGAGTAAAAGCTTTACATGCGGTGCTTAAATTTAATTTCTAAGAGAAGGGTAAAATCATTTAAGGGGGTGACTGAGATCACCATTCCTCATTCTAACTACAGGGCCGGATCGTTTTCCGGAGGGGCTATAATAGAGTCAGTTTAAGCTTTAGACTATTTTTTTTGCTTAGGCTTAGGCTTAGGCTTCGGAATAGGCTCGTCCATACGCTTAGGCTTAGGCTTAGGCTTTAGCTTAGGAATATGCTTATACTACTGTTCCGGTCCTATTCGATACATGAGCGTAGATTTCGAACCGTTTTCCAAAACAAATCATTCATTTCTCAAAATTTCTGAAAACCAGTTAAACTTTGCCAGAAAAAACACACACCAAACCAACTCTCAATGTCAAAATATTCCAATGAGAATTGCTAACGAAGTTGACATCATAAAAGTTTTCGGTATCAAATTGTGGTGGACCCCGGATAACCAGAATCAGAACGGGGTACTGCAGCCCGTATGGTACCAATTAATATTTGTCGGGTTACTTTAGTGCTTTTAGTGAGTCCGTGTTAACGATTATGCAATGCCACTTATTAATATTTTTAGTCCGCATTTTCCAAAGCCGGCTGCATCTCAATACCGGTATCTTGAAACACCACCAAAGTTCTGAGCAGTTGTGGAAGAAACGCCTTCTTAGAATACGGACGTATGTGCCACTCAGATCATGCATTATTGTTGCAATCTATTATGAAACTATCGCAATAAATGTTTGTTCTTAAAACATAATTGTATGCAGTCTAGAAAATCATATTTCAAAAACTGTTTAGTTCTACACTGTAAGTTTCAGTGAGTTGATTTTAACTCAGAATGAGTTGAATCACTCAGTCTGAGTTAGGACTTTCAGAACTCAGAAATATGACTTGATTCAATTCATTATGAGTTAATTAATCGACTCAGCCAGCGTCAACTCAACTCAGAGTGAGAATCAAATCAACTCAGAGGTGAGTTAATGTTTACTGATATTAATTCAGAAATAACCAACTCGCTAGCTGAATTGATTAATCAACTCATTGGAATTTACAGTGTATAGAATTCTACAAATTTATAAAAGTTCTATGACTGTGTAAATTTAAAGGAATATATGCAACGTACTGCTTTCCACGAGAATGTGACAACCATGCTGTAGTGATCCGAGTAAGAGGGAGGTAATAAGAGGGTCCCATTTTGAGTTCCAATCAATAGGAGTTCGTATCTGTAATAAGAGCCCGTAAGTGGATAGAATCACTAAACCGTAATTAGTGTCCGTAAATGTCAAATAATGCGAAATGTAGTACATGAATGACTCCAACCAAATAAAAATGAGTTCGACACCACAAAGCGTATTTAAGTTTTGAAAGTACATTCGTAAGTATAACCTTGCATTATTGCTCAAGCTTTTGATACAAGACAAATAAACGTTAAATTCTACGGATAGTTGCAATACCGAATATATAAGTAACGAAGGGCCACGGAGGGTGCGTTAAAAATAAATAACAATCCGTAACCGAATAATCAGGGGGTACCTTCTGGAGAGGCCAAATAACTATCAGTCCCCACTGCGATAAGCTGCAATGTTTGCTTAGATGCCAGGACATGGTATACCCGAAAAGTATTTCCAACTGGGACCCCTATGCTAAAAGACCATAAAATTTGAAGATTTCAACTATTTTGATATTAACAACGACCAATTTGAAAATGTTTTCAATTTGCACAACCAAGGTGTACAAAACGTCAGCTTCGCTCGCGGTTCCAAATTCTAAAAATACACCAAACTACAAGGCGTACTTCATCATTTCACAAAATCTCGGAACTAAAAGGTTGTCAAATTTCAAACTTTACTGCGTTCTGTTAGACTAGAACTAAACTGTCAGATTTAATTCTGGTCTAATCAAAAATGTGACATGAGTCAAAATTCAAAATACGAACCGTACTCGAAAAGTTTGAATTAACAAACGCTGCGATGAAAGCTGGTTGAAATCCAACTAAGCCGACAGGGTAGCAGAACGGGACGTCCATGTGGAACTCCTGTAGCCAACAAATCTTCCTCCAGAAACGCCTTCGAAATTTGACCATAATACTCTCGTTTCGCAACAAAACTAATTTTAGTTAGAAATTATGATACCTATGTCAGATAAATTTTTTCGCCTCCCATATTCGGTTGTGCTAGTTTCGAACACGGCTGTTTTGAGTCAACAACAATGCGAAAACTGTCAATTTGTATTAAACTATTTAAATTTGAGTTGAAATGTAAGATTTACAGACGTAAACATTAAATATATACTAATGTTTTGGGGCTCAATGAGCATTGTTGAACAAGAAGCCACGTTTGTGTCAGTGTGGCGTCCTATTTTAATTCCTGCTTCCTGCAACCGGTTTGACGAGAATCTTCTTACGATTTCCGCCGAAGATTCGGGCTGGTTTTGGAAGCTTCTTTATCAGTCTCGAAGTTTTGGTTTTGACGATTTGGGAACTGGTTCAGAAAATCAATCTTAATATGCAAATGATCTTATTACCCAAAAAGGGTATAAAAGCGAACGACTTTGATTGTCAAGGATTCAGTTTCATATTCATGCCTTCTGATTATAGTTACGTTTGTGTTACTTCGATAAACGTTTACTTTGTGGCTTAGGGTCCCACATCAGAATCCAAAAACAGTCATCGAGACCGATACCTTTCTGATATTTGAACCGAATTTCGAATCAGGTCTTTCAGGCCAAGTTCTTCAATGTTCTGGCAATTTCGGTAGTAAAATTTTGCATAGTTGCACAAATATTATATCGTTCGATGCAGCTGGCTTTAAGTTTTTCTTACAAGTTAACAAGGGGCGTGTCATCATTTCTTAAAATAAGCTAAAACTGAATAGTTTTACGAAACCGCATAATTTTGCTTCTAATATTATTTCTGCTCCTACAAATTTTGTTGACCCCTGATTAGGTATTTTTCACCTCCGGTTGTACCTTGGAAGCAGTCATTGAACACATTTGTCGAGTGTACGTATACGCAACATAAGGTCAGCCATAGCAACTCGTTTTATTAGGTTTTCCATTGCACTTTAGCAAACAGGCTTGAGTGCTAAGTCAAAGCAAAATGAGGCGTATGCACTATTGCAGCACATTTGTGTAGCCAATTACCAGCTCTGCTATGGTAACTTAGCCCAACAGCACCTTGCTACTCACTG
Organism: Enoplolaimus lenunculus; assembly: GCA_030248215.1. Lineage (NCBI taxonomy): Eukaryota > Metazoa > Nematoda > Enoplea > Enoplida > Thoracostomopsidae > Enoplolaimus > Enoplolaimus lenunculus. The sequence goes on along the minus strand of JASANG010001941.1, from coordinate 7,528 downwards.
CGTCGACAGTATGAGCAACCTTCGCTTATTAGAGGTCGCACCGATGGTCAATTTTCAAACCGGGGGAAATAGAAATTTATAATCATCTTTAGCACACAAAATGTCCAAATTGTATATTGCTATTAGCTCAGACACAGAAGTAAGTTTCAAATTTGGTTCAAAAATCATCATAGGCATTAGACAACTTTGTTATAGGACTGACCTATAAGTTAACGTGCCAGCGGTTAGTAACAATACGGCAAAAACAACACGGTGAAATTCGTTTGAATTCTTGCTGCAGAATATTAGTGCAGACTGTGGAAATGTTACTTTTTAAAGCATCACAGTGAAAAAATTCCAGTTGAGAATCTGCAAAAAAAGTGTTTATCAAAAACCTTCCTTTGTATTCATAACACATATTTCTTTGATGATTGCCGAAAGCGAAAACAGAGTCACCGCAAAATGGTGGTCAAAAAACTAGAAACACGGTCCGTAAACGTTTAATAGTTACACTCAACTCCGAGTCAGAATCAACTCAACTGAAAGTGAGTTAATGTTTACTGATATGAATTTGAAAATAACCAACTCGCTAGCTGAACTGATTAAATCAACTCATTGGAATTTACAGTGCATCATTGCAGTAGCCCGTTTAACCATATTTTAAAGTTTAAAAAAATGAGCTAAATACAAAGCGCAAACCAATACACATTACTGATATTCCCACAGCTTTTAAAATTCTGTTCGCTAAAAGACTGGTAAAAACTAAAACAAAGGAACATTCAACGTGACATTCGATACCAATTTAAGTATTTTAGCGGTACGTTTGATGGAAATCTGGCATTATGGGAATTTTGAAACAATTACGCTCTTGTCAGCTGTTCTCACAGGCATGGTTTTAGTCTATACGCAAATATAACGACGAACCGTATTCTCAACAGGTGTGTAGTACGTTTACTTATAGGTTTTTAATAAGCCAGCTACCATGTAAATTCCAGTGAGTTGATTTTAACTCAGAATGAGTTGAGTCCACTCAGACGCCTGTGCTCTGAATTAGGTCTTTCAGAGTTCAAAATTCTGAATTGATTGGACTCATTCTGAGTTAAATAACTTACCCGCAATTAAATCCACTCGACAGAAGGAGTTAACATTTACTGTTTTTTAACCCAGGAATAATCAGAAATAAATTCTTTCACTGAGTTAATAATTCAACTCACTGGAATTTATAGTACGGTGGTTGCGAATCTCGAAATATGCACAGAAACAGTTGCGAAAGGTGGCGGAGGGCGGATTAAAAATAAATAAGACCGAATAACAGGGGGTACCGTCTGGAGAAGCCAAATAACTATCAATCCCCCCCTTATTCGGATCACTACAGTACACTCACTGGTGATTAGTGTTACACACATTTGAGAAAATATCTCGGCGTATATTCATGTTTCAAGTTAAATTTTACATTTCACAACGACAGAAATTTGCACAAATCTTAGTTCGATTCATTGCTTCAAGAAAATCGATCAACAACTAAAAATAGAGATGCTACACACCTTTGAGAATACTCAGACTGCAGCCTGGAATATTGAGGGTTTGGCCCATGTATACTACATGGCCAGATCTTTTTCCGAACGGGCTGTAACAGTCAGTTTAAGCTTAGACTAGCTTTTGTGCTTAGGCTTAGGCTTAGGCTTAGGCTTAGGCTTAGGCTTAGGCTAAGGCTTAGGCTTAGGCCTAGGCTTAGGCTTAGGCTTAGGCTTAGGAAATAAGCTCATCCTTTACGCTTACGCTTAGGCTAAGGCTTAGGAATATGCTTATACTACTGTTCCGGCCCTGTTCTATACGTGGGCCGAGGGCTTTAGCAAAAAACCTGTTGCATAATTAAGTTGAAAAGAATTTTTCTCATCTGTTCAAATATTACAGAGCTAAACTGACGTGTGGGAGTGCGCTCTCAAAGTTTATTCTTATAGGAACCTTGAGTAATTTACGCACCTGGGCAGTAATTACATATGCGGACATGGAAGGGAGGCTTGGTTTTGATACAGTTTCATTAATACTTCATTTATTTTAGTCGTCCATAGAACTTTTACGAGATCATAGCAACATCATACAGGGTACACTTTGAAAATATCCTTCAGTTTCACCCATAATTGCTTTACTAGAATTACATTGTCATACCCGCCCGACGCAAACAGTTTTCAAAATCATCCCACAAAACTCGTAGTTAGAAAAATACGGAAATGAAGAACGAATAACAACAGCGAAATAGTTTCCCATTATATGTCATACAAAAGAAAAGTTATTTCAAGCCAGACACAATAAAGCTTAAGCCCTGTTTGGTACGATGGGAAAGTTAGGTTTTCGGCAGAAGCGGATCCAAAAATTTCCGACATGGGGGCGGGCTGGTAAATGTTATGAAACGCAAAAATTGTATGATATGGAGGGACCTTATCAGTTTATCACCAAAAAGTTTTCTTGGGAAAAATTGTAAGGCAGAGACCATTTTTATTTCATTACAAACAAATTACTGAGGGCGAAAAGTGTATTTTATACAGTAAAATTTTGTGAGGGGAAAATTGTAAGGTTGGGCCATACACTGCATAAAATAGTGAGTCAAATTGACTCTCTCGGAAATAGGCTTTTCCTGACTACACAAACTGAGTCAAATTCGACTCCACCACAATCAAATTCGATTCACTATGTCGCACGTTTGACTCTGGCGGAGTAGAATTTGACTCAGTTTGTGTAGTCAGGAAAAGCTTATTTACGAGAGAGTCAATTTGACTCACAATTTTTTACAGTGTACCATTTATCACAAAAAATTCTGACAGATGGGCGTACGCCCCTCCCTCTTGATCCGCTAGTGATTTTCGCAGAACTTGCTTGGAAAAAATTGCAGACATAAAACAAATATGATTTTGAAGCCGTAAAAACAACTTTTCTTCGTGGAAAAAACATTAAACGAACGGGTCACAAATCTGTGGCTGAATAATCAAATCCGTTTTAGAAAACAGAAAAATGAAACGAAAAACTTTATTTTCTTCTATATTTGTAACCTTTTTTACAGGAGTACAACAGTAAAAAGTGCACTTGGCATATTTTCGTACGGGAAACCCAAAAGCATAAATCTGCCGAAACTAAGTCTGAATTATCAAACGATCGGATAATGTAAAGATCATGGACGGAACGTTTTTCTGTGGGACTAGAAAGCTTAAGCTGTAGACTAATTTTTAATAACAGTTAAGGATATAAACTCGCTCTTAACTGATATTAGTTGATTAATTAACTCAGAATGAGTTCAATTCAGAATGCAGAGTTCTCAATGACCAAACTCAGACTCAGTATTTAACTCTCATTCTGAATTGAAATCAGCTCACTGAAATTTATAGTGTACTTGTATGCAAAAACTAGGTATGCTTTTCATTCCTTATAGTGACACCCCAACTGTCATTAGAAGGGTTCGATATAAGGCTCTGAAACTTATTAACTAACTTATAACTTCCCCGTGTGGTACTTTAGACACCCAAATGCAGCTTCCAGTATACTTGGATCGGTGAAAATCTCATAAGATATCGGCATACTATATAGGCGAAACAGCTGTTCATACAATTTAAAGTTAGTCTGCCCAACACACGTATTTTGGGCAACTTTTCAGGATATAATACATTTGTTTACAATATTTTCTTAGAACAGAAATTTGATTGTGTTGTGAAAAGTAAACTTGGTGCATTCGCTAACGTTGGCACATTTCGGAAAGCCATCTGACCAGTATTAATACTGACCGAACGAATAATCGTGTGCAAACAGTAGAACTCATTTCTGAAGTTTAATATCATAAACTCAATGCCGTTTCAGGATATCGTTAACAACTAAGAGTCAATTCAAATATGTGCCTAGAAAAAGAGGGGGCAATAAGAGGTGGGACCCTATCTTGAGTCCCAATCAATAGGAGTCCGTATTTCTAATAAGAGTCTGTAAGCGGATAGAGCTTCTAAACCCTAATTAGAGGCCATAAATGTCAATTATCCCTAAATGTAGAGCAAAAATGACTCCAAGGCCACTAAAGTATTAAGGCTGTGAATTTTTCATTTTTTATTAAGCAACTGTACAATCATTTTACTTATGTTCCTACTGTAGTGAACCGAATAAGAGGGGGGACTGATATGTATTTGGCCTCTCCAGAGGGTGCCCCCCTTGTTAGTCGGTTACGGACTGTTATTTATTTCTATCCCACGCTCCGCCATCCTTCGTTACTGTAATATATCCGGTACTGCAACTATCCGCTGAATTAAATGTGTATTTGTGTTGTGTCAATAGCTTGAGCGCGCATTAAGTTTCGAACTCAAGTTTATTTGGTCCTATAATCATACTCTATCCGCTTACGGAATCTTGTTAGGGATACGGACTCCTATTGATTGGGATTCAAAATGGGGACCCCCTCTTATTACTCCTCCCCCTCTTATTCGGGTCAATACAGTACGTTTACTCTAAAGTGAACAGTTTCTGTGTTGAAATTGAATTTCTATTTTATACCTAAAACCAATACAGTCGGAAAAATGAGAATTACGAAAACCCACATAATTTAGCGACTGATCGAACTTGAAATGTGAACCGCACAGACGGTCATAAAAAGGTTATAAGGCCGATTGCCACAGTTGCAACCAAATTTCATCTCCTTATTGTAGTAAAACGCAAAATAGTTTTATGCAAAGTGCAGTACGGCCGTTTCATTTATCTTTCCTGCCAATGTAAACAACTTGGGCGGAACAGTATTATAAGCTTATTCCTATAAGCCTAAGCCTAAGCCTAAAGCCAAAGTGTTAGAATGAGTTTATTCCTAAACTTTAGCCTAAAAGCCTAAGCCAAGCAAAAAATTACTCTAAAGCTTAAGCTTATTCTATATTCTAGTGCCACAGAAAAATGTTATGCCCGTGATGTTTAAATGGACCGTCGTTCCTATGAGTACCTAGTAAAGTAGGTTTTTCAACGTATCTATTTTAGGAGATGAATATTTTAATACCCATGCTATTAAATGTTTTTATTGTTCCGAAAATATGGCCTACTGCACGACTCGACATTGACTCGCTTATCGAAAACTGGCCAATGTAACGAACAGGGCCGTATTAACAATAGTATAAACATATTTCTGAAGTGTAAACCAAAGTCTAACCCTAAACGTAAAGAATAAGTCTGCACGTGCGCCTATTACGCCTAACTGTAACCTAAAGTAAACAAATTTGCCTAAAGCTTATAAGGTCACTCTATTGTAGTCCCACAGGAAAACGGTCTGTTCATGTTTTCATGATCCGCAAGCTGAACCGAATTCTGATTTTACAACAGAACGAATTCTGATCTGAACGTTGGACAATTGACAGCTGCAATGCGTAACGAGAAACCGTATTTCTTCCAGTAAGCTATATATATTTATTAGGCAATATTGGTTGAGTCAGCGGCACTTTCAGTGACTTGTGTGCAACAGCCAAAGCTTGACTAAACCTAAGTTCATATAGTAACCATCGCCGATAGCCAATGTGTAACCGAATATCCGTTTCTGTTTTTGCTTCTTGTAAAAATTGTTGGCCGTTTCCGTCTAATATAGAAATGCCTCAACTTGTGTTATTTTTTATACTCATACCAGTTGTAAATAACGTTTAAATAACTCAATTCTACTTTTTACACATGTGCTGCAATATTTACGAATGAAATTCTTAATTTTTTCAATGTTAAACATCCCGGTTAATCAATAAATTACGTAGCAGCGACGGAAAAATAAAAATCATTGAGGCTTTATGCGGAGGTCAAGTTTATATAATTGTGGCAACCTGCAACACGTTTTGTCCCTGTTACAATAGCGAGTAACATTTTGTCTGCATTGATCAGCTCTCAAATAAAAAAATGAATTGTCTGCTTTCCTAGATGCCACATTCAATGTTTTTAATGATATGCCATGAAAATGTCTTGCAGATTGTGATGAACTAGATTTGAAATTTGAATCATTTGTAAGTTCCAAAATTTTATGCTGATTTCGACTCAACATGGGACAAGACGTGTTCCGATCTGCCCAGTTAAAACGTGAAGGCCACTTTTCTTATAACCTATACTGATATGTGTTTTCCGCTGCCGTTTCCGTCACTTTGATTACAAATTGTTTAAGGATCATCCGCGTTGTCCATTAATGTGTCATCCACGTTAACGCACACGCCGATGTAATAAATGTTACACTCACCCCATTTGGAATGGCATCAAAATACACTTCTTACCTGGAGGCAAGGTATGGCTTCATAGCTGCACTTACATAGTGTTAATTTTTAGACTCTGTCGAAAGGGACTCTGGACAAATACACGTTGTCTGTAGATGTCAGGAAATTTAACGTTTTGGTGCACGCGCACACATTTATAAACCCATGCTATGCACATATGTTCACACTCATCATTCAGCACAAAAAATTGAGCCCTTCCGAGGGACTGTGGACAATAACAGTTGCTGATAATGATGTCAGGGCAAGTATATATATTTATGCCTACAGAGCATATTCTGCTTGTCTCAGAAAGTGTGTAAAGAGATTGATTGGGGACAACGCGGGCACCCACAAGGGAGCGACATTATTTTAAAATGTTCGTGCATTTTACGTGGAGGACCCATAAGTTAATGTAAAAAATGTCGATTCTCTACATTTTTGGAGTACAAAACAGCACTGTAAATTGAAATTATGTACAGCGCTCAACCTGGTTCAGTATACCATGCCCTTTAGTCTGTAGAAAGGATGTCGGAGCAGGAGTATCACTCTTGTTAAAACGCAGAGATTTCCAAGCAAAATGAAAATATAAAAATATAGGCAACATATAATTGCAACATGCGTAAATTTGATATACATATTTAAAGTCCCTTACAAAAGACCATAGATGTAAAAACAACATTGCAAAGTGAGTGTTGTGCTTGTGACAGACTAGGATGTTGTAGTTGCCTTGGGTGCTAAAGATACATTTTCAATGGCTGGCTAATGAAAAACGAAAAAAACCTGTTCGTAATTGCTTCGCATATCTCAGTTATGGTAACGACTTAGCTAGTAAACATTCAGCTCCAATTCACAAATTACGCAATTTGTTTGGAAAAAATTTCCTAAAGATGTCTATTACAGATAATTAATTTGTCATTTATTTCCTGTTTTCAAACAACAAGTTACTTGAAGTTATTAGGTTACATCTTCAACTTGGAATTCTTTTCTAATTGTACTGTTTAGTTTACTTTCTGTTGTAAATTTATAATTTTTTGAGGGTGTAAGGTCTGGACTGGTCAAAAACGGGGATTTTCGACCGATCCGAAGGCGGGTATGGTCTAGTTTCGGGTTGATCCTGGAACAGTTTAAACACGATTTAAACACTCCTACGGCTCGTGCGAGTTTATACAACGCTGTTTTCCGGTTTAATAGTAACACGCAAGTAATCAACACAAAATATGGAACACAAGCCCGTTAGTCCCGCTGATGCTAAAATTGCCAAGTTTCCCTATTTCTGACGGTTATAGCTTTTGAACGAGGGCCATGCGGCCGAAAAGCAC
>JASANG010002660.1:0-211652 GCA_030248215.1 Enoplolaimus lenunculus | reverse complement strand
AATGTCGACGACTTGATATTTTTGCCGTCATCGATTTTTTGCTGCCTCATCGTTCAATTGTGTATCGTCGCTCGGCGCAGTACTGTTGCTAGTTATGTTGTGGCCGACGTCTACACCGTTCAACGTTTGCTCTCGACGCTGCTTCAGTTTTGATCCAATTTCAGATACCATCGTTTCAGATACGCCTTTCAATACATGAGGAGCTAAATATCTGGCTGCGGCTGGAACTGCAACTCGAGCAAGAGTCGCAAAAACAGCTCCGAGTCCAAACCCACGCTGAGAAATGATAAATGGCGGACCATCGCCGGTAGCGGCATTCATTTCATTGAATTAGTAGGTACGTCTAAAATGAAGTTTGACGATTACACAACCAATACTTTCAAATAAAAGTTCACCGTTGTTTTCTGCTTTTATATATACTTTTATGCTCGTTATTTCATTTCTGTCAATCGGCACATAATGTGGCCGTGAGAACGATCGAGTTGTATGTACTGTCGCTGACTTCTGTTTCGTCAACCCCTGTCGTGGTACTATACGAAGCAACGGTGCTTCGCTGTGTCCAACCAACTGTGGTTTGCAAACGTCAGAATAAATGTACAACATAGACACGCCAGCCATCAAATCTATGCGGAGTGGCGCCTTTACACCATCGTAAGTAAGCAAAAATGTTTCATTTGGGCGAAAGCCAAGTAATGTAGCGTCTTTTTGTGCAAAATGAATCCAAATTATTGTATCTCTCGGTACAGCTTTAACTTCTAGTCTGTCTTCTGAATCAATGTACGTAAATTGCAACACTTTTCTTCCTACTGCTGACAAATTTTCATTAATGCTATCAACTAGTGCAATCGCGTCTGTGTAACACGCCGATGTCACTTTTTCGTAAACCCAGCCGGATTCCTGTCCTTCAACCATGTGTTTAAACGAATATTCTGCAGCTACAGGATATAATTCGTTTGACGCTCGTACACTATGTTTCTCGGTTACATTAAGAATGTGTTCTGGATATACAATTTCACACAGGCCGACTTCCCATCGGGTTCGATCTAAATGTAATAGGGCAACCAAGCGATTATAAAATTTGTTGTGTGAATTGCCTGGGAAGGGCACATGCGAAGCATTACTTAGTAAAGTAACGTAAAAACTGTTGCTGTCATAATGTTGCATGTTTATTCCTTCAAACAGTTAACAATAGGTATTTTACAACAATAACAAATCACACACACACGCACCGACAACTGTTTATATACTTTTTGACAAAATGAATCAATTTTTATTTGGTTGCTTTCAAATTAGACATTTCTGCTTGTGTTGCTGTGCCTTTGTTTTTTCCATTTTTCCCGTCATCAACCTCAACAATGTCGTTGTCGTGTTCGACTATAGCATCGTCGTCGTTGCCGCCATCGTTGTTTTCATCGTCATCACCATCGTCTTCACTGTCTGTAACACCATCACGCCACAACTTTTTCAATCGCCTGATTGTTGCCCGGCGAGTGAGCGGGTTAATTTGCATGCAACTTTTGTAGTGCAAATTAACCATCGCTTCGTGAAAATACAAATCAATGATGTCGCGCTTATCCATTTGGCAACCGTTTTGATGCGCCGATCCATACCGCCGTACCATTGGGTTTTCGCTACTGCAACCCCAACAATTGGTGTACATTAATCGCTGCATTTCGGCCAAAATTTCTTGATCAGAAAACCGCAGCTGTTGAAAATTGGTACCACAGTCCATCATAGTACGCATTAAAAGAAACAGACAGAGCACGGTGGTTTTGTTCAGAAATTAACTGACAGAATAATTTTATTTCGCTGGCGTACGAGCTTTTATACTTTCTCAGAAGACTTTTTTGTGTATTTATTTATTTTTTTATCTACATGAACTTTCTGTAACTCTGCTGCGTAGTACGCCCCCGTCATTGGTTCTCCCAACATATCTTGAAGTCGGTAGGTTGGAGGATTGCCAAGTCGCCGTTGAACGACTTCATACAGCTCATTAGTCCAGTTCTGTTCTGTTGACATAATCTCCTAAATCTAGAGTGAACTTTGGCTTAGTGGTAGATACTGATGCAACAATTGGAAGTTTGTAATTTTTCCAACTGCGATCAGCTTCTTCAGGGGTTACTCTTACTCCAATGCTACGATGAATCGTATTGTTGTACGATGTAACCAACTTTTGCAATGCATCGATGTAACGCAAACTTTGCGTATAGCTCAAATATTTTAAAATTTTTCCTCTGAGGGTTCTAATAAATCGCTCTGCATAACTAGCTTTATACGCATTATTTGCCCAAAAGTGTTTAATTTTACGTGATTTCAGGAACGATTCAAACGCTCCTTTAAATTCAGTTCCGTAGTCTGAACGAATAACTCGAGGTTCCACTTTGCTGCGTTTCAGAATTGTCTCAAAAGCATCGGCAACAGTTTGCGCAAATTTATTGCGCCACGGTTCTACATAAGCTTTCCTGCTGAAAATATCAACAACAATCAAGATGTACTGGTAGTTGTTATTGTGACGCTTTACTTTTCTTACGAACATTAGATCTAAGTCCCATTGTTCGTTTGGTCGCTCGATTTTAATATGTGTGGTTGCATGGCGGCGGCGTCTAGATTTGTGTAACTGGTGTACCAATTGCTTTGACAACCACTGTTGAACGTGCGCAAACTTTAACTTTGGCAGTAGTTTTTTAGCTGCTAACCAAAGTTTATTTGCATTTGTAAAGGAAGCCGGAGAATTCGGTTTGTAATAGTATTCCGACAATGTTTTGTCAATTTTAGTGAAACAAGACATTATTATAGTATTTATGTCAAAACAAACAACAGATTTTATATTATTTATTCTGTATCAAAAGCATCTTTTTCTTTCGATTTAGAATCCTCTAATTCACGCAATTTTGTAGCAAACTGTTCCCGCACTTTCATCAATGTCTCGCCGAGCATGTTCTTTCCCGGATACTGAAATAGTGACAATTTAGTTAGCTGCAACTACAATTTAGTTAGCTGCAACTGCTTGATATTAACCGTATGCACATTATTGCTTTACAACAACAAAAACATGTGTAAAACAAACGCTTTAAGTTAAGAACATTATCTTTTAAATTAATTTTACATAACCTTACTTTTTTGGGTGATGTAGATTCGGGATCCATCATATCCAATCCATTACCCAAGTAAGTGTCGAACGAAGTTGCGAAAACAAGCATCGCTTGCTCGGTTTCCAGCAGCGTTTTTCGCATTTCCGGTTGTTGTTGAAACTTTGCTGCTAAAGCAATTTTCAAATGTCCTAGCATTTTTTGGTTCCAGTTCGCTGGCAAATCGTTAACTGTCTGCATAATGTCAAAGCATTTTCGGGGCGAATACGTCTGCAGGATAACATTGTATAAGTCTGTTCTGTCAATCGCTAGAGCTTTCTGCGCTTCAAGATACTGCTGCACGCTTCGATATTTTACACCATTTATTTTCATCGGAGCCGCTCGAAAGTTTGACAAACAACTCCAGCCACTGTTGAATAAAACCAACACAGTCTTATCATCATCACTACTAATTACGTAGCGCTCCAGTGGTGCAGCTGGAGCTTTTACACCTTTAGAATCCAGTTCCGCCATCATAATAAAGATTGCTGAGAAATGAAAAATTTCGACAGATGCAGTTCCTTTTATACTTTCTAGGTCTGCGTTTTTTATGCTAGAGCTTGCATTAATGACGTCACTGGGCAATAGTAAGAAATATCAATTAAATCATTTACTATTTAAACAACGCTGAACATGACTTGAATTCAGTGGTCATTGTTTGCGAATCGTGGTTCAAACAAAACAAACTTTTGCATTTTTCGCAAAGAATAAACTATTCAAGTATGCAAATGTTAGGGTTGAGTAAGTTTGCGCAATATTACAACATAATTTGTGCAACTTTTTGAAATGTACAACTTGGCATTGTTCCAACTTTGACATGCTACCTTGTGCGTTTTACGTTAGAAATGAGCTTTAAATTGCAAAAGTTAGATTTGTGCAAACTTGTTGAACTTTGCATGGGAAACAAACAATGCAGAAATTGTCATTTTTCAACTGTGACATGCATCTTGTGCATGTGTACAGGTTTTCGAAGCGCACAAGTTGGCATTGTGCCTACTGTGGCTTTTTCAACTATGACTCATCACAAAGGAATTTGACATTTAAGTGAGCCAGAACCCCCATTTTTCTACTACTGCATAGTCTTATACAATAGTATGCAACTGGGTACGTTCTGAGTAAAAAAGAATGTAAGCGCGTGTTGCGGTTTTGTCCGAACACCTAATTATGGGAACTGATGTGAATTTATAAAATGCGAAATTGCAAGGAAAGGAAATTGATTCGTTATATTGTTAACCATTAAAATGTATCGAAACGTGTTATATCTACATTCGCAATCGACATTTCCTCCAAAACTAAGAAGGTACGCAAACACAACGCGCGCTTGTATATTTTGTACTCATTCTTTTTCATGAGAGATCATCCACTGTTAATGTAAGTAATATAGATGATCACTCGTTATTAACCCCTTCTCACATTGAGTTGCTCATAGGCAACTCAGCGCAGTGTATATACGTTATATAATATATATCGCACAGTGTTTAACAATTGCAACATGTATACATAGTACTAAATCACCACAAGACGTGAGAGCACCCTCGGGCTCGAGCGTCAAGCTCCTATAGCTGAGTGGTGATGGTATACGCCTCCCACTCCTGTCACTTTAGTTCGGATCCTAGCATAAAAGTAGGTCTCAGGGGAAATAGAAAATATTCATGTGAGAATGGGTTAAGCGAAAAATTTTCATTTTACTATCTTTAAGAGTGTGCAACCACGGAAATTGTTGTGGTACAAAATGTACCACCAGGCGTTGCATGTTTTGCCGACTCAACTTATTTAGGGGTCGTTATCACATGGAATTCCCTTAAGTAAAACTATAAGCGGATATATTTTTGATGCCGTATACATACAGTGTCATGGTTCGCACAAGTTGAATCCCCTAAACAAGGTGGTAGGTCAAAAAAGCAATGCCTGCCGGGTACATTTTTCCAACAAGGAACGTATCCAGTGTACCCAGCTGCATATACTCTCGTTGAAGTATGCATCATCCACTCTTCGTATGAGGAGAAAACCCTTTGAACGCTTTTGATTGTATCTTCACTGGATTAAATGTCAGTATAATTTTCTAAGAATACCGTCTTAAATTTAGCGAAATTAACGTACGTTCTTAGTCTTTTTTTAATTAAAATGACTAAAAACTTTAATGGTTTAACTGTATTTTTGAACAAAAAATTGTTAAGCGTTTTTCATTTTGAAGCCATCAAGACTAAAATGTGCTTTAATTTGAGACATTAACAGCCAATTTTCAATTTGCAAGAAACTTATTTCTGTGTTTCAAGGAAATTTTGTCTTATCTTAAAGGATAATTTTCTGATATTAAAGTGTGTAAAAACGCGTTGCGCCGTTTATAATTTGATAAATTTCAGACTATATTTCTTGAATATCAGACCTTTTGTTTTTTGCGCAGAGTTCTTTAACAGCCAATTAAATTGCATCGCGATATTCGCTAAGCATAAAACGTGCTGTATTTTACGTTTTGACAAGGTTATCTCAGATTGAATCGAACTTTAATTTAAGGCAGGCTTGGAAACTGTAAAAACAGCCATGCTTTTTTCGGTTTTCAAAACAATTCGCTGAGATGTTTTTTTTAGAAATTCGGATTTTTAGAAATACTAGCCAATCCTATAGTATGATTGACAACGCAATAATCACAATACTGTTGTTTTTGACTTTAAAATATCGATATAAAACCGAAATTACTTGCGAGGCAAACACTATTATATATTACGGTATATATCTTGTGAAATTGATATATTTGCAGTAGACCCAATCATTTTTCAAATCCAAGGTCCAGCCGCGTATTAAAAACTTTGTCTTCATGGGGTGGTTTTACCATAAGATAACGCACATTTGAAGTTATCACTATTTTTCGCTCTTAATTCTATAGTGTTCTTCAAATGCTTGCGATAACGTGGTATCAGACAAAATGAAGAAATTATTGTTTAGCAAATTGTTAACAGTTTGTAATTGGCTTAAATGAACAGGTGAAAAAAGCCAAAATGTGGCTTTGTGTTAATTAAAAAAATTTGCCTCAATGTTGATAAAAATACAGTTATTTTTAGCAGTGTAGTTTTTACATCTACTATCGATAGATAATTCAACTCTAAAAATAACTGTATTTTAATCAACATTCAGGCAAAATTTTTTAATTAACACAAAGCCACATTTTGGCTTTTTTCACCTGTTCATTTAAGCTAATTACAAACTGTTAACAATTTGCTAAGCAATAATTTCTTCATTTTGTCTGATACCACGTTATCGCAAGCATTTGAAGAACACTATAAGAGCGAAAAATAGTGATAACTTCAAATGTGCGTTATCTTATGGTAAAAGCACCCCATGAAGACAAAGTTTTTAATACGCGGCTGGACATTGGATTTGAAAAACGATTAAGTCTACTGAAAATATATCATAGCATTGTTTTTAGATTGTAAGTACATACATGTATTGTTTAAAAACGACCAAACCAAGCTTAATCCCAATTACTTGTCCGACATTTTGGAGGAAACTCATTGGCGATGGGTGATGACTTAACGCTTTAAATTAAATTTTTGCTGTCCCGTTTCAAACGATTACTTGCGATTTTTATAACCTAAAAATATTTAAAATTGGCAATAACCCGTGGTTTTAGGTCTAGTAGTATTTGTGGATTAATTTAATTATTTTCTAAACTGTCTAGATGATAACATTAAGAATGCAATTTTGAAGTAAAAAAAGTCGATCGAAAGCGAAAGTTTTCTTGGTTGGTAAAGCATACGGCCAATGTATAAGAACAGGGCCGTTACAGCAGTATTAGCATATTCCTAATCTTAAGCTTAAGCCTAAGTGTAAGGTTGAGCTTATACGTAAGCCTAAGCCTAGACCTAAACAAAAAATAGTCTAAAGCTTAAGCTTACTCGATTGCAGTTCTGCTGGACAACTTTTGTCTCCCTTGCAAAATGGTAATCTGACGTTTTAGTATTCCAAATTTTTTAGTTACAGTAAGAAAAGTATATCCATATTTTCAGTGCCTGAGCAAACATGGGTGGGGACTCCCCCCCGCAAAACTCGCGACCGAAGAGAGCGAAAACCCAGAAACATTTTACACTTTGGCGGTTGTTGTTTCAACCGGTTAGGGTGGGGAGCCCCTTTTCGGGTGGGGATCCCCATATGAGGGGTATGGCGGGGGTGTGGCTGCTCCGGCCCTGAATATTTAAAATGCTCTGAAATTTGAGCAGATCTAAAGTAAACAAAAATCATTAGTCAGATTGAGCATTATAGAATGAGATGTTATTAACGCATGTGTTCAGCTATAATTTGAACATATTTAGTCAAATTTTGCATGCAGTATTGATATTTCACGCTTAGCAATCTTCGCACACTAGTTCTTGCTAGGTTTCCGTCGTTAATTGGAAATCTCGAACCTGAACCAAAGGTCATATCTTGCAAACCGTAGCGTGTTTCATAAGTTGTGTACATTAGGGTACGACGGTTTTTAGTTCGAAGTGCTTGCAGCTGAAAATGAAGCACGTTTTATTACTAGGCTTCGATCTTATGATTCATGACCAGCAAATACTCTGTCCAGCGCGGTACCAAGTCACGCCGCTTTACAATCAGTGAGCAACATAATTTTAGCGTATGTTTTACCGCAGGTAAAAAATACAATTACCGTAGATAAAGCGTCGGTTGGTAAAAACCAATAAACCCCTTTTATATCTGGTCCAGACCATACCATGGTATTTTCATCATGTGCAAAATGCAATTCAAACAAGAAAACAGAAAAATTCAACGGTTGGCACCGCAAATATTGGATCCAATCCGAATAAAAAGAAAAAATCAGTTGGATAATAAAAGTCTTATTTCTGGTAAAAAATATAGTTTAAAAATTCTACATTTGCTTGATCCACATATGTTTTAAGTTTGTTATCCAAACTTTAAAAGCGGGTAATTATTAACAAAATTTTCTCCGCGCCTTGGAATGTTTAACCCCCGCGTAGATACACTCTCGTCAGAAATATTTTAACCCGATCCAGGTTATACTTGCAGAAATCGCCGGTTCACGTTGAACTCTGATCTGGGCGCAAATTTTTTTCGCTGAGGTATGCAACACTGTTAGTTTTGCAACAAATTGTTCGTGCTAATATGACCTATAGTTTTTGTGAACCACAATGAATATACTGCTCAAGGGTATATGTCAAGTTAATCACATTGGACATAGCGTTGTTTTTACAATCGGCCAATGTATGATAAAAGCTGTTTTTGGAACAAAGACGGGGCATACACTTCGAAAACTATTGTGGCATATTACAACGGCGATTTCGCAGTTTCCACAATGAATTAATTCCTAGAAGCCAAAGATTTTTTACTGTTCGCTATATTCGCTCGCCTTAATCTAAACTAAAAGTTATACCCCTGTAAACTGAAATCTGGAATGCGCCTCTTACAGGAACTTTATCATATTGAAAGCTCGTGTTTAACAACTCGTACGTCAGAAAAGAAGAACTTTAAATCAATTTATTTGATCTTTCAGGCTAATAAGAATCAACTGCAAACCAAATGTGTCTGTCACAAAAAAATAAATCCTACACTAATTTAATTTTACTAAACTGTACTCAAGTTACTTTTTCTTCAAATCCCGGTGCTCTAGTTTTCGAGACGGCCTGGATGTCGTTTTAAATCACTTTCTTCTCGGGTACCTTATTTCAAGAGTTTTGATATTTCCGGAACCTACTCAACGACAATTTATTATTTTTATAGGAATACTGAAATGAATTGGTAACTTTTCCTGAATGACCGAACCGGACGGAAGACAGCTAATAATAAAATTAAATCTGGTTTTACTTCACTACACTGCCTCTATTGTCTCTTGGTGGTCCATATGCTTACGATTTTAAGCTAATCTTTTAAACGGACCTTGTGTAATCCAAAATGTTGTAAAATTGAAAGACAAAAAAGAAATTTTACGTATATATTTTAGTATACCAGTGTGGCTACTAAATGCCACAAATCCAGCCCGTTCAGTATCCTGCAATTATATATACTTTATCGAAATGAAATCTGGCTGCGACCCTGACTGAAATTCAAGAGTGGCGATACAGGACCCAAAGGGGGAGTTCTCAGCCCATTGGTTCTTAACGCTGGGTTCGCCCCTTCAGCCTATCATTTTGCAAGTCGTGCTAAAATTGTCATTTTTAGAGAGTGTTTTCGTATTTGAGCACAGGGTGTGGAGTCAACCAGCCTCAAATTCCTCACCGAGAAATCCTGAAACCGCAACTGTTCCGTAACTACCGTTAGTGGTCATTACCACTCCTAGGTGCCTCGTGAATGAACACATTTTCGGATGTTTTTCCGATGTCAAATCTGAAACCCCGCAACAATCATTTGGTGGGCATAATTGGTAAGAAAACTCACGGTTGGACCACGCGCCTTCCACCAGCCGAATTGAGCCGTACTGCTGATAGATGACCGTTCTATTATCTGTTCCGTATCTGTGGCCCGGACTACTTCTCAAAAGCCGACGACGTACCTGTATAAAGTAATCAATAAAGCTGTTCATCAATTTAAAGGGTAGATTACGCCTGTATTATTGTAAGTTTATTAATCGGGAATCTATTGTTTAATGCGACGCATAAATAAATCATTTTAAGGACGACGTCAATTTTTACCTCTGTAATGTTTGGCTTCTTATAATATTTGCCTGTTTTCATTTTGCTTAACACAAATATTGACGAAATTAGAACTTTGAACACAACTAAAATGCGTAACCTTTTGCTTTCATCATATAACTTGTTTATATACAGACAGGAAGCAGTTTTTGTACTAAACGGTTCAGGCTTCATGTGTGGGTTCATCGTTCATCATTCAAAATATGGAACTGTAAAATTTGAAAACCTAAAATTTTCGATTTGTCGATCTTTATTCTCAAATTTTAAATTTTTTAAATCAATTATTAACTAAAACATTTTTTAGGTTTTTTAAAATGAATTCGCCTTGGAGTATAAGAAAAGTATTTAAGTAAAAAATTTAATCTGGGAAACGTTTTTGTGTCTCACCAACTGCAAAAATTCTCTAAAACCCATTGAAAAAAATTGCAAAGAAGGTTTCAACAATTTCTGACACATCTTGTTTTCGAATGTTTTCAAAATCAGCAAAATAACTATTTCACTGATAAGGCGAATCTGAGATACAGGATGTACTCGCCCCATCAACTGTTGGTTCAGATGAAGCTCAATATATATGTGTTTTCTAGCCAAATATTGCAAAAATAGAACGGTATTATTGCACTGGTTTAAGCATTTTGGAATCTTAAACTAAAGTACCAAAAACACTATGAACAGGCGTCAACTCAGCATCCCCGTGGAACATCCTTGATTTTTCACTGGCCGTTGGCTACATTTTCATGGACTGTAGGGGTATTTGTGCTATATTTGATGCCCATGTTCAGAGAACTAACATCTGTAATTCATGCATTGTTTAATAATTCTATAATGTTACGGTGGAAAATTTACCGTTTGAGATAAAACTTTTAGTTCGTTGACGAAGATTTTTATGTTTGAATTACATAAAGGCCAGTCGGCAGTAATTGCACATTGAGCCACTTAATGCGATGTACACGCCCGTATCCAGCTCACCTTGACATAGGGAAGCTAAACATTACGAGAGTTTTGGATGACTTACAAGCAAAGTTGAAAATTTTGAAGGGGTGCAAAATTTGACCAGATGGATGAGAATCTCCGGTTCCACCCCTAAGGGTACAGGTCAGGCGATGTAAAAGGTATTTTGTTTTGATTTTAGCAACTTTCGCGTTTCGCTCACCTCTTAACGTTAAAAATTCTTTTGTAAGCTATCGGAACTCTGGTATGCTCTTACTGAACAATTTTCGCGGCCGCAAACTTGATTTGGCTACAGTCTAGGCTTATTTGAGCCTGTGATGAAATGTAACATTTAAAAATTCATTTTTGAGGTCTTGATGGACACCAATCTTAGGATAAAAAATATCAAAGTTTTAAGCTAACTAAATCAAGCACCGCCTCCATATGTACTGCTATGTGAGTTTTACATTATTTAACCTGGGTATATATATACTTAATTATAACTACCTTAGGCCTTAGCGAATTAAAAATTAATATAATTATATACATCTTTTTGTGGCTGTTTTTGCTTCAGTAATGCAGATTTAGGTAACCAAAAGTCCAGAAGATCCATAAAGCTACGCTAAAGCATGACGATTCTCTTTTCTCGACAGATAAGCGTATTTTTTATGCTGGTTAACCTAAGAATTCAAAAATTTCTCTATGTGTGTCACAAGGGCTGAGGAATAATGGGAATATTTTCAATATCAAAATTTTTGATGAAACGAGCAAAAAATCCTATCAGAAAGGTTTTCGAATATAACCTGCTGGTTCGTATAGTGCAAGAAATTTTCTCGCTCGCTGGAGTCGCTTGCAAAAAGAGTCTTTGTACTGTAATGACCCGAATCAGAAGGGTAATAAGGGGGTCCCCATTTTGAGTCCCAATCAATAGGAGTCCGCAACCCTAATAACAGTCCGCAAGCGGAGAGTTCCTAAATCCTAATTAGAGTCCATAAATATCAATTATCCCTAATTGTAGCCCATAAATGACTCCAGGACCAAATAAAGTTGAGTTCGAAACTTTAAAGCGTACTAAGTTTTGAAAGTAACATTCCAAAGTATAGCCTTGCATTATCGCTGAAGGTTTTGATGCAAGGCAAAATATGTTTAATTCAACGGATAGTTGCAATACCGGATATATATCAGTAACGAAGGGAGACGGAGAGCGGGTTGAAAATAAATAACAGTCTGTAACCGAATAACAGGTGGTACCCTATGGAAAGGCCAAATAAATATCAGTCTCCCTCTTATCGGGTCACTACAGTAGGTAATTCTGGTTTTATGCTCTGGAATAAAATCTGGCTGCGCCCCCAATCAGCGACGGATCTTGGATTTTCTGGGAGAGGGATCAGAGGTTGGATTTTTTATATATGTCAGTGCCGCCTCTAGGGCATCCGGACCACCTCTCTGACAGGCGAGATGAGACCCCACTGTAAGACATTTTATTTCAAAATTGATGCTTCGACCACTGGTCACGAACAGTACTTTGCATTTTTGGCGAAGATGTCAGAAATTTTACGTCAATCAACTTTCTAATTCATTTCTACATAAGAACAAAAATCAAAATAAGCATTTACGTCCATGATTTTGAAGAAATTCCACGTAAAGCAATGATTTGTTATTAACTGAGTACTTGGTATTTAATTTAAAACGCCTTTATCATATATTTCAGATATCATAGTTAGTTTTCATAAATTTGCAATTTGATTTCGTGCCGCTTCTAATTCAATAAGACTTTAATCTGCATATTCATACGTTTGAATGAATTAAGGTCACGCTTCTAGGAAAGATTATACCTATATCTGACACGAAAGCTGTGAAACAATGCTCGGGCAGTCAAAACTAACGCTAACTCTTGCTTTTTATCAGTAAAACAAAGAGTGAATGCTCATTTAGAGATTTAAAATTAAAATCAATCATAACCGAGGGTTTTGTTTGAACGTAAAACATATCAAACCAAGTAATTCTAACATAAACAACCGCTGTTCTTCGAAACGCAAATTAACGAAGCGCAAAAGTTGGCCACACAAATGACGTCAGAATTTGAACTTTACTAATGGTTAAGGGACAAAAATTTAGGTTGTGTCTGGTATAAACGAAGTGTTTAGAGTTGGTGGTGAAGTTAAAAACTGTTTTTATTCATTCTTGTTTGATGTACCAGAAAGAACTCTGTTAGAATGTTAGAGATAAACCGTGCTTGGCCAAGATAGGGTTCAACCATTATAGTGAAATGCTAATTTGCTCGCTTCATAGTTTCAAGAGCTGGTAATCGCTATTTAACAACACTGTGAAACTGGGCACATTCTGTGTCGAAAAGAATGTACCCGGCACGCGTTGCATTTTTGCCCTACCCCCTATATTTTGAGGGGTACAACCGGTGCGAACCATGGCACTTTATGTATGTGGCGTCAAACATGCTCCCCTTATAGTTTAATTTAGGGTATTCATGTGATAGCAGCCCCCTCTAAACAAAACTAGTCGGCCAAAAACGCAACGCCCGGTGGTACATTTGTACCATGTGGACCCCAACAGTTGCACACTCTTATCATTATCCACTCTTGATAATCATAACTTTATCTGCGTATGTTATGAAAATCACGACTTTAATCAATAGCCAGTTTGAAAATTTTATCGCTCACGCGTGACAAATGCTATACTCATTTAAGAATAACGGCCTGGTAGATATATTTGCGAATTTGTAATAACTTTGGTTCAGAAGTAAATACTTGCCGTATTTCAACGTTTCTGCTCACGTATTAAAAAAGTATTACTGTTTATCTATATACAAATGTCTACTAATGATATGGATTCAGCGTTGCTAACGCTAAATGCAACTGCGAATCTAAAGAACACACCTCAAGTAACATATAACATGACTTTGCTAAACTTTACTAGCTACGATATCGAGCACGGGCCAGGAAACATAATAATACTTCAAATGCTCTATTGGTACTCAATAATTGCCGTAACAATGGGAATTGGCGTGAATCTATCCTGTGGAATCAGTTTAATTAAACGACGAAAAAATGTACATTTTTTGCCATATTTAACTGGGATTGTTTGCAGTAATTTAATATTTTTACTTTCGTGGGCATTTTACACTTTTGTCAATCGACAACGTGGGCGTGATGTTGACCATTTAGAATCCGATTGTGCCAGTAATCGGTTCAGGTATGCGGTTTGTCAAGCGGTAGTGTTCCTGATGGCTGCGACTCAACACGTGCCAACGCTGTGTTTGGCGACGATTGCAGGTATATACCTGCCGTGGAATTAGAATTGTTATTTTAGCAAGCGGCGAATCAAACAATTCGATGAACAATAGAAATTTCATATAATGGACCTGTCTGAAATTTGTTAATCTTACACTAGAGATAAAATTTTCAGAATCGAAAAAAATTATCCAATTTTTGGGTCTCGTATGACGCAGTGTGTCGTATGGAGTGGCGCAATCTAGCCCGCCTCGTTCCACTAGGTATCACACACGACTTCTATCTCTGTAGGTACATATAAGCGGATAGATTTATACGACAGGCTACTGCCATCGTGAGAGACAAACTGGCGCATTTTGTTTTACCTTGAGTACATATGAGTTTAGTAACATTTTTGTCATGCTACAGCCTGTTTATTGGATATTTTAGTTGAACGCTACGTTCGGTTATACTTCAAAATTAGTCAAGTGACTCGACTGTCTCGATCACGTGAACTCAGCCAGCAATCAACGGTGGTCAGTGCTTTAGTTGCAATGTCTGCACTTGTTCACGTCTGGGTTCTAGTCGTAATCTCAAGCGGAAGTCACAGTTGTACAGTAAACTATATTGATTCGCCACATCGAAGTGTTATTAAATCATTAATGTTGGCAACTTCAATTACTGTTTATTTTGTTCCGTTTGTGGCTGCGTTTTGCATTAATGCACAATTGATTGCTAAGCTGTTTTTGCAGTGGAAACAGTGTTCAGACGCGACAATGAGCGATTTGTTGATTTATCATCAGCCTGGTATGCGAGTTAGACACACTGGAATCGGAGCGGTGCTAGCGTAAAATTTTGGTTTTAAAACGTTCGCATCACATTGAACTGAAAAATTTGGGAAAATAGTGTGTCCCCCCAAGTTTTGGATCAGCTGATGTGATCCCTGTGAGTAAGCATCAACCGAGTAAATAGAGAGCGATCTAAATACACTGGAAAATTGATAACCTCAATATGGCAGTGTTCCCACTCAACCGAGTCTATCTTACAAGATTTTTGATATATGTACTAATTTGAACCATCTGTCGGTGCTTTCCAACAGTGCCAAGCAACACCAATTATACCTGTTAAGGCCCGTAACCAGAAGACGGAGGCCCTTTTACTTATTTTTTGGCTTCCCTTAACCTCATGTGCACATTATCAGTAACTGTGGTATACCGTTCATGAAACAATTTTAGCCCCTCTAGCAATGTGAGCTAACTACAAACCGCTGGCGTCCATACCCGGCCTCGACCCCGAAACAGGTATCAAAATCAAGATGTAGTATACGCCTTTCTTCCTTTTGAAATTATTGGATCACCACTCGTACGATCCCGTCGCTCGCTGATTTTGTTGTTTTTTAATTTTTTCAGAAATCAGTGATTTAAGCCCAAGCCCTACTACTGGTTCGATGTCCGCGACTGCATTTTCTTACAAACATCGTTATCACAGGCAGTGTTCATCATACAGTGCCACTGGAACCAGCCCATTACTCAGTACACATAGAGCGCAGTGGTCCTCACTGGCATTAAATCGAACAATTTCAACTCCATCTTCCCCGAATGGAAGAAATGGACCCCAAAAAATAACCTCGATAGTACCACTGCTACAAAAATGTTCTGATAGCCCCACCTCGCCTTTCAATAATAGAGAGGTATTGGTACCATTTTCCAATAGCTGGCAAAGTTGGAAAAGCAAAATGCAATCCGGCCACAATGTGCTGCCGCAGCAACAGAATCGACAACATCAACGACAACAATTATCACATTCAAAACAACAGTTGCAATACCAGCAACACTACCAACGACAACCACAGAAAGAACCACAAGAACAAGAAACGCAACAACAACAACAATACCAACAGCAACAACCGCAACAACAACAACAACAACAACAACAACAACAACAACAACAACAACAACAACAAGAATCACAACAAGATTCGCAACAACAACCACAACAACAAAAGCAGCAGCAGCAGCAACGACAACCACTAAAACAACAACGTGAACAACAACAACAACAACAACAACAACAACAACAACAACAACAACAACAACAACAAAAACAAAAACAAAACAAAAAACCACATCAACGTCAGAGTGTAAAGCAAATGATACATGGGCGACCAACTAAAACTGAATCACATGGACAATCGTCGGTTGAAAACGGTCTTACAGCTAACACAACAAGCAACAAAAACACACTGTTACAACACAGTTCTGTACAAATCAGTTCTGCGCTGGATTTCCAAAACCGTCGGAAACCACCGAACAGTCGGTGCACTTGCTACGACGCAACTCAAGTGATTGCAACACGGATTGGTGCAAATACTGCCAATCGGGTTAAAAATCGCCTTAGAACTCCAAATAAGTGTAAACATTGCATTAGTAGGACGGAATTTAGCAGTGGACGACCATCTGTGTCGTCGAGTACAACCGGAGGCGGATACGGAAGCGTTAATGGCGAGGGTGGACGTCCAGGTGGGGGACTTCACCGGATAAGCCGGATATCTCATAAAGATTCGGTAACCGTCGTTCCGCTACGTGTTTTAGGGCGCTATTCGCGAAACAAACGGCGAACTTTGTGTGTATTTGTTACGTTAACAGTTGTTGATATGCTGTTAAATTTTCCGAATCAATTTTTTAATATCGCTCACCGGTACGAGGCTTCGTTTATGACCCCACATTTTTCGTTATGGGCACATGCGATCAGTTATGTACTGTGGCATTTGCAATTTGTACTCAGTGCGATGTGTGTGCTTTTGCCGTTGTTCGAACGACACAATCGTGCTCCACTCAGGATACCGTCTGCACGTGTGTCCCATTGCCCGTCGGGAAACAATGTCAATATTTTGTAGCGGCCTTTGTCTCGAACATTGAGATGATGGGTCGTTTGGTTGAGAAAGGCCGGAAATTGAAACGTTCAATCGTACATGTTTTAAATCGGATATATGAGCTATATCCAATATTAAATGTTTTAACCGTGCTGATGAATACCGCTTTTAGTAACAGTCAAAAATTGATATCGAAATATTTTGAGTTTTAAAAACAATTTGAACTTTTCAAGTAAAAAATGATTTAGATACAACGTCATACCAACAATATGCAACATTGTAACAAGCACCAAGTCAACCGCTGCAAACTTTTCAGCGCACTATAAGAATATGCTCTATAAGCTTGTTTTTATGACAAAAATTATAGCTGTAATGCGCCGTTCAAGTTTTGACAACATTGCTACAAAATCTCTTCTTGACCAATGGCGCTATAAAATAGTCGCGGTTTTCTACAGTGCATTTTTTTTTGTTTTTTTAATTTATTTTTTTTTGTTTTTAAAAAAATATTTTTTTAAATTTTTGTTCCAAGACATATTTCCAGATTTGTAAGCGCAGTTTAAATCCGCAGAACGATGTGTAGTTGTATTAGTCCAAGGCGTAATTTAGCCCCAATCCCGAATTGGGCTAGTCCAAAGCAGAATGACGACTAGGGATAGCCAAAGGCGGAATCATGTCTGGTAAAGCTGTGCGTTTTGTGATTAGTTACTTGATAGCGACAAGTAGCTTAGTAAAGACAACTGCTCTGCAAGCCACGGGTACTAAACGATTACTTAGCCAATCAGAAAAAGGTATTCGCATCAGCTAATCGCGTTTGAGTATGGTATTAAGGTAGTAACGAAACACAAGGCACGCACCTGTAGCAAAGAAAGAATTACGCCGCGGGCTAGCCCAAGTCGTAATTACGCGCTGGACTAACCCAATACCGAATTGGGCTAGCCCAATTCTGTATTGGGCTGAATTGTCTTGGGCTAAAACATAGTGCAAGAAACTATTGGAAAAATCGTTTTCAGATGGATCAAGTATACTTCGCCATAACAATATACACTACGTTAAACAATTTACAATGTTTTAAACAATTATGACATTTAAGCTGGAGCTGGCAAGGAGGTTTCGACCCCTTCCTATTTATGATCCAGAACTAGCAATATTTCAAATTCTCATCAAATAATTTCAGCAGAACCTAATGATACCGGATTTTAGAAATTGGACCGAAATTCTTTACTTTGCTTTGAGCGTTTATCAACTTTAAATAAGACTAGAGGCTAATTGCAGGTTCTTTTTGGTTATCCCACCAGCCGGCATTTGCCCAAAGATGTTTGGATTTTAAAAATTGTTACATATTTGAGCTTCTCACAACCTGCCCTGGTCATTCCACGACCAAATCGCTAGGTTTCTCGAAGCTGTATCAATCACTTGAAGCTCACTCTAAAATCGAAATATAAATATGATTGAAAATAATAAATTAATGATTTCACAATGTTTTTGGCTTTTTCTGTGATAAACAATTACTGGCTGGCCGGTTGGCCAGCGACAGCCAACCAGCCAATTCCTTTGGCCCGCCGGCCGGCTCCTGTTTGGTGCACAACACTACTCCCCAACAGAAATTTACAAATCGACGGCTGTTTCTGACCCAGGTTAAGGGTAGTTTTTTATTACAAACTGTCCTGTTGATCCGGTCACAAATCGTAAGTTTACAAAATTCATATATTTCGCGAATGAGATCAGGGATAAATATTTTACTGTCTGTACACATATATCAATAAACCAGCAAAATAACTATAACATGATAAAACAACAAACAATTTTGTCAATTAAAAATACGTCATATGGCAAGTTTCTCTTGAATTCGAAACTGTTTTTCTGCCAGAAGATATTTTCTTTCTGCATCCGTTGTGCATGAAAAAGTCAACGAAGGTGAATCCACGCACGGAACCGGCGTTTGCCCAAAATGGTCGGATCTCAAAAATTTTGCATGTTTGACCTTTTCTTGGCTTCTACTAATCATTTCACACTCAAATTTGAATTTTTGTAAAAAGCAATTCTTCAGTGTCCCGTGGTGCTCCCTGATCATTTCAGACTCAATTTTAAGTATTGAAAAAAGGTCGATTTTTAAGATCCTGGAATCCTCTGTGATATACCCTAAAAATTGTCAAAAAGCTAGATATAGTAAAACTTGACACTGAGGCGAATGGTGTTAAATTTTCCACAATCAGACGATTAACTAACGAGTCATGGTCAAACAACTGATTTGAAAGCAGCAATAATGTTTCCAAAAAACCAATTGGTGCGTTCACTAAGTTTGGAAAATGTCTTGTAACAACACAATGTCAATTTTTGGAACGAAAAATTACTCATTTGCAACATACTCAAGTTTTAAAAATATACTCCTACAATAATGAATTTAAAAACATAAAAAAATTGCTGGCACAAGTTAAAGTATGTCGTTCAAATAACCAAAGCTTGATTGAAAAATAACAGCAGTCCGTAACCGAATAGCGAGAAGGGTACCCTCTAAAGAGGCGAAATAAATATTTCTCAGTCAAATTTTATTTGGGTCCATACAATACGTCCTCATCCAACAGTAAAAAACGTTGTTATTTCTCAGTAATATGATTGCAAATTCACATTCAAGACCATACTAAAAATTGAAGCGGGACACTCATTTTTAACTTTCAGCAACTCGTTTGCCTAATTCGGCGTATTCTTGTATTGTTTCCCTAAGAAGCCTTCAAGTATAAAATGGGTTAAATAAATTACAAATTCAAACACAACAAACATAATACAATTTAAACAACAATTCATAAAACAAAACACAATCTATATAACAACAATTGATTAGTATCACACACTCAATCGATCAGACCATGGAAATGAAACTGAAAAATATAGGATAGACAAACAAACAGAGGCGAACCGAGACCAGAGACAACAAACGGCTCAGCGTTCGTCATTTGGTATGAGTTATATTCAACTTAAAAAATTTGGTTTATGAAACTGTCGCTAACGATTTGTAATTCTGATACAAATGTGTTAATCATTTTTAAGTATTCCTACGTTCAATCCAAACTTCTTTGTTACGCCACTGCAAACAAACCAAGGACACGTCGTTGAAACCAGACGCAGAACAGTCAGCTATAACAGATTGCAAGTGAAAAGCGAAATTTCAGCCGTGTGATAGCATTGAAATTTTGGGTTCAAATTTTGACAATCCTTAACCTAAATTACTAGTAATTTTTGATTCAAATAATCTGATACGAATTTGAAATTTTAACTTAAAACGGGTTCAAAGATTTAAACGTTAAGAGTGTAGAAATTTCATCGTCAAACTGTAGGTAAACCAAATTGATATACGAATAAATATAATCGAGTAAAAACAATATATTAATAAATTTCAAAGTGCAACAAACACAGTGGGTGCCGCCAGTATATTAGCTTGGGGTGTGCATGAGATGTGTAGTAAACAGTGCCGGAACAGGTTAGGGTAGGGACCCCCAAAATTCCGCAATGCGGGCCCCAATGATGATCAAAATATTTCCCAAAATTTTTTGTTTAAAATTGTGTTTGGGTGGGCCCCTCTTTGGTGTTGGGCCCCCAAATGAGGGGTACGGAGGGTGGCTGCTCCGGCCGTGGTAGTAAAAGCAACTCTAAATAAACTGTTGTGATTGCCAAATTCTCAATTTTAAACACAGTTTCAACCTATATATCCATCTGTACGAAAATTATTTAGGAACGTAGAAGCACGCATCTGCAGCCTATTGCACAAAACTGCCGGCGCCCGTAATAAAACGATAAGAAAACAATCATTTCAAAAATTAATTTTGACAAATATAATGAAACCTTTGTGTTAATTCTTGAAGCCAGTTTAAGATGTACATTTAATAACCAATATATTTTAACCACACTTAGAAGGTGTCCCGATCCTGAGGCTACGAAGTATTTCCTAGAATTTAAAAAATCCTTCAACCCTAATCCTTTCATGTTCTTGGAAAATAGGAGGCACAGCAAAAGTCACTTAAGTCATATATTGCGTAAACAAATTTTGAACAACCGTTGGTTAACATGCAAAATTATGCAATCTGCAGTCGAAAACATAGCAATAAATCACAAAAACTACAGAAATAACGTAAACAATTTCAATTGTTAACACAAATTACTTGACTATGATCAATACATAAATTAATCATCCTCAATGCTTGACTGAAAGAATCATTAGCCACAGTGCTGCTAAGGTGTCCCGAGGATGGGAAACCTTATAACGTGCAAACCTGTTTCTTCACACTTCTTCCTCACTAAACTGCCGAACATGTACGACGAATCTGTTTTGGCACGGGCCTTCCAAGTGCCCAAACTCCTACGGCTGTAACGGGAGATAGCCACGACTCAGCTATAAACCAATTGTTTCCACTACGTTCACTTAAAATCATAAATCGAGATTGCAACCAACATGGAACTTATCAACCTAAATTAAAACACCTTGGTGTGAATGCAGTAAAGTGTTCCCTATCATACTAAAGATGAAAAAGTGCTCATCATTAAAATATCTTAACCGAATGAAAAAAATCATATACTATCATAGGATGAAGTTGGCTGTTTGTGGCTAACTTTAACCAAACCAATCAGAAAAAAAGATATAATCTGCCGCTCATAGTTCAAAACATGGACGAGGCAGGGATCAATAGAATGGATATATCCCCGTCGGAATGTGCCAAAAAATAAGAAAAACTTTGACAACAAACTTTACAATAACCTTCTGTGTCCTAGCGATTTCTTATACATTAACGTCGTCTCGAATTGAAATCTTGGCTACGCGCCTGGTACAAAACAGAATATGACAATTCCAGACATCTGATATTCGATCATCGAACAATCACAGTTATTAATCGAATAGTTACAACCTCAAATGTGACCAAGAAGGAGTGGCGAATCCAGGCGGAGCGGATGCGCGTAGTGTCCCACACCGGATCTGCTGTGTTGAAAATTTTGCAATGCAAATGGTTCATATCATATAGTGGGGATACAACTCGAATTCAAAAAGTTTGCGCTTTTGGCGTAATTGATAAATTGTAGCATATCGAAAAATTTGCAAAAATCCGCATTCTGAAACTGTAAAATTTCAAAATGTGCCACTACTAACAAGTGTTTCAGTATACAAATCGAAACCATGTCTTGATCAAATTTAACATTACACTGTCTATATCTCTGATAAACGGTTCTATCTATCGAATAAACGGTAATGAATGTTAAGCTGAACAGCCAGAAATAAAACTGAAATATAACAGTTTATACATTAAATTGTTATTAAACTAGGATACTTAGCTACCTAGATAATCTCACAAATTTGGCTGATTTTAGACACGTTTCGATGTAAACATTTTCGAGAGAAATTTAATACCAAACTGTTTCGGTTCCTCATTGCGGTCGATTGAGTCAAGATACCAGCAGAGGCTTGTCCCTTATTTGTAATTAAGTTACAAAATAAAATATGTTCAATGACATAATGACAAAACAGTAATAGGATATCAGTACAAGGAAGCACACATAATACCACTCATTATGTTAACACTGGTTTAAATTGGCAAAAAAAAATCGAGACAAAATTATTAACACATTGCAAAATATTAATGAAAACTGTTTAAGTACCATAACAATATTGATCGTGTTATTGACTAACCGGTAAGTATTCTATCAGACGGAAACCTCTGATTGTTCTGGTTGAAAAAGTTTTTGCCAAATTGGTAAATTTAAAAATCGAAATTTTTATGCAAACCCGAATCACAACAATATAAGGTACCATTTGAAACTTTGCACCATGCAATATGACAGTGGGCTATGCGGTTGGAATTAGCACCCGGTCCAGAGGCGGATTTAAAAAATTTTGACGGGGCGGGCGGGCTGGCAAATGTAATGAAACACAAAAATTTTAAGGTAGGGTATCATTTTATCACCAAAACATTTTCTGACGGTGAAAAATTGTAATGTAGGGCCTTTACCATGTTATCACAAAAACTTCTGCGAAAAAATTGTAAAAAATGGTAAGGTAAGGAGGGACCGTACCATTTTAACACTAAAAATTTCTGACGGTGAGCGGACGCCCATCTCCCCGGCCGCCTCTGGATCCGCTAGTGACCGAGTGCAAAATATAAAACAAGGGGGGTAAGATTTTTCTGTATAAAGTTGAGTCGTTCCCAGTAGTATGGTGGGTTTCAGCACTACGGTTGCAACATTTCTTATACTAAGCAGATCGTTTAACAATAAGTACCATAATCATACGAGATACGGGAAAGTTTAGATACAAAGCACTTTCAATCCAGTTAACTCTAATGTAGTTAACTATTTTGTCTAAGCTTATTAGAACCCAACAGCTCCTGATTTGTAAAAAAGACTCACGTATGATGCGTTCAACTAATTTCAAACTAATTTCAACGACACCTTCTTTTGGGAGCATACCACAATATAAGAAATTGCATAGCCCTAGCGTGTGGTCCAGTTTAATTTACTGGTTTTTGTGTACCGTTAGCTTTTGGATATCACACACGATTACGCGCATTTTAATTTTCATATTCTATTTTATCAAACATCCGCACACAGGTTCGCAAAGCTGGCGAACAGTGCCGGATACAAATGACGATTGCACCAACGTCAAGGAGTTGTATTCTCAACTGTGTGTAACACCTATCGCATGTAAGTAATTAATTTTCAAACAGACCAGCGACATAAGCTGCGAAATTCACAATCTACACCGAAATATGACAAATCTATGGGGAAAGATGATCAAATTTCGAACATTTAGTATAGTACGAAAGGTACAAGCTTTATCACTAATTGTTGATAGTTGCTACATTCATTTGAGAATGCGTGCTAGGGTTTCACTCGCGATCTGGAAACAAGAGTTTGAGCATTTTCATTGGACCGATTTCAGAGTTGCCAATGGAACCGCTCGAGCGTAACTGACCAATCACAAAGGACCGCCTTGAAATCGCGGCAATGTCGTTGGATGACCAGCGGCGACTAAAATCCAGTAACCACATAACAAAAGTATATTTTCTTTTAGTTGGTTAAAGTATCGCAGTGCTTTCCATGCCTACTCTGCATAAAACGATGAATCGAATTATTACTAGAGTCAGGGTGCGCATGACTGCCAGCGAAAGTTAAATTTAAAATTTAACCGAACCTTTGGAAACTAAATTTAACTCAATTACACGATTCTGATCTGTGATTGCTGATCGTTTAAACAATAACTTTTTCCGCATTTGGCACTATTAACAGTCTGTTCAATTTAAAAACGAATAATATTTCAAAGCTGATATCAGCCGTTTGATAAAATTTTGATTACGAACCTTCCATCTTGGATTTCGAGAAATTACGGAACAGCCACAAATACACAAAATGTCATCACCAAATCAGTTGTGCAACAAATTTTCAAAATAGGATCATTTTGGGCAAAACGGTCTGCTGAAGCGAAGATAACCGAAAAGACCATTTTTTTTGCAATTATTTACTGCAACATTTCACAAACCTTCTGTTTTGTGTCGTTTTTCGTTTCTGAAAATGTCGATGTTGTAATTAAAGTATTTGCTCTGAAAAAACTTGCCTGGAACAAGCGATGGCATAATATGCCCATGGTTTGTAATTGTCGTCCCAGTCGGCATCGTTCCATTTGGATGTTGCTGTTGCTGTTGTTGTAAGCCGACAAGTTGTTGTTGCGCATAAATTGCTGCTGCAAACGCTGCCGGATTTGCAGCTGCAAGTGTCCATGAATTACTATTATTATTATTGTTATTATTATTGTTGTTACTATTGTTGCATCCATTTGTTGCATTGTGTGGCGGAGTCGACGCAACACTATGATTGCCATTCTGATTGTTGTTGTTGTTATTTGTTGCGGTACCCGTCGACAAGCATGCAGCTGCAACTGCAGCGTTAAACGCTTGCGTGGCTGATATTACAGGTTGAGTATTAATACCGTTTGATAGACCGTTGATGCCATTTTGAGTTCCGTTCGTTTGAACACTGGGTCCACAACCATTGAGCGCTGGCTGATACACTGTGAGTCCAGATTTGTCGATCATCGCACGTTTTGGATTCGTTTGCGGTTGGAGTGTCTAAAATTTTAAAATAGTGACCATTAGTTACAATAGCCGATACGTAACCTTATTAAAATGGGTCTTTTCGCCGTTATCCTCCAATCAGAGTATGCTTAAAAACTGGTCAGATTTTAGAAATATTTGCATAAATGTGCTTTTAAGAACCTCCTTTGATTTTCCAACACCCATGAAAAAAGTCTATCTATGAGGTTTTAATGTTCTTTTAGGGAGTGAAAAAATTTTCAAACGGTTGAATAATTGACACCGCACCATACGACGAAATTGGATAAGCTGAGTCCAATGGCTGCAAATTTATCGCTACTGACCATCAGTTGACGAATTACGGTGAAATACCTGTTTTCACAATTGGTCACCGGTTTGGGAAAGTTACTTCCATATCAATTTGTTCACCAAACTGCGTCGAATGGTATATAAATTGTTCAACTTCTTGGCAAAAAGTTAACGTCTCAAATAGGCACCCACCTTTACGACCTCAAAAATTTAAATATTCCAAATATTCAAATTTGGGTGTGTAATGATTAGGGTAGGACATCAGAAGGTCAAATATGCAAAAAAATCAAGTCAATTTCTGAACAAACGCGGGTTGGTGACAAGAATGAGACAGACGTAAATTAAGTTCAAATCTGAACTCAATCTCGTAATCCTACTATGAGGAAAAATTGTGTGTGATCGTTATGGTAAATTTGAAGTGTTGTTTTTATGAATGATATTAATTGCCGAAATTTTATATACCTTGCGCAGTTATCACATTTGAAAATTTGCCATTATAACATTAGGTATTGCAATTGACAATTTTTTGTTTGCTTATAGCTTGTTTCTAAAATGCACCTCAATTTCCACTACGGCGTACTCTTGTGACCTATATATGCGTCAACTGGTTTTTGCATTTACAACTGTGCTACACTTAAAGCTAAAGCAACTTACAGTTCAGTGTAAACAGCGTGCAAGCTAAATTTCAAAGAAGCAATGAAAATTGCAATAATTATTGTAAATATGAACAATAAAGAACAAAAGTGGAATTGACTGTTTATTACTTGTGGTAAAGCGGCGTCTAAAACTCAGTAGATGATGACGATTAAAAAAAGCAAGGATTATTCAGTTTTTACGCAAAATTTAAAGTTAAATGATTACATTGCAAAAATGCGTTGAATTTTTAATTCTGGCAAACTTAACAGTTAAATAATTAAGGCTTTAAAACGCATAAGCAGAAACACAAAGCTACAAGGTTTCTTGAAAAATTGGGCAATCTACGTACGTATATATTTCGTTTGCTTTTAATAAAAAGAAAACAATGCTAAACAAATATATACCCCAAACATAAGCGAATAATCAGGCACAGCGGTGATAGCAGCAGCAGGAGGAGTGCCAGCGGCACCGGGTATTTGGCAAAGCAAAGGAGCATGTCCTTGGAGTCCTTGAACCTGATGTGGACCTAGCATTGGAAGACCAGGCCCAAATTGAGCCGGTTGACCAGATTGTGAAGTATTGAATTGATGAAGTTGAAAATTGGTTGGTATTCCTTGTCTAACAGCAATCAAACTTGACGGTGGTGCAAGTTGCGTCGCATTGCGTTGCGTTGCGCTGATAAGTGCAGACGCTGCTTCAGATATACTTCCAGCAGTTGAACTGCATAAACTGCTTGCGAAACTCTGCGCGCCTGGAGATTCTTTGCAAGCGGTGGAGCCGAACATGGAAGGGCTCGTCGCGGACCTATCCCCGCCGCTACAATGGCTGGATTTCGGTGAACATTCGACGGTGCTATCAGGTTCTAGAGGTCGTTTCTTTCCGGCAACGTGACTCTGTAGTTGTTGCTGTTGTTGTTGTTCTTCTTCTTGTTGTTGTTGTTTCTCGTGTTTCTCACGTTGTTCGTGTTGCTTGTTCCTTTCTTCTTTCTTTTTGTTGTTGCTAGGCTCGATTTGCTTTGAATTCGTTTGACCAGAGCAATTTAGCTTAACATCCACGGTCGAGCTAACCGAAGTTGACTTTGGTACGCTTTCTGCTGCAGTATTTCGAATAGGTAGCAGGTTAGAACGGTCAATTTCAATTTGTGGTCCATTGTCAGGTACGTAAGACACGGATAGTTGGCGCTGGTTTGACTGATGAGTTGAATTCAACGCTTGCGCATATTGTGCTGCGGCCAAAACTGCCTGATGTGACGCCGGTACGTTCATTTGAATGTTTTGACCCGGTGCCTAAGTTAAAATTGAGTAACAAAACCAAATAGTATTATTAAATGAAAACATACATATCAATAAACACTAATGCTAGCGAAAATCTAAGCCAATAGCGAGCCAGGCGTGATGTTTTACAGCGTACAATTAGCTGACATGCACACAAAACAGCAGCAACAGCTAATAATGCAAACCATTGTAATTGTAATATAATTGGAATCACTAAATGTAACTTAATTGCTTCTCGCATAATGTAAACTGTGTGCAAGTTAGAGCAATTTGTGTGGACACCTTCGGGCTCCAAATTTTGGTCGCTGGAAATTAATGTTTTACTAAAAATGACGATAGCAATTAAATAGATTATATTAATATAGTGTATAAACCTTGACAATCGCCGAAAACAAACCATCGAAGGTAGATTTCGCTTCCGTGGATTATAAAAATGCAAAAGTCACCAGATAAAGTGAACATCTACCTCCAACTAGGGTTATGTCACCAATAATATTGCAAAAAGAAAAATGAAATGAAGTTTTCGGTAGCTTGTATTTTTCAATTTCCGGATCTGTTTTCGGTATTTTTTCAAATTCCGGTTACGGTTTTGGTAAATTGTAATCCCGGTTGCATCCTGATACCGGATATTTACGGTTGTGGTTCCAAATATCATAAAACTGCTTTTTACATGTCGAAAAACTAGATATTTTGCAGCGACTGCAATTCCAGGCAAGTCGTCAAGAGTGGACACTGACATGAAATGAAAAATACAAGCCAAATATTAACCTAAAATCCATAAACACATATTTTTGCACGACTCAAATACTTCCAACTGTGAACAAATTTATATCCTATATGCGTTTAACATCCATGTCCGGTTCCACTACAAAAATCACTATCCGGCTCCGGTTCCGGTATTAGGAAAAATTAAAATCTGGTCGATCCCTGCACACTATTAATGTAGTGTTTAAACAATTTACCACACGTATGCGAAATGTAAAACTCACACAAGACATGAGAGCTCCCTCAGGCCCCGAGCGACAAGTTCCTATAACTGTGTGGTGATTGTAAAACGCGTCTTACCAAAATATTAAACTTTTTGTTAAAACTCCTTAATGAGGACGCAATACTACAGCGTATTTTCCGATTGACTGTTAACCTTAACAGTATTTTGACCACAATTTCACAAAATTGTCAATAGTTGTCATAGCTTCAGGCACGCCAAAGTGTATAAAATGAAATGTCTTGCAGCTACAAACCAAAATGGCAAACCCGAACTGTACTGTATACATCCGCAAAGTTTGATTCTATAATTAGAAATTATATTAGAATAACGCAATTATTAATTAGACTTAAATACAGCCGACACAACGAAAATTGTCGTTTTTGACCTAATGAAGTTAA
Source organism: Enoplolaimus lenunculus (assembly GCA_030248215.1). NCBI lineage: Eukaryota > Metazoa > Nematoda > Enoplea > Enoplida > Thoracostomopsidae > Enoplolaimus > Enoplolaimus lenunculus. The sequence goes on along the minus strand of JASANG010002660.1, from coordinate 183,186 downwards.
GCCTAATGTAAGCATAAAACACATATCGAATATTTTAATTGTTCTTAGACTATATTGTACTATTTCAGAAACAATATTGTCGTCCGCATGCTGTTCCGCTACAGTTATACTGTAGACAAACGCGTAAAACAGTGGGATTTTTAAATAATCAGTACATTAGCCTAGATCAAGCGTACCAACTAAGAAATATTGTAGATACAATTACAGCTTTTAATTTTTACCGATTAGAATCCAACCATTATATTCTGAAGAAAAATTAAGCAAATCTACTCCACTATATAATAACTATGGTCAAATCAGTGGCAGAAAGAAAATTAAAAACATGTAGCTGCAAAACATTACATAATATTACCGTCAAATATGGTTATAGAACACTATAGCAAGACGCGTGGCTATAGAAATGTCATTTTCTGTCTAAACAGTATATTCTACATTAATACCGATAGAGGCCTGTAGCCAGCTCACCCTGTTAGAAGGGCTAAAAAAATTTCAGGAGGGCATATATACAAGGGTCTTCAATTACTTACATGCAAGGTGGAAAATTTTACAGGAAGGGGCAAAGTTTATCCAAGGGGCCTGGGCCCCTCCTGGCTCCCCATGGCTACGAACTCGTGGTGATACTAAGCCTTAAACGGGACCTTATACACTTCCCCTACAGTTTTGAACAATAGTTATTAGGATTAGGCTTAGCATTGCACTAAATCTTACGTTTGCTTGGAAAACTATGCATAAAAGCTTGGGCGCATAAACAGAACGCTTTTTATTCGCGCAGCAGTGTGCAATTAGCAACACGATATACATGAAGCACATATAACTGCATACTAAACACATAAAAATACACTAACGCTATATATACCGTGCGCGCAGGCGTACTGTGTGGCAAGCTAACTTTAGCAATTGTATTCAGTGCAACCAAGGCTGGATCATGCCTTAACGGTACCATGAGAGGTCAATTTGTGTTGTGGTGCCACCACAAAAAACGTTGACGAAAAAATTGTGTCAAAACTATATTTCTTAATGTAAAATTTTTATTTTTGATTTAAAATGTTTATTTTTGAACTACTCGTTACCGGACCCTCGAAAATACAGGCTCACTGGCTTCCATTATGATCCGCCGCTGACTACGATATAGAGCAAATTTATACGCTTTACAAATCACACATTCATCTTCAAGTTCCATTTTGACAATTTTTGCACATTTGAGCTACTTTTGTCCTCCACTGATCATTTCACATCCAAATTTGAGTTTTTGCACAAATCGATTTTGTGGTTCTAATTAATGTGCCCCTGCCTCATAGGGACGATGAAATTTTGTCAAAAATTTTCTAAACGCATATATAGATTAAAATGAAATTAGGTTTATACTAAACCTCAGCTTTAGGTTTATGCCTACAGGCTACAGCGTTAGGCTTAAGGCGTATAGGAAAATAAACTTTTAATGTCTGAGAACGTTTACCTTCAATCAAATTAACACTAGTGTAGGCGAAATTATACAAGTACAGCAAATATCGCAAACCTATAACTTTTTCAACTTAATATTTACGATTTAATACCGTTTAGTTTAATCAAGAGTGTGCAACTGGGTATATTCTGTGTTGAAAGGAATGTACCCGACACGCGTTGCGTTTTTGCCCTACCCTTCTTTGTTTAGAGGGGGGTACAACCGGTGCGTACTATGGCACTTTGTGTATGCGGTATCAAACATGGTCCCCCTATATATTAATTAAGTGGCATTCATGTGATAGCGACCACCCCTCTACAGAATGAGGGGTCGGCCAAAAACGTAACGCCCGGTGGTACATTTTATACCCAGCGGGTCCCCAAGATTTGCACACTCTTGTCATTATCCACTCATGGTTTAACGTATGACGTAATTTCAAAATATAAAACCATAAAATTGCTGCGTATAACGTACAGAACGCATATCAAAGGTTGCTCTGTTCACTTACAAAATATTCCAAATAACCATTCGGATTGAAAACAGTTGCTGTTGCTGGCGGTGTTGTTTTTTCATCGGTCGTAACGTTTCCATTAATGCATTGAACAGATTTCAACTGAAATTTTGCTATTTTTCGTAATGTTCAATTCAACTACGATATATATACGATTAATGCATAGGCGACTGCAAATTAAGTCCTTTTTGTTTTGCAAGCTTCAAACTACATGGTGCCAAAGAATTTAGCGAATCTTGCATACACTCGTTCTTCGAAATCTTGCCTTCCTTCTCTCTAGACGCTTAAACTAACTTGATTTAAGATTATGCTAATCCAGCATTAATAAACTAACTTGCTAGATTAACTAATCTAACTGGTAGGTTTACACTTAACCTAATTTTAAATCTTACTTTTTTTATTTTAAGCTAAGCTTAATGAACTTATAGATACACATAACGTCTGCGCTGGATTTGTTCCTTAAACGAAAAATAAGTTTACATTAACTCGTGTTACACTTAAAAATATGTTAGTTTAAGTAAAACTTAAAATTCTAGTTTAGTTAGTCCGAGCAGTTATTTGAGTTTTACTTAAGCTAGTATTCAAGTTTAGTTAAGCTATAGTTTAAGTTTAAGTTTTTAGAGAGTAGGAGCCGGTAAAGCGGCTACATTCAAATCATTCAAATTACGCAACTTTAACCAACTTTGAAAGATATTCATTGTATGAACTCATTATAGGTATTCTTTGGCAGTTGGATGTTCCCAAAAATAATCGCAACGATACCGAAACAGTCTTACCGAATATATCGGATCAGCATAGAATAAAGCACTAAAACAAACAAATGCGTATGTATGTATGTAGATATACCTGTTGCCCGTCTGGAGTAGTAGCAGTGGTGATCAACTGTGGATAGATTCCAAAATTGGTCAAGGTATACGCGTACGGATTATACGTTGCGAGGCCTGCGGGTAAGCCTGTGGCTGCGCTAACGGTTGCAATTGTACCATTTGGCGCTGGTGGTGCTTGCAGAAACGTATCCTGAAGCAAAAACGCAATTTAATACAGATTGCATATATGTATAAACAACTTTTGAAAAGGCGTTTTCAACTATACGGGGCCAAGCTCGTCAATTTCTGGTATCGCGTAAGTCATACCAGATACCGTAGCCGGATAGTCGGTTGATCCATAGGCAATATCGGTCCTGAAAGAAAATCCTGGCTACGCCCTTGATCGCTTATTATTGTTTATTAAAGGATCGCTGCTTTGTTAAAGGGCGAGTGTACAAGGCGAGGTATAGACGCAATATATCCCTTCAAAACTGTTTTGACCTCAGACGCAATATATCCCTTCAAAACTTTTTGATCCTTGAGGTCAAAACAGTTTTGTCACATGAAGTTATGCTATCGCTCTATCATGAATTGAACTCCTTACTTCGCATCGAGAAGCGCACAGAATTTAGTGGAAAAACTTGAAAACCGGCACTTTAGGACAACCTGCCAGAGGTAAATAAAATTATCGCTCGTTGGTAAAACAAAACTTTTTGGCGTGATTATTATCTTTTCCCGAAACGAAATTCTGCGTATACCCGTCTACGCCCGCGCTTACGACAGATAACGGATTAATGAGTGTTGCGGCGGTCGGCGCGGCAGCGTTTTGAACTGCAACTGCAGTCGAAAATTGACTCATGAGCAGATTTTTGAGCGCCAAATTGTTTTTTCCATTAATCAGTAATTGATCTTTGAGATGTTGTGGCGGATGCAGATATTTACATTTTGGATTTTCACGCTGGCAACGTCCCTGTAACACAATGAAATACGCAACATTCAAGATAGCAACAAAAGTTCGTCGGTTTCCGTTTTAGATTTGGCAAAAATTTAAAAATAACTATTTCAACGCTTTTGAGGCATGGTACGCCATTCAACTGCCGTACGCCGCGTGACGACACAGCAAACCAATCTATACATAAAAATAGTTTTGGTCTCTAATGCCGGGTAAACTCACACGCATATAGCACCACCCTTAACTTCCCTGATTAAAATGACAGATCTTGTACGCTTCCCGCCACAAGCTTAGACTTAGGTTTGTCAAAAGACACTTACATATTTCTTAGCCTAAGCCTTTGTCTAAAGCTTTACCTAAGCTTATGTCTGAGCCCAAGCCTAACGTTTATCTTTAACTGTAACGGAAAGTGTAGAAATTTTTCAACCTAAGCCTTTGTCTAAGCTTTACCTAAGCTTATGTCTGAGCCCAACCCTAACCTTTATCCTTAACTGTAACGGAAAGTGTACAAAAGCCCCGATGAGTTACTTTCTGGGGGGATTCTTCCCCCACGCCCACTTCCCTTGGCTACGGGCCCGCCGGACACTCATGTATTACGTGAAAAAATCAATGTGTTTGTATTGTGTTTGTGTATAGTTTGTGTATACACTGTGTTTGTTTATTTGTCACACTGAAATTTGACGGATTTTAAAGTGTAACAATTCGCAAGAGAGATTCAAACAGCTGAACTTGACAATGGGGACCGCTGTCAAACTCACAGAAAAAAGTCGTGATTGCCAGTGGCGGAAAAGACAGGGGTGGGGGCTCCCCCAAACTTCAGGGTGGGAGCCCCAAACTCGCGAGCGAAGCGCCCGAGAAGCCAGACGCATTTTATTTCAACCGGTTTAGGGTGGTGGCCCCTTTAGCGGTGGGCTGTCCCCCAGATGTGGGTATGGGGGGTGGCCGTTCCGACCGCTGGTGATTGCAGAGTGATGTGTTTTCTAGAGCGAAACTAACAATAAATTACAGTAGACACAGGGCGACGTGTATAATTTAAACAATTTCATGATTTTGAGTAGATTTACAATAGGTTTTTTGCCGGCGTTTCTATCGCGTTTACAATACTTCATGCTCGAATACTTAGAGTAATGAGTGTTTGTAACAGGTACGTTTTGAAAAATTTAAAAAGTAAGTAGTGAAAATTTTAAATGCCTTTAAATATCTGGTGCTGGTACGGGGGGAATTAGAGCAAATTTGTCGTAGATCACATTTGAGAGATTAGTTGTGACCTTTGCGAGCATTAAACAATACATAAAGTAAAAGAAAACAAAGGTATTGGAAATGGAAAAGATTTAAAAAAATTAAGGTTTTCATTAAAAATTAGCTTGGTAAAGATTATATAAACTGTAACGTTTCAAATTCTGCATTATATTAAATGCAAGTATACACATAAGGTACACACGAATTCTAATTAGTTTGCGAAAGTCACGGATTAACAATAATATATACTACAACAGCTAAAATACCGCAACACTTGCAGCCGTTTTCGGTCCCCATGAGTGTATGTAGCTGTGTTGTCTGCAGGTCCGTAGCCAACCTGCCTTGCTAGAGGGCTAAAAATTTTCAGGAGGGGCATTTAAAGGTTTTCAATGAGTTACAAACAAAGTTGAAAATCTTTGAGGGGAGGCCAAAATTTTTCCAGGGGGGAGGAACCCCCTGGTCCACCGTTGGCTACAGGCCCGGTTGCCTGGAGATATAAATGTTGCCAATGACCAAAAAATGGTTCTCTCACAGCGGCGCCGGAAGCATATTAATAGTGAAGGGCCCAATGGTACGTAAAATAGTCAAATGCTAAAAAGTGTTATTTTGCCAAAATCACTTTGTGTTGCGAAAAAATGTGACAAACAAGATGCTCCAACAAATTAAAGCATTTACTTTAATATACAGTAAAGCGAAAGCTCTTTAGGGATGGGTGACTCTAATCAATTGTAACGAATTTTTCCAAACTGACACACACCAATTATAGGTTATATACTGTGATTTAGACATAACATTCGACTTGCTTCTCGCTCGCTTCACTCACGAAGTTTCAACCAGAGGTATGTAGGAAAAAATTTTCTACCCGCGCTGCACTTTACAAGAGGAAATTTTATTTGTTACCCGCCGGTATACTTGCTCAAACTTTCATTACCGTTACCCACCTTTACCAATGCAAAATTCCTATACTGTTACCCGGCTTTACCAATGCTGAAAGCAAAATTCCTATACTGTTACCCGCCTTTACCCGCCCTTATTTTTTCTTCTGCGTTTAATACAATTGTGTAATTTTACAGTGCATTGATGTTGCTCGCTGCTTATTTTTCACCCATACGTTAAAAACAGATTAAAAATTGAAGTTTTTCAATATTATCAATTTTCAAGCATTTCTATAAAAATTTCAGGCGGGTAAAGAATCACAAATTTTAATCCGCGCTTTAACCGTTTTACCTTCGGGCATACCCGCGTCAAAATTTTCTTAGCCGTTCCACGTTTAACCGCGGGTATCGTGTAGCTCTCTGGTTTCAACAGGTATTTACTCACAAGGCTTGTGGTCACACTTCATTTCATTATATATAAACGTATGCGTATGTTTCAAATCAAAGTTTAATCAGTCAAAAAAACTTCGATGGCTCCAAAGTTAACTTGAAGAAAATAAAAAAACCCTCATAACCTATAATTTTTCCTCGAGAAATCTTGGATTCGATTGCAAACACAACTCAAAATAATATTTCTGATACTTAAGAAACAATTTTTTACATTTGAGAAATATGATTAGGAAGGTGCACTTGAAAAGTATTTCTGTTATAACAGAAATGTTTTCAAAAAACGTTTTGAAATAAAGTCTGAAAATAAACGTTTTCCAGTTATTTTTAAAAAAATTGTCTTAAACATCAGCAAAACTTTTCAGATTTGCCACAGAAAACACTTTTCTGAATAAATTCAGAAATACTTTTTTTGTGTACAGATGAAATTCTTATGTTGTGATGCGTTTTCGATATAAATTTCTACGAAACTGTTTTCTACATATTTAAAAAACACAGCGCGGCACCGTATATGCCGGCGTTTTATGAAATATATTTCCGCTCATCGGCCGTCAGAAATTTCTTCTCGATCCGTCACTGGTTTAAATCCTGGCTATGCCCCCTCCCATGCCTTTGTATTACCTTTATACTATCATAGCACGCGGTGACGCGACCGTTTTGTACTTCAACATGTGGCGGTGGATGTGAAAATTTGCATTCGTTTTCAGTACGAACACACTGGCCACGTTGATATTCACGACAAACTTCGAGTTGTAACCAACGTGAATCTTTGACGTTAAAATTCAGCGTCGCATGCGGCGGTGTCGTATTGACCATGACTTTAGTGTTTAAAAAAAATTACAATTTAATTTTGAACTGGTTCAAATTTTAAAAATTCAACCGATTCAGTCAACACTTTTCTTCAGACGATCGCAATCGGTTGGCATTGTGACGATGGACGGAAGTATCTGAGCAAACAAACGTATACAAATGGTGTCTGCCACTACTGAAGGTGAAGTATAACACTTTTTTGCGTTATATTTCACAAAGGACGAATCCAGATTCGAGCTTCGAAAGCTGAAGTACAACACTTGTTTGTGTTATATTTCACAAACGGCGAATCCTGACGCAGCTTCGCAGTTGGTTGTATTTGAGTCTAGTTGAATTATGCAAATTGTCTAACTAGTAGACAATTATCAATACTGTACATAATGCGTCATATAGCATTTAGCTTAAACCTTGTCAATTGCACCGGATAATTACAATAATTGCACAAAAATGTTGCGCTATACAGCGACAATCGGCGTTAGTGTTTGCAATTGCAGAAAACGTGCAACTGCAGTTTTTCAATGCACAGGTCTCGTTGCACTGATGAGAAGTCTAGGGACCTGAAGAAAGGTAGTATCCGCTAACAGCAAGCGCAAGATAAACTCGTTGCTAATTGAGTTTTTACGTTAAGATTTAAAATTAATAACGCTGGCTTGTGAAGCTTAACTGCTGCAAACTTAAGACTGGTTGCTAACAACTAGAAATAAGCAGCACCCGCAAACATTGATTTCGATCAAATTTGTTGCGTTGAGCCAAACAATAAATTGCACTCTTTTGCTTGGCTGTCGTTTGAAAATTGTTGGCAAATTCACTTTCAACAGAAGCAAGAGCTTGCACGAGTATTTAATATGGTAGAGTAAGTATCAAAATGTTGCCCAGTTTTGAAGTCTTTGCTTACAAATCGCTACGGCGTGAGTGTTCTTGAACGGCAAATTGCAGTGAGAAATTGCTAAAACTGCGCGTAACAATTAGCAATAATATCGACGAAAAGCGAAACAAACGCAAGTGATGAAGGTTTTGCTTGCAAAAGTTTGCTGCAAGCGCCGAACGTGAAATCAAACAGCACACGAGTAACAGAATGCAGACACAAATAGGCGAAAAAGGTATAACAATAACTATTTAGTAAAGATTATATAATAACTGTACAAAGCAAGCAAATTATCTGAAAAGAATAATTAAAATAATTATACACTAGTCAGAATGGTTGCAACATTTTCCACCACGGCATCTGCACAAATTATATATTAACTAAACCACACCCGTATATATCAGCTGTAACGTTGTCCAAAATACGTACGTGGGCATTCCAGCTTTAATAATATACATTTGACAATGGATAATTTTGGAAGCACAGTGATCAGACAAATCGAATGGTGGCTATCTAGATACCCCACGCGAAACGCCAAAAAATTGACATAACCACAATTTTTGCAGACAAATAATTTTTTTGAAGAGTGGGGACTCTTGAAACCCAAACATCAAATTCCTGAACCTTTCAATTTGGACATCAAATGATCATTCGATGTAGTTAGAATCTCAAATTTGCAAACAGTTTCAAAATTGAACCATTTTTGGGAAAACCAAGGCTAGCGAGCGGTGGGCCTATATGAAACCTTAATGTTCATATACCAAATTGAAACATGAAGGATAATGTTACATAAAAATTTCAAAGCGGTTGGTTTATTGTGTTTACCAACAGCCAAAGTCGTTAACCTCCACCCTAGACACCAGTTACAAATACTGAGGTTTGACCGTGATACCATCCTAACAAACAACCCAGTATCATTTTGATTTGTAAAATAACATTTTAGAACTTGAAATTTCTAGCTACGATAAAATATTGAAAGAGTAAATTCAACGTGTTTCGATGTTTTACAAATTACACCGGAAAACTTAGCAACAACCCCCCATCCAAACCTAGAGACGCATTGAAACAAAACTACAAAACCAGCTAAAGCTATTTATATATCTCTCGCAAATTTTTACCGACCAACTAAAGATTGTTACAACAGATGGTTAGCCTATATCAACGGCTTCGTGGTGTACAGAGAACAGTTTAAAGCCTTTAAATGTCAGACGATTTTTCACCTATTCTATTACAATGCATTAAAACCCAAATAGATTTTTGTTTCAACAACCATTGCAAGCCAACACTGCAACTTCAAGTGAAGTTAGCTAAAAAAATTTTAATTTGGCAATGACAAACGTGTATTCTATTAGAAAAATGAATTTGAATAAAAATTCAATTTTAAAAACTAAATTTATATATTTAACCGTTCCTCATGTGAATATTTTCTATTTCATCTCAAATTTAATTTTACGCAGGAATTCGAACCCAAACCGAGCTCTTGAATAAGAGCCGGTGACCATCGTCACTCAGTTATAGAAGTTTGACACTCGAGCGCAAAAGGGACTTGCGTGTTATGAAGATTGCGTACTGTGTGTACGGGTACTAATTGTTAAACACTATAATTTCACGTACAGCTTGTGCTCAATTGCTCATAGTACATTCTATGCGGGATGGGTTAACGCAACTAATGGAAATTTCTGCCTAAGTAGCTATTACGACAAAAATCAATCAGTTTGATTAGCTGACGCCAAAAGTTTCCTATGAGCAACTGATCATAGGTACCACATACAGTTACGTTAATTGAGACTACTCACAAATCCAACACTCGTTCAGCCCTTGCATCCAAAGTTGCACGCTACCCGCGGGTACACGGGGGCTGGGTGAGAAAATTTTGAAGCCGGTATGCCCGCAGGTAAATAATTTTGACGTGTCAATCTTGCACTGTATCTTCAAGTATAAACTATCCTTCTTTGTGTAGTTTAAGCCAATGTCAATTTAAAAGTAAACGCATAAACATTGTTACATTATGACACATAACAAATTTGTTTGCTCATTAAAAAGCAGCTTAAACGGATAGTGACGGCGTAGACAAACGTTTTCGAAGGTACGCTAAGCAGGGGGTATACCTACGATTTCATTTCGAAGGGGTACAGCCACATTTAGAACGTTTCATTTTTCATTAGGTTTACCTGGTTTAAATTCACCTCAAGCCTGTAATTGTACTTTTTATTATGTGTACAAGCATTTTCGGGAAACTTCTCAATATCGCGTTTTCGGCCAATATATAACGGTGTCGTTTCGTTTAAGCATACTCCTAAGCCTCAGCCTGAGCGTACGAATCAGCTTATACCGATGCCTAAGCCTATGTCACAGCCCAAATCGTAATTCAAAGCCCAATTCCGAATTGGACTAGTCCAAAGCGAACATACGACTTTGGGGCGGAATATATACGCTTTAGCCAGGGGCGGTGATATGAAGAACCTAAGGAAGCGGGCACAAGCCCAATTTTTAGGTATTTTCGGTTATTCCTCTAGCCAGCATTTGTTCAGAGATGATAGGATTTTAAAAAATTTTGCATATTTTTGAGCTTCTCATACATCCCCTGGCCATTAATTCCACACCCATATTTGAATTTTTAAAAATTTGATTTTTTCACGGTCTCGAGGTCTCCCCTTTGCAACCAAAAATTTTGTTAAAAGTTAGACAAATTATGTACCATTTCATACAGCTTTTGAAGCTGAGTCCACCGGTGTCAAATTGTCTGCAAACGTCTGGCTAATGAGTTATAGTAAAATAAGCGATTTGGTATGATGCCAACGATTTGAGGCAGCAAAGAGTTTTTGGGTCCCAAGGGGGATCTTGGTCCTTGGTACCTTAAAAGATCTTGGTCCTTGGGACCTTAAAAAATCGAATTTTTCAAATTTCAGATTTGGTAGTGGAATGACCAGGGCAGGTTGTGAGAAGCTCAAATATGTAACTATTTTTAAAATCCAAACATCTTTGGGCAAATGCCGGCTGGTGGAATAACCAAAAAGAACATGCAATTAGCCTCTAGTCTTATTTAAAGTTGATAAACGCTCAAAGCAAAGTAAAGAATTTCGGTCCAATTTCTAAAATCCGGTATCATTAGGTTCTGTTGAAATTATTTGATGAGAATTTGAAATATTGCTAGTTCTGGATCATAAATAGGAAGGGTTCGAAACCTCCAGACAGGTCCGTTCCATGTCTATACAAGCAAGGATGAAAATTTTCTAAGGGGCAAAATTTTGGCAAGCTCAGCCGGTTTCTTTACTTAGAACAGTGAATATACAACTTGTAAATACATTTATTGTATACGATTTTATTAAAGATAAAAGCATCATTGTACTGTTGATATTAAAGTAAAGCTTTAAAAGACCTTGTATCGATTCTAAATAGCGATAATCGCTTATTTAACAATAGGATTTAACAATTTTAAATTATTACCACTATTTTATAACTGATGAATAACACTTTCAAATATAAATGAAAAATTAAAAATTTCAGCTAGCAAGATATGTCAGAGAATAACCGCACAGCTGGCAAATTGTAGTATGAAAAGCATACTGCCCCATCGCCAATAAAACAAGTGTTTTGTACACTTCCCATACTGCAGAAACGAAGGCCGACTTGAAAGTCACCAAAAGTCCTGTATGCCCGTCCTAAAAAAGTTTTAGCTCACTGCAAAGGTGAGTTGGATACGAGACGCGCCTGTCAAAGTGTTTGAAATATACTTATTTTGGATAACTTAGGCTTAGAATTGCAGACTAAAGTTTACATTTAGAATTAGATATCTACTGAAGCTTATGATTAGACTTAGGATTAGGTTTCGGCTAGGCTGAAGCTTGTGGAAAGCTACATACAAGAGTCAAAACGTTATCAAACAACGATGAGGGGGTATACGAATGGTATCTTTGAGGCGCACTGAACCTCCATTGGCTACGTACTCGCATTAATCATCACGCAACAGTTAGCAACATACGTTTTGCGAGCAGACCCGCTGCCAGCTCACCTTGCTAAAGGAACGAAAAGTGTTTCAGGAAGGGCATACTTTGGTTTTCAATGACTTTCATGCGAGGTTGAAAACTTTCTATAGGGGTCAAAATTTTGCAAGGGGGACTGAGCGCCCGTGCCCAACCCCCCATGGCTACGGGCTTGTCCGAAAGATTTGATCTAATGTCAATCTTGTCCAGTTTTCTAATTGCATCAAAACTGTTTTGGTATTCAATTTGAAGATAGATAGTTTCCGTAATGTCAAAACGATTTCTAAATAGCAACACTGTGTATGCAGCACAACGTTTATTTCGCAACTAAAAATACATTCTAGCAATCAGAAAAAATAGACAGCCAGGAACTGAATCATTTACAATCGAAATTGCCAACCAACCAAACAACAAATTTAATTTAGGGAAAAAGCCCCAATACAGCATCCAGTATACAAGGGCAGGGATAGAGACGAAATATGCACTAGTGAGTTTTTGAGAGATAAGAAACCAAAGCATTCTAGATAGGTTTTTAAATATATAACCTTTTGAATCGCAGAAGTAAAAAACTTTTCTTGTACATATAATAAAGGTATTATCCCGAAATGAAATCCTAGTACGCCCTTGACAGCATCATCGACGCCAGCACAAAATCCGAACCGGGGGTGGACGCCAAAAACGGGAAAGTGGTGGAACCGAACGTGTCGCGAAATTTATACAATTTAGAGAAAGAACTTTATAAAGTCTGTGAGAACTGAATCTCGACAGACAATTGTGAGTATCTATTCGGAGAACCAAATTGGGGGGGTGCAGCGGCAGCCCACAGTACCCCCGTGGGATAATAAAATGTAAACGGCCCATGTATAGAACAGGGCCGGAACAGTCGTATAAGCATATTCCTAAGCCTAAGCCTAAGCCTAAGCCTAAGCCTAAGCCTAAGCAAAAAATAAGTCTAAAGCTTAAACTGACACTATTATAGCCCTTCCGGAAAACGATCCGGCCCTGTTCTATACGTGGGCCATGTAAAGCATTGAAGTTTGACTGAACAGTTTGAACCAAATAATCCTTTTCAGAATCTAATGTTGATCCGATGTATCAGTTATACTAATAACTCCTCGCAAGCATATGCAATGCACCCAACCCATATATGTCGTTAAAACGCTGGGTTCTCAAGCTTAAGACAGTAAACCGGGTCCGTAGCCCCAGAGAGAGGAAAGGCGGCTCAGCCACGCCCTCTGGAAGAATTTTATTTTCAACCTTGCTTGTAGGTCAACGAAAATCCTTGTATACTTTTCTGAAAAATGATTAGCCCTTTAGCAAGCAAACCCGACTACAGGCCAGCAGTAAACGCGGACATTTTTTTTAAGTTAATAGTTTCAAGCTATTCCGTTTCGTAATAAGATGATTTGTGGCCATTTTTACATAAGCTCTCTATTAAAATATATACTATCATCACTAACAGTCGATACCAGGAATACAATTCAAAATGAACGGTGTATACCACCCATAGCAGCTATTTATCAAAATGCCAAAAAATGCTATTTACTCATAATTACAAATTTTTGTTCGACTGAAAATAACAGCAGTATTCAACAAAAAATAGTTTAAAATAAAGCTAAACTATAAAAAATTATCTAACCCGGCGGATACAATGACGGGTCAGGCTATGCTTGACCCTCCAACAGGAATCAAAACAAAAATTTCGCATTAATATTCGGTTTTGCAGATGTCTTCGCAGCCGCGGCGCTCCTGCGAGCATTATTACTATTATATATCGCACTGTCCCCTGTGAGAAAATTGTGCATCCGCCATCCGACTAGCATCAGAATAGCTGAAAAAATTTAAGTATACATAAAAGTTTAAAATGCGGTTGCAGAATACACGTTTCAGATGTATAAATCTGCAGCGCTAAATAAAAAATTGCAGTGAAAAAACACTGTAAACGTACACAAATACTGGTTTTTTTTTCGTTCGAATATGAAACTTTATTCCAACTTTAATGTGTCGAAATTGATTGTCTCTCACAAATAAAAACTCTTCCAATCGTTAGTAAACATTTTCGTTCGTGCGAATTGCACTGACGGCTTGGAACCAAACATACATATACGGTACCCCAAGCCTAATCGCACTGAGAAGGAATATAACCACAAAAATTTTGTATTAACATTCAACCCTAAAATTGCGTTCGGCTTCTCGAACGCTTCGCTCGCGAGTTTTTTTATTCGTTGGAATATCAAAACTGAGAAAAACAAAATTTTTTTTAGTTTTCTTAAAAATTTTAAACACAAAATCACGACGGTACTTAAAAATTTAATTTCACAGAAACGTTCGATAATTTGTCGTTTAGCATCGGTACGCAGTACGGGTGTTTTCTGAGTGTGCGTATTGGGATACAAATATGAAGTGAACATGAACCAATTGTAATTTTTGACCAGGTGCGTTGCCAGTTTAAGAAAGGAAAGTAGGTTTTGGAAAATTTCGAATGGAGGTTCTTGTGTTTTTACAAAATGAAAAAAGGATCCCAAAAACCCTTTCACAGAATTCACAAACCGGAGTGTTTTGTCCAGTAAGTCTCCGGCCTGGTGCCCTACCTTTAACTGGAAGGTTTTTTCAAAGCTTTAAAATTATACGAAAAATATTTGTTACAACTTTCTCAGAAACTTCGGAATTATTCTGAACTTCAATTTTCAATTAAAAAAATATAGAAGGTTATTGAGCAGGTTAAGCAATACAGCGTAATTTCAGACTCACAATAGTGTTCCGACAAATACAGCGGATAATACCTGCCCAGATCTGAACTTTAAGGTAGATGATACGCCGTGCCCTCGGCCATGCATAACCACATTCCTTACGTTTAAATATATGTAAAAGGCGATTTTGGGATTAAACAATTTACAAGTAAAGTTTTCAGGCTATTAACCTGCTTACAAGGTACTCTCTCCTGAAGCTTAAACCAAGACTGGATGATCATTTTCATATGAGTGTGTAACTGGGTTAATTCCGTGTACAAAAATATATACGCAAATTGTACCCAGCGCATGTTGCGTTTTTAGCCGACCCCCTCACCTTGTATTATATCATGGGACATCGACCCCCCTAAACAACGGATACAGCAAAAGCACAACGCGCGGTGGTACAATTGGTGCCACACGAAATCCAACAGTTGCACACTTTTGCCCAAGAGTGATTATCCACTCTTCCTTAATAAACTAACTCGATTTAAGCTTACGCTAATCTAGCAGTGTTAAACTAACTAACTGGTAGGTTACACGTAAATTCATTTGAAATATGACATGTTTTAGTTTAATCTAAACTTAATGAACTCGAAAAACTACATAGTTTCTGAACAGCACTTATACCTCAAACCAAAAATAAGTTTAGCTTCAACTCGCCATTCAAGTTTAGTTAAGCTATAATTTTGTTTATGTTTTAAAGGGCACACTGAGACAGTTGCATGTTCAGGATTTATGACAATACTTTTCGTGGTTAGATATTTTTAGTGATTTATATCCTACTGTTTCTTGTTTCACGTCGGTGTTACTCGTATATCCGGTATCCGATAGGTTTATACCATAATTAAACCGAAACCGGATATCCGGTCGATCCGTGATAGCGGTTACCTTTTTCCTACAGGAAAATAGCAGACTGGCCAAGACTACTATGGAACACTCCCCAGCTTGAGGTTACAGAGTGACCGTTAATTTAAATATAACCATATCAATTAATCTGCAAATGCGTGTATTTTTTCTGGGGTCGAACTTTGAAACATACGCTTTTGCTGTCCGACCTTAGATTTAGGACAGCTTATCATTAAAAAAGTTTCCAACGGTAAAATCTTTTGTCATCAATTTTAATTTGACGCTTCGGTTGTGTTTAAAATGTATAGCTTAGCATTTTAAACATATACGAGAATAACTCGCAAATGTATACTAGAAACCTCACAGTTAAAAGCGTACTTCAGTACTGACAACAATAGTTAAAATTGCATCTGCAGTCTCGCAACCAGCAATTGTTAACAGAGGGATATGAGCACACGAACATTAATCGAGTGGCAGCGCAATGTCATCTCACATACAATAATAGGAATGCTATCGATAAATTCATTGTCCATTGCTGGCCTACTTGTTCTCAGGAGACCCGGAACATGGCTGTCACCCTACCCGCACCTAACGACCCTGTTCATTTTTTGCTGCATCACAAGCAGCTGAATGTATACTTGCGTTAACTGTTGATAAACTATTTTAAAAAAACTGTGCAAAATTTAAATTTTCCTCAAATCCTTAGCGCACAATAAAATAAAAACTACTGCAATATTTCTGCGTCGGCTATAACTTCATTTTACGATTGTTAATTGTAGGCTCAAACGGCTGTAGTAAGTTTCAATCAAATTAAGGTAGGATATTAAACAAATAGACGAATGCGGACGACAGAAATTCGACAATATAACGAACTTTGGTCCAATTAATTGAGATTAAAAAGAAAAATTATAGAAATCTATACAAAGAAAACCATTTACATAGGAATAGTAATTTTTGAGTTTAAACGTATAGAAAATTATTGAGCGAAGCGAAACTCCGAGCTCCGAGCGAAGCTCAGAGTTTCGCGAAGCGTTTTATATTTTGTACTTGGGGGTCGAAAGGTGGATGTCCGTCCGTCCGTCTGTCCGTCTGTCCGTCCGAAAAGAATCTCAGGAACGGCTGAACCGA
The DNA here is from genome assembly GCA_030248215.1 of Enoplolaimus lenunculus. Lineage (NCBI taxonomy): Eukaryota > Metazoa > Nematoda > Enoplea > Enoplida > Thoracostomopsidae > Enoplolaimus > Enoplolaimus lenunculus. Next base: position 166,551 of record JASANG010002660.1, on the reverse strand, counting down.
TTTTGATAAACTTTCTTTGTTTGAAAGCTAATTATCCTGGGGTGTTAACCTCGCATTGGGATTTTAAATTTTTAAGCCGTTTATTAGCTACAGGCTAATTTGCATAATTAATTAAGTCTGTATTAGAACTTTCCACAGTATTTCACTAATTATTACAGTTGGAAGCAATCGGATTTTAGCATTAAAGGGTGTTGTGCAAGAAATCTGCGTAGACTGTTTACAAACCTCCAAAACCGATAACTGAGCAATTAGTTAATAGATAATTTGCATATTAGCATAGTTTATAAGCTTAAATTAGGACTTTTTACAATATTTCACTAATTATTAAGGTTAAAAGCGATATAATTTCAGCACTAGAGGGTTTTTAGGTGCGAGGAATTTGAATAAATAGTTTAAAAACATCCAAAACAGATAATTGAATACTTATCTAATAGCTAATTTGCATATTAGCTTAATTGACAAGACAAAACTAGGACTTTTAAAATATTTCAATAATTATTAGGGTTTACTGAAGGTTTTTGGGTGCGAGGAATCTGAATAAATTGTTTACAAACCTCCAAAACCGACAATATAATTTGCATATAAGCATAACTGATAAGCCTAAATTAGGCGTTTTTACAATGTTTCAAGCAATCTAATTTCAGCAATAATGGTTTTCGGGTGCGAGGAATCTGAATAAATTGTCTACAAATTTTTAAAAGCGATTATCGAATAGTTAGCTAATAGATAATTTGCATATTTGCTTAATTGACGAGACAAAATAGGGACTTTAAATTATTCCAATAATTATTAGGGTGGCTAAAGGGTTTTTGGGTGCGAGGAATCTGAGGAAATTGCTTACAAACCTCCAAAATGGATAAATGAATAGTTAGCTAATAACAACTAATTTGCATATTACCTTAATTGCTTACGTGTGTTCGAGCTTCGCTCAATAAATGTAGTCCCACTACGACTGGTGTTATTTATCTTTCTCCCGTTTAAACACTGTTATATTTGCGTGTGTTTTCACTCGAACACAATGAATTATGACGACATAATACATGTACTAAAATTTAAGCTTAAAATACATAACAACGTTTCGAGCCAAATTTCATGGAAACCAAAAAGCAGCCATTTGATATCAAACAAGCGCAAGCAAACAAAAAATGGTACGATTCAGCTGCTGCTAAAGTTTTACATTTTTGACATACCAGACTTATTAGGTTCATTCAGACGAGTATATAAAGTGCGAGATAAGGGAGATATGTATGCGTGAAATTTCTAGAAAGACTGGTAAAAAGACACTTTTTACAGGCTGTATACCAAGTATCTAAGGTCAAAAAAAATTTGTTGTGCACAACGCTTGCTCGCAAAAAACCTTTTCTGGCCGCCCTAGGGCGCATTGTACAAGAATGACTAACTCATGTACCTCGGGATTGGTGCTATAGAACGTAAGGTGTTCGGAAAAAAGGATACTGAATCATTTAACTCTCTGATTGCTTATATCATCCTCAGATGTAAGATTGCGCTTGTACACGTTCGCCCGCTCATACTTTAAATGTTTGCCTTAACTTAGGCTTGCGATTACGCTTTGGTTTAGGTTTAGGCGTACACGTAGGCATACGGTTTATTGAAATGTACAAGAATTGTGAAAATTTTAACATAGTGAACATATCCGCAGGACACAGGTGTAGCATCATCATCAGATCGCGCATTCCTAAATAAACAAAAATAAATAAATAATCGGATTGTAATTCAGTGGTTGTAATTTGGTTTATTTCAAATACTTAATCAAAAAATAAAGTAGGTTGAGCAGTTATGATCATCTTTAATGTTATCCTGATATACAAAATAACTTAACTATTAAATTTAAATTTTAAACTTGCTACAGAAGCCGAACTGTTGGCTCATCTGGAGTTAAACGGGGGGAAATTTCAATTGGCTCTCGCAGTAACCGTACACCTCGTATCACTTATATAAACAGAACAAATTTTAGCTATTAATTTTAATAGCGTTATTTTGTCTAAAATAAAATAGTTATTCCTAACCCGTCGTTAGCACTAAAACCAGAACAATAAGCTAATCAGTATTGCGTTAGCTATTGTTTGTACAGTTGTTTGCATGAGCGCCATGCAGGTATTAAGAAGGGGGGCGGTTGTAGCCATCCCTGGCTTCCGTTTCTGCAAGTTATTTTAATTGAAAAAGTTACAGCTACAGCAACTTATTTACTAGTTGATTTACTCGAAATTTGTTTACACTTTTCCAGTCAATATATTTTGACGGTGCCCATGATTGGTTGAAATGATTTAACCTGACGACATGAATTTTTTAAGACATCGCTGCACGAACAAAACGAAAGGGCTATTTCACATTTCCACCCACAGGTTTTGACATATATATTCATATCTTGAAATCTCTCCAGACATAGGTTTACGTTTCGGCTTATACGCTTAAATTTAGATTTAGGTTAGGCTATGCTTAGGAAAACACTTAACCTGTTGACGGTAAGCGTACATGAGTCGATTAAGCGCATTTACGCTCACCCGTCCCTGGTATGTGAAACTTATATTCAGCATATTTGATTACAAGCACAATACAGCTAACACAAGCGGAAAAACAATTTTCAACTATTCAAGCTAGCGTGTTGTCTCGTTTCGAATTTTAACTTTCAAATAACTCAAACTGAATACGGCCATAATTCATACTCAAAACGTTGATAATTCTACGAAAAATACAGCTCAATGCAGGGGAGGCTTTTAAACACTGAGAGAGAGAGAGAGAGTGAATTGCATTTGAAAAACGCAGAACTGATAGGCGAGCGTACAACGATTAATGGGGTAACAGAATTTGAGCGTTTTAAAAATGTGAACACAGAGGCAGGCAGGAATGATTTTGAAAAATTTTTCAACTGGCTGGTTGAAATATTAAAGTTTTAAAATTTTGATTGAAATAATTTTGGGCGCACATAATTTTCAGCGTATCAAAAATTAAAAAAAATGTTTATAATGGTTAATGTTAGAAATTTAAATTACAATGAACTATACAGCGGATAGCCCGGATTCCACAAAGGAGTTGGTAATGCGTCACGCTCGAGCTACGTAGTTATATACTTGTAACTACTACATTATCAATGCAAAATTATTGACTCGATATTCAATAAAAGTCTGTTAAAAATAACTAAAGTTGACGTTTCGCTAAATCAATATTAAAAACATTCGCCGCTGTAATGTAACAATCACTGTTTTAGGAAAATGGTTAATTTATTTTCAACGTAGTCAACATTTCCTCTCTTTCCATTGCCGAAATGGAATATGGTGACAGCATATTTGAAGTATATTTCAGTAACAAAAAGGAATTTTACAAACAGTTGTAATATTGTTAATGTGAATGCAAACGAACAATAATGCTACATCGAAACTGCAAACCTTCTATTGCAGTGTTGGGCCAATGTTACTTTAAGTGGCGTAACAGTGCATTAAGCGTGTTTGCTAAGCCTAAGCATAAGCGTTGCAAAAATGTGTTCCCAAGCCTAAGCCTAAGCCTAAGCTTAAGCCTAAGCGTAAGCTTGAGCAAAAATATGTAATCTAGAATCTAAACCTACTCTTTTATAGACCCATCAGAAACCTGGACGCCCCTAAAAGTAACATGGGCCCAGTGTTGTATCTTAGCGCAAGTCACACCCCATTGCTGCCTGACAGCACTACAAAATATAAAACGAATTTTAGCATTAATCTTTTTATTTTGTCTTTACACACTGAAATCCGTGTGTCTTTTCGCTCCCTTAACACTCGCGAGAGTAACTACCATGTATTCATCAGGAAAAATTTAAATATTTTTGAATCACTTTGGCAGTACCCCTTACACACTTGGCACGCTACTATCCTATTAAACGGGCCAACAATTAGAAGGCGCAAGATCGACATAAAACCGAATTGTGGTACCAAATCGTGATTAAACCAAAAGATATAAACTTAAACAACGCTGTTACCGCATTTGTAACGAACAAGCCTCCAAACTGGACAATCAATAAAATAATATCGATTGAAGTACTTTATTTTTCGCTGAAGCTGATGTCCTCCCAAAATCAGATATTATTGACAACCTGGGCTAGTGATGCTAAGGTTGACAGTTAATATAAGCATTGCTTTAACTGTTTTACCTTGATAACGTCACTATAACGAGACATTATTGGCGAAAAGTATTTATTTGGTTTCAAATCACCACATTAGTCTGTGGCGCTATACATATTGCGGCCAATATTATTTTGAGGCTCGAAACAGTAGATTAAGCGTATTCCTAAGCCTACGCCTAAGTGTTGCAAAACCGTATTCCTAAGCCTAAGCCTAAGTGTTGCAAAAGCGTATACCTAAGCCTAAGCCTAAGCCTAAGCAAAAATGTAGTCTAGAATGTAAGCCTAGTCTTTTACAAACCCACCAGAAACCGGGACGGACCTAAAACTAACATGGGCCCATAAATGCATAACGCAGTATATATTTGCAATACGGCCACTTATGCACCATTGCGTAGCTGAAACGTGATGCTTATGAGCACAGCCGGAATATTGGACTGGGGCGCGCAAGTGGAGTCAAGCACAGAATATAAGAAATAAGTTGCTGTAACTGCAAATTAGCCAATTTTTCTCCTTCATATACTATCTACCCTGCATAAAAAAGTTATGTACCTAGGGGTAGGACAGATACGTACCGGCGTCCAGTATATGTTGACAAATGCAACGCCGCAGCAATTGAAGCCATTCGAAAATACGATTGCACCAAAACAGTTATACCACTCTCGAGATTTTGATTTTGTTTTGCAAAAAACTTTTCGTCTCAAACACGCCCTTGAAATCCTAAATATACAAACTAGGGCAAACTTGGCGAAAAACAGCAATACTCTTAAACGAAATTTCATTACAAGATAAATTGTGCAATATATATCAAGGTTAAGTAAAGACTTAATTATGCAACAAACATCACATGCAGTAAAAATGTAGCGAAAAGCTGTGTTTATTGATAAAAATAGCTTTAAGCAAAGTGGCTTTCTTGGACATTTTTTAAGGTTAAAGCAGAATGCCGATTCCAACTCCAAGTAAATACAGGCGAAATTCGAGAAACTTTATATCGGCAGGAACCCTGGAATTTTAATCGACTTCAAAGCTTTCATAATTTCTTTCGAAACCCGTAAAATACTTACTGATCTGCTGTATAAAATGTTTTACGTTACACAATAAATATTTACTAGGCAACGAGTTGCAAAATTTGCAACATTTTAATTAACAAAGCGCAGAACGTGCTATAAATTGCCTATTCTTGTTTTTCTTGTTATACATACAGCAAATGTTCGACCGCTGTCGAATTACGTATGTGGGACATTCCAGCTTTATATTATATAGATTGCTAATCATTACGAGCAATTTGCGTTCCTCATCAATTAAATACTGGAAAAATATGCCAAAATTTATTAAAAAAGTTTACTTAATTTTAGCTTAAGTTAGTGCTGTAATACCTGTATCAGTGGAACTCATTTTAAAAAGTAATGAAAGATGTGTTTTTAAGAAAAATCATGGTTTAATTTATATTTTACATCAAATTACAACTCAAAAATTTTCTACTTTGTCACATTACATTGATTTCCAGGAACAATTTAACGGTTTTGAAGGTTGAATGAGCATATTGTAACATAACAGGCAGAAGCGGTCACAGGAGGACAGCGGGAACGGAGGCTCCGCACGCCTAATTTTCAGAAACAATTAAATTTTTAGAACAAAAATAAAGTAATGCTAAGGTGAAAAAATATTAGCTTTTTTGAGGGGCTTAATCAAATCTAAAAGCCCGCCCCCGAAGATAAATCCTACAACGACCAATGATAATAGCATATTTTAACTCGCCAAAACGTGAATTCAAAACAACATAAAACCGCTTACTTCATTCTCGAAAAAGGCTACTGTAGTGAATGACCCGACTAACATGGGGGAGGGTAGTAAGAGAGGGTTCTCATTTTGAGTCCTAATCAATAGCGGTCTGTATTTCTAATTACAGTCTGTTAATGGATAGAGTCCATAAGTCCTAATTAGAGTCCTTAAAAGAAATCAAAGCAGAATGGTCTAAACTGCTCAAATATGTAACAGACATTCAAACAACCCGCATAAACTTCATTAAATATTTTGAGTTCTAATCAATAGCTGTCTGTATTTCTAATTACAATTCGTTTGTAGATAGAGTCCATAAGTCCTAATTAGAGTCCTTAAAAGAAACCAAAGCAGAATGGACTAAGTTGCTCAAATATGTAACAGACACTCAAACAACCCACATAAACTTCATTAAGCCAGAAAAAATTAGCAGACACAGTAATCAACGAAAATGTTTCTGAGCATGTCAGTTCAGCCCAAAAGAGAGAATATAAAATATATGATGTTTGGTCCAACTAACATCGGATGAATTAATAATCAATAAGAGTCCGTAACCAACTACTGTATTGACCCGAATAAAGGGAGGTCCCCATTTTGAGTCCGAATCAATTGGAGTCCGTATCCCTAATAAGAGTCCGCAAGCGGATAGAGTCTCTAAAACCCTAATTAGAGTCGATAAATGTCAATGAACCCTAATTGTGGCACATAAATGACTCAAGGACCAAATAATTTGAGTTCGAAACTTTAAAGCGTACTTAAATTTTGAAAGTACATTCCTAAGTATAACCTTGTATTATCGCTCAAGCTATTGACACAAAACAAATAAACGTTTAATTGACCATATAATTGCAGTACCGGATATATCAGTAACGAAGGGCGGCGGAGCGTGGGTTAAAAATAAATAACAGTCCGTAACCGAATAACAAGGGGGGTGCCCTCTGGAGAGGCCAAATAATTATCAGTCCCCCTCTTATTCGGGTCACTACAGTAGCAGTAAGGTAACCTCTGAAGAGGCAAAATAAATATTTGTCCTACCCTTTTATTCGGGGCTCCACAGTAAATGTTGATATTTTAACAGCAGAGCAGGCCATGATAAGCTGCAAATGAAACAAACATGGTAAAAATGGCATCCTGATTTCAGGTATACCTTCGGTTTGCTGTCTTTTAAATTTTAGTTTAGTATAAGTGTTATAAAAACACCTTGCATAGGCGATGTTCCGCTTCAAAGTGCTACACAAATTGTACATTTGATACAATTTGTCTAAAGCTAACATATATTTACTAAAAAAATTATTTGTAAACGGTTCGGCCAAACTCTTCCACGTACACAGTCCAGAAACGTCCGCTTGTCATAAGTAACCGGGAATAAATCAGTTGTAAGCTGCCATAGCAGAGCTTGTTAGCAATTGACCTGTACAGCAATTTGGCCTAGAAAAGATACAAATGGCAGAACCGTAGGGTCAGCGGTACTAGTACGGGCGTTCGAAGGAGTTCGCGTAGAGCCAAAAATGTTTGTGTCGGGTCGAGTAAATGAAGTAAAATTATCAGAAAACTATTTTGGTCATACAAACCTATACGCGAATTGCTGTGTCGTTGAGCACAATACAAAATTCAATAAAAATACGCCAAAGAAAAATAGTTGGAACATTTAAACCTGACCGGAAACATTGAAATAAACTGCTGTAGGTAAAACGAAAACTAATATGTTCCTTCACTTAACAGCGGAACGCACAGTATGGACTTCATTTGAATACTGTGGGCTGCAAAACCTTACGAAATACTCGTAGGTTTATTAATGTCAAACCTGCAATTGTTAATAATTTGTGTTCAACGAAAACAATAGAATTTTGCAAAAAAACACTGCGCGTGTAAAAATTCGCCTACAACTATGGGTTATAAATCGATTTATATTAACTTTTCAAAATTGTACAAATATCAACTAAGCTGGCGAACAGAGTTCCGCGTCAAAACCAATATTGCAGCATACAAATTTGCATAAATCAATTGCAGTTAAACGTGTGCACGACGTAACACCAATTTTATTATGGATCATGCAGAAGTTTGGTTGAGCTGCTGTGTACCTGTTAGTTACGTCAGTTATAAAACACAATTTTACACCCGATCACAAAACATAGATTTTTCCCGATTGGCAATTAAACTCAATTCAAATATTGTTTAACCTCGAAAAAACAACAAACCAACAAATCAACAAAACTCTCGAGGAGTTATCTTGAAATCTGTGGTTCCTACCACAGACATCATTGTTCAGCATTAACTTTTTGTATTAAATTTAAAACATAAACGAAATATAACCTATGATTGTTTTGCTGTCGATATTAATACTTAAAAATTGAAAACTTACAACCCAAAGCAAACTGCAGCAGAAAATGTGCAACGTACCGTTACTGAGAGTATATTAAAAATTGTCAAAATAATATATTGAACAAAATTTGTCGTTTTTTTCAGTTTCAAGTTCACAACTTTTCAGGCTTAATAGGTTTCGTATATGTGTACCAGGTACATATTGTTTGGCGAGAAAATCTTGACCAAAAAATAACTCTGAAGTACACAAATACAAGCACACAATCCGTGGTGAGTATTAAAAATTGAGTCAAATATTGGCACACAAATTTTCAACGTTTGGAGGTTTTCAGCAGTAAAAAAATATAATTTACACTTTCGCCTTTCACACGTTTTCGTCGCCGTCGTCGTTGTGTTGTTGTTTCATCGTTTTCGAGTACACCATCTGACTTCCCCCGACAAAATTTACATGGTGAGAGGCTAAGGGGCAAACGTTGATACTTTTATTACAGAGAGTGTAAATGTCATGATCAAAATCAAATGTTACGTACTACAGTACTGGTACCGCTGGTGTATGTTTGGTTAAAAATGTAATGCGCAAAAGTATTAATACCTCAAACTTTAAATGTATTACAATTTTGAAAACTTTTTAAAAAAAAATTGGTTATTCTGTGTGTAACTTTGATTATATACACACATGTACTCGTAATTTTCAGTGTTAAAATAGATGGTACACTCGCGTATAGTTAATGCAAAATCTAAGTGCAATATTTTGGGCTCAATTGAAGTGAAACTTTCTTCTGTTTTATTTTCTGCCTGGTATTTGACCAAAAAATGGACTCATTTTGAAGCTTTTTTGTCATATTTAAGATTTTCATGACCACTCTTTTACATCACACGCACACGCATACACCGAGATTTGATAGAACCAGAAAAAGCATCAAATTTTTGAGAAATTAAAATTTCGATGCGCAACGATCATTTCTCATGAAACGTTCAAATATGCTAAAAGTTTCAAAATTCGAACCATTTTTGGACAAACGCCTGGTGATAATAAAAAATACCGTTGAAATGTATCGCGTTCGTCTCATAATGTAAATTTATTGGTAGTATGTGTGTTGTTTGAGTGTGACCATGAATTGTAATCTGTGTGTTGTTTGGGTATAATTTATGTGTAATGTGTGTGTTACTGTGTTCATTTATATGTAAATTTGGGTGTAACATGTGTTTGCGCAAAACGGTCTTCATGTGTGTCATAATGGTGTGTCGATAGTGTGTGTGTTCACCCGCAGCACCTACATTCTGAAATCTAAGTTTACTCTGCGTGCAATTTAAAAAAACCTCAATATATGTTCTAGATTTCACCTCAAAAAAGCGCTGGAAACTCAAAAACACAATTAGCCATGCTAGCTATGTATAATCCAAAGTTTAGCTATATTAAAACCAAAACTGCAGTAAACAAACGAAAAACTTACAGAGCATTTATCAAATCTATATAATTAAAGTTAGAACGACTAACATACGTATTTTGGGCAACGTTCAAGCTCAATTTTACAAAAGTATGCAAATTAAATGTATTAATAAATTTTGTTAATATGCAGTTGCGTTCAGGCATTTTTGCAGGAAGCATGTTTGCGTTGGTTGCAAATGTGGCAACCACATTGACTAGTTTGTTCTAATAACGAACAAACAAGAAAATGATACATTACAATTTACTGAGTCGTCGAAAGAAATATAGAGAACATTTAACTTGAACGGAAAACTTCGTTCAGATAAATTTCACTTTTCCGTGTCCATACCATTGCTACTAAGTATTAAGGATTTAACGTCATTTCCTACAATAAATACGGTGCAGATGTACATCTGATCCGAGTACTGTACCTATACATTACAAAAATTTCAGCCTTGACACTACAATAACATAAAAAAATCTGCAACGTTTTCTCTACAACCACGGTGTTTATTGACGAATAAACAACGAAAATCGCACGAGTTTATAGCCTAATAAAAACCCCACTGATTAATAATACTATGTTATCATCGACAGGCCAGAAACCGCAAGGAGGCCTATTTAAAACATTGTAATATAAAATTGTAGGCATGGTAACATTGTATCGGACAAAATAATCTTCGCGACTACAACGCACTGTTATTAAAACAAACGAAATATAAATACCTGCTGTCAGTGAAAAAACAAATGATGCATTTACAAAGCCTAACCCCACAACGAGTCGCGCTAGCTTGCTGGCTAACGAAAGGTAAGGGTTAGATTTGGTAACCGCTACCGGAAAGCTAGATCCATGGCCGCAGCACAATTCATGTTAGGAGTCAATAGAATTTCAGAAGTGAAAAACAATTGCTGCATTTATAAGCCTAACCCCAGAACGAGTCGTGCTAGCTTGTTAGCTAATAAAACGTAAGGGTTAGATTTGGTAACCGCTACCGGATTGCCAGACCCGTGGCCGCAGCACAATGCATGTTAGGGGTGGAATTTATAAGGATTTTGTCATGTCTTTATTCTGTACAATCTGGGCCAAAATTACCCGTGGAGAGAGGTGCAAACTTCTTTTAAATGAGTAATATTCAAGCTCGTGCTTGTGGAGGCTTGGATACGTGTCTGACAATCAAAGGGTTAAATGACAACGTTGGAAATATTTTGTATTAGCTAACGAAACTAAAAACTGCTAACCTTATATTTTGTGCAAGTCGAGAAATTTTATTTTGGCGAACACATACCATGCATCAGTGTATTTTAATTTCCTTGTCAAGCCTTGGATACGGGTCTGTAGATCGACGGGTTATAGTACAACGTTGGAAATAGTTTGCACTAATCAGCCGTTTTGCGCAACCTGCAACTGTTAGCGAATGCGCAACAATCTGTAAAAGTTACTGAATGCACAATGTGCATGCAAATTTTCGTTGCACAGAACAATTATGTTCGTGTTCTACGAAAATATAGTGAATAAAGTAATGCTGGAAAGTTGCCTAAAAGATGTATGTGGGGGTATCCCGACTTTAATTATATAGATTAGCTTACGGAATTCAAGACTGCAAAATTATTTTGTGCAAGAGTCCAGAGATTACATTTTCGCGAACAGATACCATGTAGCAGTGTATTTGGTTTATATATTTAGAATATTGTAATAAAATAAGGTAAAAATACTGTTCAAGATAACAAAGCTAAATCAATTCAGCATTGCAAATTTTTGGCAAGGGCAAAAATTGCACGAAAGAAATAATTTTACAAAATATTAGCAAAACAAAGCAAAAAAATTTGTGTCTAGACTCACAGTGGGGCAGCAGTGACCTAAATTTATTATCTAACATGGTCGGCCACCGCCGACTTTCAAATAAAACAGCATTAACAATATGATCGGTTTTATTGGTTTAGTTAGAAATATATTCGTAACCACAAGCACTGAATAAATTGATACTTTGAAACTGGCACCAATTATTGCGTTTATAATAAGCCCAAATACGTTTAAATAGGTCTAAAATAAGCCTATTAGCAAAGGCCTTCATGCGATCATGGCCCATAACTCTTGAACTCGAACAAGAAACAAGCGAACAAATGTCATTTATGCCGCTGCCAATTGGGTTATATTTCTGAAATTGATACAAAAACACTATAAACTAAATTAGATCTAAAACAGAGTTCTAGATGCCGCCATACCGCCAAAGTGTGAGTGCTTAGCGCCTAAAGGTTCAACGTTTGGCAAAACGGGCCCACTTAGATTAAATTGGAAAGTAATTTGCACTGGTGGATTCAGGAGGGGTCGCTGTGGTTTAGACCACCGCCGAGGAATCAAAACCAAAATTTTGTACTTTAGTACTAAAATTGAGTTTGACTTGTCGATCGCTTCGCTTAAAAACTTTTCACTAGTTACATATCGCGCGGTCTGCCCATCGGGGAATTTCAGGTCCTGCCACTGGTAATACACTTTGGCACAACCTTGGGATACGGCTGATCAATCCAGTAAGGTTCATAGTATGAAGGACTAATGTGTGTACGGCATCGTATACCAATATCAACTCATTACTCATATACGTTCGCATATTAAAGTGCTTTTATGCTAATTGCAATGTAAAGAGGGCTCATGGGGGTCTTTATACAGCTTGGATGCATATCCAGTTCAAGGGAACAAATATACATCGGAAAAGCTAAAATTCAAATGAAGCCGTTTACAGACATTTTGCGCTAGCACTGGACCAATTAAATTATCACATTTTAATTGAAATTTATTTAGGGAATGCACAAACTGTTCAAGTATTGAAGTAACAGTAACAGTACAGATTGAAATTTCTCGAAATTACAAATTATCCTAAAAACTTACATTGCTCCACACAAAATTAATTGAATTGACTGGATCAAACTTTCAACTGGTTACGATTTCATTCTAAGAATATATTTCGATATGGCAACAGTACATAATAGATCCATAGCTGGTTCGAAAATTTTGAGCTCCTACAGAAAATTTCAGAACACATCCGAGAACTTGGAATAAATTATAACTAAACCTAAAACTTCTCCGAGAGGGTCGGAAGCAAACCTTGCCTAGCAGGCTAAAACCCTTTGCTCCAATTGGCTACCTATTAACGTCGAATTTTGATTTTGGTGCATTGGAGGTCGGCTCTGCTTTATACCTGGGCGTTAGCTAGACGTCTATAACAAAAACAAAACACATTAACGACCTTATATCTACATAAACACTAGAAAAAACAAACTATAGTATTAATACATTCGTTTTTACTTTAATTTACCAATGAATTTTTAATAAAATATTAATTTTAACTATTTCTGAGAGGAAGAATCATCAGAGTAGGTCGGCTTTAATATCTGAAGAAAACAAATTGCAGAGTGCTACGCTGCAAAAATATGGCAAGCCAAATTGACTCACCCTGAAGTAGGCTTTACGGGACTACAGAAACTGAGTCAAATTCGACTCTGTCACAGTCAAACCTGCTAAAATGGTAAGTCAAATTGACTCTCTCCTAAATAGGTTCTACGCGACTACACAAACTGAATCAAATTTGACTCCGCCACAGTGAAATTCGACTTTATCAAAAACGTATGTGCGTTGCAAACCTAAAACCACTATGACATCCATAACTAATATTATACAATTTTACTGCCAGAAATGCTATGATGTAATAAATTTAAATGAAAAAACATTTCATGACAGCTGAATTTTATTGTAGCACAAAAATTTTACTATCAACAACAGTATTTGCGGCCGGCTGTCTACTACGGCCGGGCTGGTACCGGGCCGACCCGGCCGCCGGCCGGCATAACGAGAACAATAAACATAATTATATGTTCAAGTTAATATTTTGAATATAAAATAGAAAAAAAAACACAAAATATTTATAAAATAGACACTGGTTCATTTACACAATTCTAATAGCGGCATAGATCCGGTTCTCATTTTGGATTTCCGCATTTCTATCGCCAAGCTCACCACATTTGTGCTACATTTTAAGCTTAAAAAGGAATAAAATATTGTTTGCAATCAAAAGTTTTTTTTTTCGAAATCGATATCAAACGCATTTTTATCGTTGCTAATGAGACTCGGAAATGATTTCTTAACAATGCTGTGTAGGCCGCCGGGACGTATATACATGTACGTGAGAGATAGTGCATAATATATATATATATATCTATATATATTCACCTATGATATATCATCCAACAAGTCGGCAGAAACAATAAAAAATATCTTTTACAGGCTTTCGAATAACCTACAGCATCCGATAAGTATGCATGTCCACTATGTTCACTCTCAAAAAAGCTTATACATGTGATTAGACCGTCCCGAAACAAAAACGTGGTATTTTTCCATGGTAAATCGGCAATGAAATCAGGTTGCAATCATTGAAGCATACATTTTTCATTGCATTTTTGGTCAATTGCTAAAATTTACGTTTCGAGATCAATGACGCAGCGGATACTTAAAATTCTATCGTTTGCTTGGACGTTAAATTGAGTACTGTAGTGAGCCCAATACGCGGTGGGAGATAAGAGGGGCAGCATTCTGAGTCCCAATCAATAGGAGTTTTTATCCCTAATAAGAGTCTGGAAGCTGATAAAGTCCCTGAAACCTAACTTGAGTCCATAAATGTCAATTATCCCTAATTGCAGCGTATAAATGATTCCGGAACCAAATAAAGTTAAAGTATACTTATGTTTCGAAAGTACATTCCTAAACATAACTCATAAAAGTTGGGCGTTAGGTAAAACTACCAATGGGCGGCGGAAGGCAGGAAAAAAACAGTGCGTAACCGGATAACAAGCGGTACCATCTGGAGACGCCAAATAAATATCAGTCCATCTCTTATTCGGGTCACTACAGTATAAAGTAAGTTACTTTTAAAATTATATGTTATGCGCAATAACCAAACATTTGATATGTATATGAGTGAAATGAACAAGCTGAGAAATTGCTTAAAATCAATATGCTTCAGGAACTTATTGAAGACAGACAGAGGTACATCCACAATTTCGAGTTAGAAAAGAATACTTTTTCTGTTTCGAAATTGTGCAGCTTTTAAAGTGTATTTAGTAAATATTTTGATATTTTAAGATTTAAAAATTACACCAAAAACGCCAATTTTTATGTCAAGCTCCTGTGTTCGGAATATTTTTCAGTTATTTCAATTCGAAAACACGATGTTATCTTCGAATGAGCTATTTTCCATTTACGAAATTTTCAACGTGACCGTCGCTAATGTTGAAGTACATCGTCCATCCCAAGCTTCGATTCGCCATTGCTGATAGATCGAATTTAATTTGAAAAAGTATTCATTTAGCTAACAAATTAGTCTAAAGCTTTGTTATAGCCATAAATGAAAGCGCGATTGGTAACTTTTCGAACGAAAACGAATTATTTCAAATGCAGACATTTTATATAAGTTACACAAATCAAAGCTTAATGTAGTTAAAGGTAACACGCTACAAGACTTCAATAACTTAGGATGCAAGTTAACTCCACATCGCGACAATTCAGTTCCACTGCGCAACAAATATTGTTGCAGCAAATGCAAAAGTTCAAAGAACAGCAAATGAAGCAAACGGTAACATCCGGGTGTGCCCGTTGTGGAAATCTTGACCGGTTTCACTAAAATATTTGACACCATTCATAAAACGGAAATATTACTAATAATTGAATTCGCCAACATCACCACTGTCTTAGACTCATCGCCAGCTAACCTTAGGGTAGGTTAAACAATTTTTCAAGAGGGGTATACGAGAGTTTTTGATGATTTACAAGTCAGGTTGATAATTTTCTAGGGGCGGCAGAATTGTTGCGTGCTGACCCAGGGTGGCTTCCCTCTGGCTATGGAACCGCACTGTCTCCTACCTCACGATTACCAATTCATGCATGGTTGAGGAGTTCAATAGCAAATTACACTATAAAGCTTAGATTTAAGCCAAGACTATATTATATTTGATAGATACGGAACAGTGTTCTAATGAAACGTAAAATAAGATATTTGCCAAATTTAAGTTAAATTTAATTGTTTGACAAAGTTGAAAAGGAATGTCATGTGAACCGTTTGTAACATCATTACGCTATTTCAAACTTGTGTATAGTGTTCTCTTGTGTGTGTTCA
This sequence comes from Enoplolaimus lenunculus, assembly GCA_030248215.1. Lineage (NCBI taxonomy): Eukaryota > Metazoa > Nematoda > Enoplea > Enoplida > Thoracostomopsidae > Enoplolaimus > Enoplolaimus lenunculus. The sequence continues at coordinate 150,752 of JASANG010002660.1, read as the reverse complement.
GAGGCGTATGCAGAGGTAGGGATAACAAAGGATATATCCACTCTTGAAATTCCATGAGAGACAACAACAACGATGGGGCGTCCTGCAACCGCCATACGCCGCCGTACCTCACGAGGCAATATTTCTAGCCGCCTTATGGGCCATCACGAAAACCTATATCCCATATGCGCCAAGAAAAAAGCAGTTATATAACAAAAAATTGAGCGCATTTCAGCGAGTTTTATGTTGACTTTCATATTTGTATGCAATTAATCCGTCTTCTAGGAAATTTTCTTTTTCAACTGAATTTAGCAAGCGGCGAATACAATAAATTCATGCCCGATTAAAATTGCAGATTATGAGCCTGCCAAAAATATTTCAGCTTACTATTGAGCTAAAATTTTCAAAACTGAGACAAATTTATTTATCCAATTTTGCCCCTTTTGTCCCATGTGGAGCGGCCAGTCCCATAAGGTGAAAAAGTTTTGCTCACCCCACCAAATCTGAGTCTTCGCGGTAGAAACATTTCTCAATGCACTGCATTCTTAAATAATCGCAAATGATCTGCCAATTCTATTTCAACAGTCAACAGTTCAGCTATTTTTCGACGCCGGCTCCTGCCAAACCAAATTTATGGATGTGTTGAGATCATCATTTTCAGGGATGTCCGTATATATTTTTTACAATTAAGGAAAATGCTGCCAGAGATGGGAGATTCACGAAAGAAACTTGCCCTATCTGCCCCAAAAACTACCACTTGTATAACAACAAATTAGCAGATTTTAAAGCCCTATTCAAACGTGCAAGTTTTTTTATCAAAAACTTGCACATGCAACTTGCATGTGTTAGTTTGGTCATACAACAGCTTTGACGTTCCTGCAGCTACAAATTATTCACTGGAATTTGCGCTATTAAATTTAATCCGCACGTGGGAACGGAGTTGCAAGTAGCTTAGCTTTCTTGCACCTGTGTTTTGATTGGCCGATCAGAAGACATGTTATTAAGCGCTTCTGAACTAATTCTGACTTTTTGAATTTATTCAAGACGCTTGAAGTATTTCAGGTATCAAACCTGATTGATTTCTCGCAGTCTATGGCGATTCTGACGGGGCTTTTCATTTTTAAGCATTAAATAGAAATTGTATCATTATGAAAATGTTTTCTTGTCAAGAAATTTTGAATAGATCCAGCCTTCTTTACGGGTGACAGTTTCTTGCAGCTGAAACTTGCAGCGGCAAGTTTTTTCAAAAATTCATTCGAAGAACTTGCAGCTGCAGTTTAATTCAGGAGAAAAATGCGCCAAGAATCAATTCATAGGAATGAATAACCTTACCAGTCGAATTAATTCAGCAGCATTGGCAGAACTGATAATTCATAGCTTATGCTTGATATTTCTTGCAGTCGTCTGCAAATGATAAATACAAATTCATGTCAAGATTCAGAGTGAAAATGATGTTTCCTTGCAAATACTTGGAGCTGCAAGAAAATCGTGCAAGTTCCAATTACGGATCTTGCTGCAAAAACTTGCACGTGTGAATATGGCTTAAAACGTTTCATATTTTTACATTGTACATTAAAATTTGAATTCGGTAAACTAAGACTTTTGTGTTTGATAAGTAAAACCGACACAATTAGCACGGCGTGGACCAGAAAATTTTGATAAACGATAACAATTTGAAATAGTAAATCTGTCGAAAAAAATTTCAACTTCCACGAATGAGAACCAACACCACGTTTGCTTATCTTGGTGCTACACTCAATGAAGCTTATGAATACTACATCAATTAATATGATGTATACAGCAAAAGCAACAATTTTGCATTATCTTGCTGAATATTGTTCAAAAATAACACGTTGTTTATAATCTTTAATATCTTGAATGCCTTTAAATATCTTAATCAACATGAATAATAACTAACTTTGAAAAAGTTTACACCTGTCCAAAATTATGACGCTGACAATTTTGTTTCAAATCCATTCTTTCACAATTACAATCCTATCTTGCCACTTGAGTTATTTAAACCAAGTAAAACTTTCTTGATCAATTCAATTGGAACCTATTTAATAAACATCAAGAGCAAGCCTATTGCCAGGTCACCCTGACAGGCGGAGATAAAAATTCTCAGGAGGGACATATAAGGGTCTTCGATAACTTTACAAACAAGATTGAAAATGTTCTCTAGGGAGACCAAAATTTTTCCTGTGGGGGCTGTGCCACCACCTGCCCGTTTCATTGGCTACGGGCCCGATCAGGAGTGGTTCATGTCTTCACGTATCGCAACTGATAATTAAATAAATCCAGTGGCGGATCCAGGATCTCAAAATGGGGGGGCCAAAATTTCACAGGTAATAAACTTACTTTTGACCCATACACAAACCACGAACTATTGTCACAAAATTGCTATATAATTTTTGTCGAGATGCTGTTGGGGGGCCACGGCCGGGGTGCCCCCCCCACATGGATCCGCCATTGAATAAATCCCAAAAATCCATTTTAAACGCTTCCTGCTTTGCTAAAATAAACCATCCATATCCACGACTAAGAACATGGTCGTATGCAGAGATTGATTTCGTAAGAAAATGTACCCAGTATTAGAGAGCTCAACAATGAAGTAGGTTATTTTAAAGCCAGTAAGAGTCCTTTTTAAGTTCACTCCAAAAATTTCGACGAATTTTTCCTCCTGTACGCCCCCCTTGTATAAGGTTCTAACACCATCAACTATATAGATTACTAGCCTCGAAAACAAACCTACCATAAGTTAAACACAGCAAAGCAACAGTTTATGTTCATAGCTAAACACCATTGATATATACCACTTTTCTGTTTGTCGTGTTTGCGTTTATGGCACATATATAAGCAATGTTTGTAAGCTGACACGAGGTCAGTTTATACCACGGCCGATAATTCTATGCTTTAGCCTAAATGTGTTTGCCTTGTAGTTATAATACTACTAAAATGACGGTTAATTTCCAATATATACCACTGTCTGAAATGTGAATATATGACGCAAATTCTCTTTAAAGGGTATTTTTTGTCTCACCCCCTATTTGTTCAAAAATTTCAGCTCCCATAGGCTTAAAATTGCCTAATATCCAAATTTACTCGAATCGTTTAGCTTCCTATAAACTTCCCATAATTGACTTAAACTTTCATTTGAATTAGTGTAAAGTGTTTCTTCAGGTGTAAAACTGCCCTCATTGATGACGTCCCTTTTAAAATCGGGCGCATAGCTGAACGACGCCACAGCAGCATAATTATTTTCTTCAACCTTAGCCAAAGTCTCGTCCCAAACCTCAGTGTAAATGATAAAGCTTTATAACAAAGCCTAGGCGTAATCGTAAGCCTAAGCAAAAACATAATTCTAAAGTTTAAGCTTACTCGGTCAGCCTCTCTGCTAAACATATACTGGGTGAATTCGTAATTCGTCTAAAATAAGGATCAATTTAGAATACCTATCACTACCTAAAATCATAGAACGCGTGATGCAAATTCTACTTAAGGTTTTCGGTGCCTCACCTGGTGGTGTTTACTAAAAATCAGCCGTTTACGAGTTTTTTACCATGTTTAAGCTTAGCATAGACTTCCTATTATCGCTTCACGCCCCAACCTGTAGATTCTGCAATTTTTGTTGTATATGCTTTACTGATTAATAAGCTCCTTCTTTGAGATAGCAAAAAAGACCTTCAGTTGAAATATCTAAAATTTTATAAACCAATCATTCGTTCCGGGCTCACCAATACGCACTGACCGATCCCACGTGTGCGACCGTGACCAAGGGAGCGGGGTGCCAAGCGTCTCTTGCACTGCAAAAAATGGTGAGTCAAATTGACTCTCTCCGAAATAGGATTTTCTGGACTGCACAAATTGAGTCAAAATTCGACTCCGCCAGAGTCAAATTCGATTCACTGAGTCGCACGTTTGACTCTGGCGGAGTCGAATTTGACTCAGTTTGTGTACTTCCGATAAGCGTATTTCGCAGAGAGTCAGTTTGCCTCACCATTTTTTGCAGTATGGAAAGATCCCCTTAGAAAATGTTCAACCTTGCTTGTAAGTCATTGAAAACAAACCATTGTATGCCGCTCCTGAAAAATGTTTAGCACCCCTAGCAAGGTGAGCTGGCTACACGTCTACACGCACGCGTGTTTCTGCGAAAACGTATGTATAAAAACTAAAAAATATACCTGTTGATAATTTAATTTTTCGGCAGCAGTAATTTGCTCAAAATGATTATTAAAATTCATGCAGATCGAGCTTCGCAAATCACACTGTTGGTATTGAACGAATTTCTTGTTTTGTTGCAAAAATAAACTCGCCTTTAGTACGAATATACCATTTAATCGAGTTCTCAAAATTAAAATTTCTAAGCTTCCAAAAGATATCGAGGTTTTCTCGTTACTTAATTCAATTATCCGTTTGTTCAAAAACAGCGGCGTAGCCAAGATTTAAGTTCAGGTTGGAACAGTCCTGTGTAAACGGGTTTTTGAGCAAGCGTATCGAACTAGAAACTAGGCTTGACCAGTAAAATCCCCAATATTATCTTTAAACCTATTGAAAGTACCTATTTCTCGTATCCAAAAATTTCAAAAAGTGATATATCTCCCTCTCCATAGTAGCCATACCTGAGCAATAAACGCAACACTGGGGAACCAGCTGGTGCCTTTAACCTCAACACTAGCAAGCCAGTAAATCCTACCAATTTAACATTGCTACCACAGTTCGCTGCGGCTTTCTTTGAACATGAAAAAATAAAGAAATTAATAAAAAAACTATATATTATCGCACTAAGACTCCGACAAACCGGATAAACGTACACAGAAACTGGAAGTCAAAACGAAGAGGCAAACAGGGACGGCCGGCCCAGAAAAAAACAAGAAACATGATTAGAAGACACCCATACACCCATCGAGAGAGCTATTGACCTAAAAGATGGTGGCTAAAGATACCAAAAGCACACAAAATGCAACGCAAACTTGCGAGTGCATTACCACAGGAAGAACAAGTAATAAAATCAGGGACTACAAGTAGTCACAACAGGACCTGTGTATTATTTTGAAGAAGCTGGTGCACGGATACCACAAAATAAAGCCGAAAACCTAACGCAACTTGGGCCAATCTGGAGGGGCAATTGAATTAATGAACCTATTGCCAGAGCCCGTTGAGAGTTAAGGGTCAATATCGGTCTGGTTTAGCTAGTATTCTATGAGCGCGCGGAATGAGAGCTTGTGCCGAAGTCACGCAAAAACCCAGCGCGCTCAGAGAACACTAGCTATGGTATCGTTCGAGTGCGCGCAACAAGCCAGTCACACAGCGTCTAGGGAAATCGGTGAATTTGTGGTAATTAAAACAAAATAATGACCTACAATTGGGGGTAGTTTTTGAAAATTATGACTTCAGACGTATTATATATATACATTTTGGTTGGAGAATCCTTTGTCAATGATATTTATTTTGATTTCTAACTATACATTATGCATATATAACTGTTGGCAAGATTAGCGAGTAAAAAATTCGATACCGGCAAGAAGCGAAAAATTCTGCAATGAGAAATACCTACACTGGGTTTTACTGGCACCAAAATTTTAGTCAATTTTGTTTCTTACAATATCCAACTTACTTTAGGGTCTTATCGGTTTTCAAAAATTATACAAAATTTTTTATAAATAATTTTATAAAAAATTTTCTTTGTGCACTTCGGGCTTGCGAGTCAAACCGAATTCGAAAATAAGTTACAGTCTACGATAATTTGCCGCCCGATGCAGTATACTTTAAGCCTAAGCCTAAGAAGCATAACATCAGTTTAATCTTGATAATAGGGGCTCCACAACTAACTGTTACAACACTCCTATTGTTCAAATGACAATTGCTTTTGCAAATTTATCAGTCAGACTCGAAAAATGTATTAAAGCACTGGCGGATCCAGAAAAATTCTGACTGGCACCGTACGAAATATACAATTGTAACAAATATTGAGAAAAGATCATTCGATCGTTGTTAGCGTGGCTCAGCCTTAATGGCCAATCAGATCCGCCAGTGTCCTTCCGCAATAAATATTCATACAATAATAACATCTCGTTTAGACAATTGAAACATTCTCAATTCTGAGTCGATTAACTCAATATAATAACGCAATGAGGATATCGCAATATTATCAGCAAAAATAAAAATAAAAGCATCACGTCAAACATAAATAAAATATCAGAAACATCACAATTTTTAATAACACAATATATATTGTGATTTAAAATTTAATCCCAAAATAGCAATATCATACGACGGCAGAATTGGGAGGCACTCGCGGTCTAGAATGCCGTCACACGACAGCAGCAAACGCAGCGCTCTGTTGTGAGTATTGTGCAATGGCGGTTTCATGAGGGGTTGGGGCCACACAGCCATGGCTCCTACTACAATAGAAATCGAAACTAAATAATTTTTTTATTAAAATTTACTACTAAATTTGCGGTTTGTCTCTGGCTCGTTTCAGTCGCGAGCGTTTTCCACGATTATAAATCGTGCGGCCTCCTCTATCAGAAATGACTGGATCCTACATTGGAATCCTGCAGCAAGCGATTCAAAAACGCACATCTATTTGGTGATTTTGGCTGCTCAGCTTCGATTTTAATTATGCCTTTAATCCATGCGCTGTTTTGTCCAAGGCTCACTTGTGCCCGATCTAAAGCTATGAGCTGCTAAGCAAATGTGCGTTTGAAATGTCGATGTTTCATTTTGGTGAGCTGGAACCTAAAAAATAACCCGGACCAACAAGTCTAAAGGCACGTAAAAATACCACAGTAAACAATGGTTTGAGGCTATGAGGATAAAATATATTTGCAAGCGAAATCATTAAGTAAAACTGTGACTCATTCTGTGGTGTTTGACGTCATACGAACACGAAACCAGGAGCAGTATTTACGAGATTTGAGTAGTTTAATAGAGGTAATAGATGAATTTCAAGCTAACGCAATGCCTATAATGCCTTTGAATATTGCTATTGCAGCATGCAATATTTTTACAATAAAATTGAACACAAATTTTCAATTTGGACTGAAACCAGTTTACTATTAATAGCCACAGTATTTTTTTGCATAATTCGCAGCTGTTTTAAAGTTTCCGTTCAATCTTTATTGGCTCTTGTATACTTTTCTTCTCTCCTACCCGATTAAGTTTAAGCTCATGCTTATGATTGGATTTAGGAAACGGTTTACCTAAGCCCAAAGCCTGATTCGAGAGCGTTTACCATGCTTTTACTAAAGACATAGTCACAAAATTAAAAAATCCCTATCAGAGTGCAACAGGAGGTGAAAAATACCGGAGTTGGTACCGGAGGTCAACAAAACTTGTCAAAGCCGGAAGTGGATGAAACCGGAAGTGAAGCGATATTAGGTAGTTAAAATGGCGTTTAATTTGCTAATTTAACAAATATCTGTGATGTGTTGTTAAATCGATTGGTTTACGCTTTTATTTTTACTAAATCTTGACAATTCTTTCCTCAAAATTATGTCAAAATTTAAAACGCAACGCGCCAAACAGATAAATCTTGAAAAACTGTGCAATATTTCACTACCGAAGTTGTCGAAACCTCAAGCAAACACTATACGGGACCGGAGCCGGTGGTCGATTTTCTGTCGGAGCACAAGGCAAACCCCTGGTTGTACCCTAATATATAGTAAAAACGGTTTGAAATCAGCGAGTAAACCTTTGTAGTGATCAAACCGCATACAAAACAGCGCAAAATATGTTGTTTTTAACGGGACGTACCCATGCCTGTAAATGACAACACCATTTTTTACTGTTTCGCAACAGCCGCTAAAGTTATAAATTGTTGAGCTAAAGTCACGTGACTAATTATATAACATGAATGAAAATTCTCACTACAGCTAAACGAGCATACTTTAACGTGGGACGCCAGGGCCGTGCCTAAGGTTGCCCGGGTTTCCACCAAACCAATGTCTGAGCCGCTTACTGTATTGACCCGAATAAGAGAGGGGGCTGATATTTATTTGGCCTCTCCAGAGGGTACCTCCCCTTGTTATTCGGTTACGGACTGTTATTTATTTTTAACCCACGCTCCGCCGTCCTTCGTTACTGATATATCCGGTACTGCAATTATCCGTTGAATTTAACGTTTATTCGTCTTGTGTCAATAGCTTGCGATAATTCAAGGATATACGTAGGAATGTACTTTCAAAATTTAAGTACGCGTTAAAGTTTCGAACTCAAATTATTTGGTCCTGGAGTCATTTATGCGCTACAATTAGGGTTAATTGACATTTATGGATTCTAATTAGGGTTTAGGGACTCTATCCGCTTACGTACTCTTATTAGGGATATGGACTCCTATTGAGTCGGACCCAAAATGGGGACCCCCTTATTACCCCCCTCTTATTCGGGTCAATACAGTAGCAGTGGCAAATCAAGGAACCTCAAGCGAAGTGTAAAAGAAGCCAGACGCAATTTCAGTATTAATTCCGAAAATACAACTTTAGTAGTGTGTTTTGATTCTGTGCGGGATCCGATACCCAAAATTTCCCATAGATCCGATACCCAGAATTTCCCATAGATCCGATACCTAGAATTTCCCATAGATCCGATACCGAGAATTTCCCATAGATCCGATACCCAGAATTTCCCATAGATCCGCGCGTGCCCATCAGATGATTAGTGCCAGGTGTCATATGTAATGAAGAAATTTCCCACGCAGAACGAACCAGAAACCAGGTGCATTTGCTTTATTCAAACTTTTCAAAAAAAGTTTATTTTTAGTCCCTGTAGCGCTATTAAAATTTTGATTTTGTTCTCCAACGTCGATCCATTGTAAGTTGGCCCCTTAACGGGTAATGAGAGGAAGGTTGGAAACGAAGCCAATATACTACCGAAGAATCAACCAATATTTTGAGACGTGTCAATAATTTTTGGGAATAAATATAATGTCCAAAACATTTAAACCCTTCGCTGTAGAATGACATCGCAAAAATATGTTATGTTCAATTGGTAGAATCCGCTCTTCATAACCATCTGCTTTATCAATAGCCCGGGTTTTTCAATAAATAAGGAAATGCATCCAGTTGTTTTAAATAAACACGAGTTTTCACTTTTGCCTTTTGATTTCTAGTGTCACAGTTTTGGCAAGTTTGTATAATCAAATTTTAAGTTTTGGCTCGTTCTAAGTTTTAATAGTTATACCTTAATAAAGATGCAACAGGTTGAAACCACTGGCGAATTCCAAAAATTTCTGACACGGAGCTACGCGATATATAATAGCGAAGAATGCAAGCATAATTTTACCACATTTTAATAAAAAAACGTTGGTGTTCATTGCTATGCATGTGGACATGGCCTGTGTGCTTCTTGGATTGTCTATATCAGCGTTAAAACCTGTCTTCCGCCATTTTCAACATGATTTAAGGGGCGGCGCAATACTTGTCGTGCGGCGACGTCTGGCGTGGTCGGACGATATTGAAATAGTCAAAAAGTACCAGCAATATCATTTGATGCCCTGAATGAGTGTAGATAAACTAATCAAAATCTTATTTAATATAACTTACAGCATTATTTTCACGTTTCAATTTTAAACCGATTAAACATTTGTTTCAACTACCAACTTCCTACAGTCGCATCTTAACTTTTCGGCGACATTTAATTTAAAATTCAACGGCGGATCCAGAAATTTATGACCGGGCCACGATATATAATCGTGAAGAAAAACTCGCAAGTGAATCGCGCGAAATTCTCATGCAATTTTATCCGAATTCTTAATACAAAATTTTGGTTTCGATCACTGTTCGCATCAATGATGACGCAGACTTTAATAATAAACCTAAAACTGTTAAAAGCCGAAAACCGCTTTTTCAGGTTTTTTGGCACCGGGTTTACTATGATACCGTAAAAGAACGCGAAACTAATCAAAACTTAAGCGAAAAAAACTACATTATATGCTGATTTGCACATTTACAAACCAATTTAAATTTTGGTTTCAAAAATAACACACCGGTTTCCATATAATCAAGCAGGGTATGCCACACGTGACGGGAACGAGAGAGGTTGTGGTGGGTAAAAATCTGTCAAAAGTGCAGTCAGATAATGAGTGATATAATAAATCAGTGAGTAGTGATATAATGAATTTGGCCAAAAACAATGGTTTTGCGTTGCGTGTTGTGTTATTCAAAGAAATTAAATCAAGACGATGTATATTTTAACAACCAAATTGCGTTTTATCGGTTGAGATTTCGTTCAATGCAACGGGAGCACTTACCAAAGCAATGGAGGGCATATACATGGGGAATAGGGGCCATATATCCCCAAAGTGATACAAAAAATTTCCCGAAAGTTGGGCTCGTATAAAGTTTAACACAAAACTATCTCGTCTCGTAATTGAACCCTGGCTACGCCCCTGCAGGTCAAGCGCGAAACTGAAATCAAAAGATACGGACTATTTGCTTGATTTTCATTTCTAGAATTTTAGACCTCCGCCGTCAACTTATTCATCATTTCTACAACCTTAAAATACAAATGGATATAATATTGCTATTTCATTCATAAAATTCACTTCTTGTCCAAGTCGAAAGCGTACACTTTCAAATACTTGGCTCTCAGACCGATTTAGAATATAACCATTGATTCCTTTAGCGATGATAGAAAGCAGACAACAACCGGAGCTCTGTCAATGCTCAGGCTAAAACCAAATCTCAGACCACAGCTTTGGCAGATTTTCATTCCCAGGTATAAGCGGCTTCTGTGCAAGAATTTTCAGTATTGGCATAACAGTTGTACCATTCATTGCAACGATCATTAAACTACTGGTTTAGCTTCAAACGCGAGTAAAATTTCTGTCGCCGGTAGATCTTTTTTTGCACGGGTATACCCGAGTGTAAAAAATTTTCATTTGCCTGGATAAAGCGCGAGTCGCTTAAAAATGTTTACCCATATCCTACTCTGGTTTGTCACTTCTGACATTTTTATAAAATTCCAATCTAAGAAAGTTTTCGAAAAAGCTTTAGATCAAACGTATACCAGTGAAGCGTGTCTCAGATTTTCATTCTTGGTTATACAAAAATATAAATTCGGTTTTAAAGATCGGCAACATTTGTTTTACGCTGCAATAATAACGCACAGGTTCAGGAAGTTCTTCTGAGCTTAATGTACCAAACAACAGTGCGAAAATTTCTGTATCATTAAAAACAAAAAGTTTATCAAAACAAACGTTTCTTCGCGAAAGATAATGCAAATTTAAATATTTCACCTTTTTCTTGGCCCATCCCATATATGAAAAAATTTGCCTGCCAACCTCTTCTCTACGCTATTTGTTTATGAGAATATAATGGTATTCATCAAAATGATGTGCATATAAAGCTTAAACGTAAGATTTCCAGACACGTAGCCATGAAGTTTTAACCAGGGCAAGATATAACCAGGATATGGTTTTGAAACGGACCATCCCACAGTGCAACCGAAATTGCGATGCCGATTAAAATTACGATTCAAATCAAGTTCTGATTCCGATATAATCCAGTTCCGCTTTGCACCCTGGCATATTCCCTTGTGTCTATTCACTATTATAAGCTAAATTTCGGTACCTGCTTGATAACAAATTTCAGTCACTTTTCCGCGATGGGCAGGAGATATTACGAACCAGGGTGCAACCGGAATTAATACTAAAACCACAGCCGGATAGCGAAAAAACCGTAACCGGAGCCGGAAGCAAAAAAGTGAAAATACCTGTTTACCGTAAAATTCGTTTGTAAGCAATTACTTTTTTGTATTTCAGGTTCATATTACCACTTTTAGGAAACACAAAATTCACCTAGATGATGTTATGTCAGAATACCGAAACGGGATAGTGAAAAAAACGAATTTCCCTTCCGGAACCGGAATTCCGGTTGCACCGTGCCACTAGTCATTTATTAACACGTTTGTTGATTATATGAATAAAAACTGAGAAAAATCAGACTAAAGTTTCAAGACTGAATCGAATTTGCCCTCCGAAAAATCTAATTTTGATTGAAGCAAACGGCAAGTCCCACATGCCGGAATTTAGCGCATTTGCCACGTTCTACACAGCCGTTGCCGGGAATTTTTCAAGGATACGTGTACATTTTGTACTACCGTCCGGCATTTGAAGGAGCTGATTTAGAAACTTCAAATAGTTTCCGGTTAGAATATGTTCGTCTGGGTAACGTAGTAATCAAGTATATACATCGAGTCGTCCAAATGTCATGTCCCACTTCGAAAGAACAAACAAAACATATCAGTAAATGCCAGTTTAGAGCTGAAACAATCAAGACTAAATTGGTGCACAAATAAAGATATACCCTTGGGTTTTGAATTGTCTCAAATTTTAAAACGCTACGATTCTAGTTTAAAACAACACTGAAACATAACCTCAAAAAATAAGATTACAATTAAACGACTTTTATACAAACAGTTTCAACGTTTTAGATATTAATGAAATTTGAAATGCTAACATTAATTAAATTTTGCAAATACGAGTGTAATGTGATATTATTCGAAGTGCAGTTAAATTACAATTGAAGTTGAACACAACAGCGTTAGAGAAACAATCACTTTATTCTGATACAAGCGTATATACAATCAGAGATGTATAAGGTGGTTAAGATTTTTACCTGGCCCGCCCTTTACAAGTGTTCCTTTTTTTACGCGTTGGCATACCTGTATCCTGTACAAAATTACTTACCTGCGACCCTTCTTTACACACCCTTATTTGTCTTACATGCTATAACGTGAAACGCCTTACACTTATGTGTAGGAATTCACTGCTATAAAAACGTAGCAGTACCCACTACCACCACTACCATAGTGGCTTTAAACTCAACAAACCAATTAATCTATAATTAACGTCGCGTCAACGCCTTAACGCAAGAAGATCACTGGTAAAGGTATCACGACAGTTCGCTGCATGCACGCCCGCCGCTGCCCTTCGTTACTGAAATATTCCGGTGTTGCAACTAACCGTTAAATTAAACGTTTATTGGTCTTGAATCAAAAGCTTGAGCGATAATGCAAGGTTATAATTACTAATGTTCTTTCAAAGCTTAAGTATGCTTTAAAGTTGCGAATTCAACTTTATTTGATGTGGAGCCATTTTTGCGCTATAATTAGGGATAACTGACATTTATGGACTCTAATTTGGGTTTAGGGACTCTATCCGCTTACGGACTTATATTAGCGATACAGACTCCAATTGATTGAGACTGAAAATGGGGACCCCCTCTTATTATCCCCTCTTATTCGGGTCACTACAATATGCTTAGACTTGGGCTAAGTATGTATGCTTTGGATTATGCTTAAGCGTAGGACACTGTCGGGCGACAGGTGATCGGGCATCATGCGGTCCATGTAAACATCAGGGGCGAAACGTTTTTCTGTGGGACTAGAAAAGAGTAGGCTTGAGCTTTAGACTATTTTTTTGTTTGGCTTAGGCTTACCCTTACGCTTACGCTTCGGAATACGCTTATAATACTGTTCCGCCCCTGTTCTGTACATTGGCCAAATTGTGGTACATTTCACTGATGGGGATGAGGCAAAAATCTTAACATAAATGTTGGCGTGAATTAGTGGCGTAGCCAGTATTTTGTACAAGGGAAATTATATGCATTCTCTAAAATGTTGAAGAATTGCTCTTTAACCAACTTAAAAAGTTTAAAAAACCACACGCCAAAAATCACTAAAGGAGTTATAGCCTTGACCCCCCCCCAGCAACACGCTTGACTTGAACATTTTCGGTCTGTACTCTATGCAGGCCTCCACGCGCTCCATCCGAAAACCAAACTTCGGGCCTTTTAGCAGTGGTAAACCCAAATTTTTTCGGTACGAAACCCTAGTTCGGCAAGCGAGAAGCCAAAGGCATGTTCTTATACTCAAAAACGCCAGAAAATTGTACAATTTGAACGAGGTTGAACTTATAAAATTGATTTTGTTTTTCAGCGCACGGCCCTTTTGAGCCCTCCACAATCAGGGACTCTCGGAAGTGGAGCGCTAATCACGACCCTGACTCCATGGACCGTCTTTATTCAACCTGTCGCAAACAGACAACTACAACCAACGCGCTGAATCACATGATAAACCAACTACTCGTACGCTAACACGCAACGGTGAACCGGATATAATGATAAATCAAAGCATTACCGCCGTGTATATACACAGAAAGACAAAGGGATATTGATATGTTTAAACACAAAACTTTAGTCCATTAAACTAAATTGAAACATATATATATTGCAACAAATCAATATAATATTTGGATAATGCGAAAATCACGGCGACAGTGGTGTCAGTCAAAGGTAACATCAGCATGGGAACAGCATCGCTAGCATCGAACCATGAAAATAATGCAACTCAAAAAATCAAGGAATGTGCTGATCGGTCCAAGTATACGACTTGCCGTAAACATCAGTAATGATTTCAGTTTTACAATCCGAAAGGGGTTCGTTCATCTGAACCTGAAGACGTATATTTTCTAGCTAAATAGTTGAAAAATATGATGGACGTAACTACAACAAAACTGTTAATACATCTTGCGGATTCGGAGCAATTTGCAATTCTCAAAATATTGAAATATTAAATAGCTAAATGCGTTTTAAAAACTATGTTGTTCGATACATGAAAAGCATCTTCACCGATTAGAGAAGACAGACGTCAGAAATATTTTTGTGATAAAATGGTACGGTCCCTACTCTGGGACAGATGTATCTGGGTTTAACGCTCTGTATAGGGCGACATCAAGGTACGTCATTAGTCCAAACATGTGGATGCATAAAACGTTTATAATATAACATTGGGGCTAAAAGTGTAATCAAAAGCACTAAAAAATTTAAACACAAAATTTTTATACATACGTATCAATAGCCATGGCGTTTGTTAAAATACTACTGTAATTCGAACAAGATGGGGACTGATATTTGTTTTGCCTCTCCACAGCGTTCCCGTTTGCTATATATTTGGTTACGCATTTTGAATTATCAAACCTGTGCTGGACTTGCCAAAACAACGTTCACTGTAGCGTTTCGTTGAGTATAACAGACACTAAACGTTTGACAAAAATACGTTCGCTAATGTAGAGTTTCTTAAATCTCAATAGGATTGCGCTAATCCCAAATTTTTACGTCAACTTTTTCCTGTACAACTGTTATAATTTTCAATCTAAAGTCAGTAACTGGTTCCATTGAAATGAAAGTGTTTGAGTTCTTGCGAAAGCAACCCTGTCTGATATAAGGGGTGAGGTCAAAATTTGGAAATATTTGGTTTCATTTTTACCAGTTTACAAGCAGGTCTTTCTTGTGTTACCAACTGAAAAGTTTCCTAAATACCTTAGACAAACATTCCAAAGGGGGCAGTGTGAGTGTCCCATATATAAACCCTGTTCGACCAGGCCATTTCTCCGTATTAAGTAGTTTTCGAGCAAAACGTGCTTCAGTTTCTATCAGTATCGAACACACTAAAACCATTACGAAACTGACATTTTCGGCTCTATATAGCACAAATAACGCCCAGCCACAGGTGGTAATACCTTTAATACACACGCGGCAACTGCTAAAAGCTACTCTAAGAGTGATTAGATTCGATTTCGTTTTATAAAGTAGACCAAGTTTAACCCTGACGTTTTGTGGTGACATAATATATTAGTAGTACCGCCGGTTTATTTTAGGACGCTGGCTGTTGAATAGGTTTATTTGTTGAAACAATTAAGCATCGCTTTATATTTGTACTTAAGCAGCAAGCAGCATTCCAGCTAAGTATATAATTGTCTGAATTTTAACAAATCTCTGCTAGGATGCTACCGGATATCCGGCTTCGTTATTTTTTCGGTATCCGGTCGTATTTTGATTCAAACTGATATGAAACTATTGTTAGCTTGAAAAACTTCACTCCTTTTTGCATACTTGCTTCATGAAACGAATTCGAATTTAATTTGTCGAATGTTTTCTAGATGTGATTAAAACAGACTCCCGGAATATATTAACAATAACACGGTTGCTTATAATGTCAACGAAGATTACAACTATGAAAAGAGACTTTACAACATACAGGGCTGTTATGTTCACACATCACGCTTGGGCTTAGATTTAGGAAAAGGTTAACCTATGACTAAACATAAGGCTTTGCCTAAACCTGTCTTAGCCTTAATCTTAAATGTGAGAAAAGCGTACAACACCACATAGACCTCGTTATATAAGAAAGTAAAAATATTACATTGAAATGTATGGCCAAAAAGCGTAGCCACGATATTGATAAAGTGGTTACGCTCAGATATAAAAATTTCGAAGGGTTATTTTTTTGTGGTACACGTGAAAAAAGCTTCCAACCTCTGGACTTGAATTAGAAAAAGGTTTGACCCCTGAACCGTTCCCGGATTTAGTCCTATAGGACTTGGCATATATATTAACAATTGGCAATAGGTTTGTTTTATTACATGAAAACGTGCCTAATAGATAATATACTTAACTTTGCTACAGAATATAGGTAAACATGGAAAATTTGCAGTAGTTTTGGACTTTAAGACGGCTGAAAATAAATCTTTCGCTTGTCAATCGATTAATAAAACATCACGGATTGCGGTGCAGTTCACTATGTGACTATTGACTAATTGCTGAGTTGAACCAAAATATACTTTCATGCGGCAATTAATTTTTGTTGAATATAAATTTAGTAAACATTTAAAACGTTTACTTTAACAGAGAATTCAAATCAAACCTGTAAAGTTTGAAACGCAAATCGAACTTTAGCGAAATGAATTCTAGATTGTATTTCTCGACAGTAAAGACCTGTTGGAATACACTAGCAAAAACGCGGCTACAATTAAGGAATCATGTCAAAATATACAAGCTTTTCGCTTTTTGAAAAAACTTTAATATATTGATGGTAAAATAGTATTTTGACAAACGTTAAAAAACGTACTATGCGCCGGTAACAAAAAGGTTACATAAAAAGTCTCGTTTGAAACTCACAAAGTGATTAACGTAGCGGATTAAATGCCAAGAACACAGAGTAGTATTCTGTAATATAATAAACGGCACGAGAATTGTTTTGAACGTAAAGTTCTCAAAAATATTTGCAAAACCTATTTTCTATGAAACATTATAGCAGCAGGAGAATGTCCTAGGTTGAGCTCTGAGCATGCCTATTTAATGTAGTTACATAAACACGTTAAAACTGAAAATACATTTTCAAAATTCACTGAAGAATATAATTTGGTATTAAAATTAATTACGTGATATTGTAGACGATTTAGGGTGACCTCGCGTTTCAGCCTAATACAGATTGTATACGTAACACAGACGTAAAAAACGATATTCATTTCTGATGAAAAGTTTACCATGCATCTGATTTCTGTATTGGGGATTTCAACGTCCGACCGCAAATTGATAACACAAACCGTTGTACCAGGATTCTGCACGGTGTTGCAACGTGCAACAATCGTATTGGTCCCAAATGAACGCGTTCAAAACTCAGTTCAACCCGTCTCTGACCAACAGCCGTAGTCATAATTTCATTTCGGGAACAACATAATACTTTCAATTGAAGTTTTTTGCTTGCAACGGCAGTGAACGTGAAAATTGTTACATCTAAAATCCAACAGGTCAGTCCTGAACCTAAAAACCAAATAGTTTTCTAGTATCTGTACATTTTCAGGGGATATATCTCCACTATCCCCTTTGTATCCGGCTACGCGCTAACCATTCATGCGCTCCAAACATACAAACCACCGGATATCAGCATCAATAAACATAATCAAGACAGAGACTAGAATACATGTATATAATAGCTAACAAGTGACATCATACACAACGCTGGTTTGATTGAAGCCAAACGCTATCAAAGTTTATGCTTTACTCAAAACTGAAAACTGTTTTGCTTTGTCAGTCTTTAGCGTGAGTTTAATTTGGGTCATTTCTTCAGATAAGACCCGCAAACAGTTGACAATATTTACCAGATTGAGAATTAGTTTTAACGTTTGGTTGTTTAGATAGTTGAAAATGGCCTAAGCATCTTCCTGAATTGATGGTTAAAAATTAGTTTCTGGTCTAAAGTTTTTTGCTATAATGCATTGTTTTGCATGTAGCAGCTTTATGTTTGGTTTACACAGTTGTATCTGTTACACAACAATTTAGCGAAGACAATTGTCATAATTTTTATCGTTCGAATAGTTTCGGCGACTCGTGTACACTTTCCGTCGCATCTAAAGTCAACGTTTAGGATTAGGCTTAGGCTTGGGCTTAAGAAAATTTTTTAGGAAAAAGCTTAGGTTTAGGTTTACAAATAAGCCTTTTCATAAACGTGACCCTAAACCTATATGAGGTTTAGCCGGTGGGAGACGTGTGCGTCGGCCGTTTCTGTTTGGAATTCTTTATCAAATACAGCGTAGTATAGTCAAACAGAGTCAGCATTTAAGTCATTTAACTTCCAACACAGTCCAAAAACTGAATTGTTCATCCGCAATACAAACCGTCCACGGGTGAATATTGAAATATCGATATTAAAAATGCTATATATACAGTGGTACCTTACTCACTGTTTTGCGTCTTGCCTATTTTAATTATACAGGCATCCTACGACTGACAAAAAGCCTAAGCGAAAACATAAATCTAAGCGTAAGCCAAAACATAAACTGGTGCCTAATCCAAAAACTCACCAAGTCTGTCAGTGAGTATATTCCTATAATTAATATGCGACTGTTGCCTAATGGCTTAATAGTGTTTAGTATTTAACAATTACGACGGAAACAATTATGAATGAAATACTAAACACTGGCTTTATAAAGAAACTGCCATATCGCTCAAGTTTGGAAGCGGCGTTCAACTAAATTTATTGACAAAATCAATTTTAAAAAGGAACATCTTTTAAGTTGAAAGCATATTTGTTCATATAAAAGAGTGTCTTATCGGCAAATTTCAAACAAATAATTTTGAATCGTCAAACTTTCAAAATCTCTTTGCTATGCCGCCACCATGCTGCCGTGCTATTCAAAAAATGAATTTTAAGTATTATATTTTAAAATATATATTCACAATCTACATCAACTTTAACAGACTTTATGACTGTTCACTTCTTTGACTGAATTAAAGTTATTCCCCCTGCGCCACAAACAATTAAAGTTCCCCTAATATAAATTTAAATTGAAGTCTTTTTCCCCGCTACACTGCAAAAAATGGTGAGTCAAATTGACTCTCTCCAAATTAGGCTCTACGGGTGTACACAAACTGAGTCAAATTCAATTCCGCCGCAGTCAAACATGCGACTCATCAGACCGAATTTGATTCTGGCGGAGTTGAATTTAACTCAGTTTGCGTAGCCCCGTAGAGCCTATTTCAGAGAGAGTCAATTTGACTCACCATTTTTGCAGTGTTCAAAACACATTTTTTCACACACAAATATATAAAGGCTAGTCAGTTACGAATAGTGCTATATTTCGCGTTTCACTTATGCATTTGAAAACAATTTAGCGTTAAACGTTCCGTTAAAATTATTGACATAAGAACACTGTTAAAACTACGGTTAATTTTGCAGACTTTTTCTCGTTCCAAGTCATAAACAACTTCAAAGTACCATCCTAAAACACAAACTTAAGCTACAGAGTTAAAACCATTAAACGCATGTCACTATTATCACGATCATCTCTAAAACCTAAAAACACAGAGTTAAATTTCACGCGACCTTTGGATAGAAAGACAAACCCGTAGCCAGCTCACCGTGTTAGGAGGGAGTTAAAAACTTTTTATGAGGGTCATACAAGAACACATCACATTACTTTTACAAACGAGGTTGAAACATTTCTAGGATGCTCAAAATTTTTCGAGGTTAGACTGAACCCCCAGTGGCCCCTTCATACGGACCGGTGGAACGAACAACCTGATGTAAGTCTATACGCACGGGTAAACCTTGATGCTTTAGAACTCTCGCATAAAATGTGTCAAATGATTAGTCTGGTGACACGTCAGGTTTACGTGTGTTTTTGTCAGTTTAATAGCTCCTGCGCAAAGCTTACCTCATTCCGCGTTGTGAGGTAAAGGGCATTATAGTTGCAAATAGGTTCTTCAGCTCTTGTACACCTTGCCCCACTTTTAAGTTTAAGCTTTAGTCTCAGCCGTTGGTTTAGGAATAGGGTTACTTACGCCTACGCCTTTATAAGCCTTTTGCTAAGCTTAAACCTTAAACTTAAATGTGAGTAAGGGTTCAAGACTACATTATTCACCCACATTCTGTTTCTAAAGTGGTCCTGTGCAATAGAAATCATTTCAAAAAACATCCTCATTCGACTGAAATTGTTTAACTTTCAGAAATTAAAATTTCGGAAGTTTATATATATCTTTGATTTATATGTAAGCTTACGATCCGAATAGTCAATTTTTCGTAATATACTACATATAACTTTCGTTTGAACACCGAACAACGAATTTAAGGAAACTCAAAAAACGTTTATTCAGCGTAACGCTAATTGTCAGTTGTTTTGACGCTAACTTTGTTTTCTAAAAAAGCGAACAGGAACTGGACAAAATCCTTAATCACAACAAATAATGGTAAATTTAAAAAAAGAAAAATTTTGGGTAAAACATATTATAAGAGACATTGAATCCACAGATTCGAAAAAAGTGTGTATAAAAATTTTGCAACTTTTACGACTTTGATTAAAGATGAACATTTAAATATCAAATTGAAGCCAAATTTTTCTGAAACCTTTAAGCAATAATTTCAATCAGAGCCTAGGGTTGAAACCTTAATTTCAGTGTAAGCCTAACTTGACCTGTTAATCGGAAACACGTTTTAGAATTTGACACTGCGATGTGGTACAGAAATTAAAACTGTACGCACAGCAAACCATGTTAGTAACAAAAGCCACTTGTACGCTTACCCAAACACTTCAAGTTAAGCCTTAGCCTTTGCCTTGGGCTTAGGTAATTCTTTTCTTCAACCTAAGCATAAGCCTAAGCATAAAAGTCTGCGGGGGAAGTGTAAAAAGCCAACAAAAACAATGCCTATGCACACAAATTTAAACTGACAAGAGAACAAACAAAAAACCCTGGAAATAACAAACAAACAAACAAACAAACAAACAAACACAAACCAAGCCAAAAAATAACAACCATATTGATTAATTAAAACACTGAAACCAAACCATCTAACGCAGACTAAATTTTACCTAAACAAAATCAAACAGCAAACAACAGGCGGCTGATCCCCACATGACATCACGTCAATTCTATAACAACCAAACATCAAAAATGACAAACAAATTTGTATGGTTTGTTTACATATCTAGCTAAAATCAACAAACAGTAGTTCAAAGTTGTCCCCATGGAACAACCTACGTATCTGATCACAGTTATTTGACCAATACAACCGAAACCCTCATAATCACTGGGTTTATTTTGGCAGGAAAATGTCCTAAACTGTGTGTGGTTTGACCCAACAACTAAGTCCCAAAATTTGATGACTTGAAATATTATCTATGCGTCCCCTAAGCCCACCTAAACGCGCTGGGGAGTCGAAGAAAGTTTCAGGAGGGGTATGAACGGTTTATTAGTCACAAGTCGGGTTAAAACTTTACCATTGGGAAGGAGAAATATTTTCCTAAGAAGCTGAGTCCCAAAGCTTATGGCGTCCTCTAGTTGAAGATCCATGTTATGTAGTATACTTTACGTACATAAAATATACATATATATTGAAGTTTACACGTGATTCTTGAATGTTTATTTGTTTCAAGCAACAACACTTCAATTGATGGCTTTTTAAACTGTTTTCGAATAGTTTAGGTCTAAAATAAAGCATTCTAGTCAAAACGGTTACAACACTTGCAACGCCAGCAACTTAAAGCATATGGAACAGATTTTATGCGTGCTTTGAAACTGTAACATAAATTTATAACGTTATGCGCCGTTCACAATATAAAATTTACCCTTGGCACAGAAAGTGTCATATGACAGAGCTAACGCGTGACAAATTTTATAAGTAAATATTATGGTGTAACCGGATATTCGTTTCCGTTTAAAATAGGTATCCGTTTCCGTTATAGAAATAACGGAAATTCTGATATTTTTACCTTAAAAATTATTTGTCATAAATCACGTATATATCTGTCAATTTTTCATTACTGGTATGCTGCAATTATTCGAATTGACATAAAAATTACAAAATTCATCCAAATTCTTAAAAATTTTGATGCACCCGCTATTCTGTTTAAAATTTCAGAAAGCCCGGTGAATATTTGCAACCTCTACCTCTATACTGTTGACAAAAAATAACGTATCTTTGAAACTTTTATACTGATCACTATCCGTTTCCGTTTCCGTCGTTTTTACTATTTGTTTACACCCTGGTAAATATACATCACTTTTCCGTTATTTTGATCACTATCCGTTTCCGTTATTTTTACTATCCGTTTACACCCTGGTAAATGTACATTACTTTTAAACATTTTCCGACACGATTATAGTATGGAAAAAATAAATTTTAACAAATACCTCTAAATTACCGCTAACAATTGTACATAGATAGCGCAGTAACAGGCGCATCGTAGCGCTATTTTAAATTTAACACATGAACGTAGACTTCCGTAACAAACCGTAAAGCAAAATTATCATTTTGGTTAAAATTTGCTGGCAGATACGATAAAGCCAATGGTCTGAGTAAGGTAATCTACATGAGTGAATAAAATCCTAAAATATGTTCCGAGTATAAGTGACGGGATCAACAAGTGAGACCACACTGTTAACAGGATTAACAATTCGCAATTATATGGACCAAAATAGCAATGCAGATTTGGAGGAAACATGTGGCTGACTTATTCGTTCATAGAATTTGAATCTACGACAATTGATAGCCCGACAACTTGAAGCCCAACAGAGCCTTAATCCTAAGTCTAAGCATACTCATACGCATTATTCTAAGCTTAATCGTACACTTTTGCATATCGGCGACAAGTTGTCCAAGTCGACAAGATTTCCGATTATAAGTTGTCAGTCGACGAGCCAGTGGGTAACGAATTGTTGCGATATTGATGTGCATACGTCTGTTATCGAACCAAACGATATGGTATAAAACAAAACTCGCGCTCAGAAAATATTACATTCCAGTTCAATTACGACTGTTTTGAAAACGAACATCACATCATTTCCATAAGAATCTAATAAACATTGAAGCTTTGGTGCAGCAAGCTTGCATAATGATAGTCCAATGATTATGCATGATAAGTCTTAATTAAAAATGCACAACAGAACAGATAGAATTTGGACAAAATAGCAAAACCTAGTTTGAAATGTAATTTTATATTTATGCTTTTACACATCTCAGGGGCTTCTCTAAATATACGGACGTATACAAACGGGGGATACAGGATACATGTACCGGTACGAAATTTCTGGACAGACAAGAAAAAAAGCACTGTTAACAAGCGTGTAGAATGCCTTTCTGGTTCGCAGCGGTCGACAAAATTAATTTTGCATTGAATTGTACCCTCCCGAAATGAAATCCTGACTACGCTCCTACTCTACCAGTATTATGTCGAAGACTTGCGTTAAAACTAAATTAGCTCCATGCATCTAGAGACATTCTGGTATGCAAGTCTGGAGTTAATATGCATCCAGGATCTTAGATGAAGGTATGGGTGCAGGGCACGGAAATCTACAAGAACAGATAGGATTGACATGTCCCTTCTGAAATTTCTTGTGAGACAAAACAGCGCTTTTCAAACTGTTTAGAATATCCTTCTGCAATGGGATACCATGATGTTTCCGCCTCCCGAAATGAAATCCTGGTTACGACCCTGTTTGCGTTGTGAATTGGAATTACTTTCAACTGACTCATCTTGTAAGTGACTTTGGGGTGCAGTTGAAGACTGTCGCGACCGAGTCGATTTTATTGTGTCTCTAGAGAATTACGTAAACTCTATGAAAATTTCAGTCTCCCTGTCGTTTGTTGACATCTTGTCCAGAAGATAAAGAGTTTGCGAACTGTACGCGATAGATCGTGGGGTATTTAAAACCACAGCTGAATAACTGGTCTCTTCTATACTTCCCTTTACTGCTTTCAGATTTTTCAAGATTTTAGCATAATTTAGGCTTAAAATTAGGCTTATATGAGCTTATTGGTGAAGGTTAACAAGACTCCAATAACTGTATTCATAAAATGTTACTATAATATCGGCCCATGTAAAGATCAGGGGCGGAACGTTTTTCTTTGGGACTGCAATATAGTACGCTAAAACTTTAGACTATTTTTTCCTTAGGCTTATGTACAAGCCCATTCTTACGCTAAGGTTTAAAAATATGCTTATACTACTGTTCCGGCCCTGTTCTATATACATTGGCCATAATATCAAACGCAACTAAGTGTTCAACAAATCAGTATGTAGTAATAAAGCGCATCTTTTGAATTGATTAAAAATTGTCCAAAATTTAGTATTTAATTAAAAATTACCCCGTTTCTACAGGTTTCTAAACTGAAAAATGCGTTATCCATACAATATATTCGAAATTCCAAGTGAGCCGGTTTTCGACAGCTAAGTAATATATTCCAAAATCACAATCAAAGTATCCAAATCAGTCTTCCAATCAGACCTTGACCCTGTCAACAAGAATCAACACCAAAACTTTGCTTCCAAATTTGGTACATATTAAAATTGTGTTTGGCTTCACACTCGCTTTACTCGCAAGCTAACTTCAGTGTTTCCAATTAATTCCAGTCATCGCACGGTCTCGGTCAAAAATGTCTGAATCCTCACCAATCTTATAATTTAATATAATGTAACAAACAAAAAAAGCCGTCTCCGAAATTCATCACACAATTCCACTACGCCTACTTTTCTACATTTCGTCGTCCATTTCCTTCTTTGGTTTCTGACTGCCAATTTTATTACAACATCAAAACGAATTAAACAGATCCAGATACATTCTAGTAAAGTAGTAAAATCAGCATATATATTGGATTTTCTTACCACCCTTCCAACAAGAAGACTACCATTATTCCGGACGATAAACCATACATATATATAGCAATCAAATGAGACACTGAGAGAGTATTCCAATGGTTTTATAGTCTCGCAAAATGGTCGATAGTAAAATTTGATAAGACAGAACGACGACGGTGTGGTGGCTAAATTAAATCTAGTGTGTATAGCCTCGTTTCCGTTTCTAAAAGCCAGGTTTGTGATGATGACCGTAGCAGCCTTAAAGTTTAAATCGAACAGAAATGATAAATAACTGTTGAAAATTTAAGATAGATGTTACTGATATAATCGTCAAAATAGTGAAGTAAAGTTGGATCACGACACTGTCACCAAGGAGCAACCAGCGGTGGCTAAAATCACAGCCGGAGGTCAAAAAATATTTCGTCTAATTCAGAATCAGAGGGGAAACATGTTTAGGCAAATAATAATCGTGTTCAAATTTTGCTACTTTCAACAATAATCTGCTATAAATCGTTGTTTATGACGAATCTTGGCAATTAAATTTTTAAATTGCCATATATTTCACAACTTTCTTAAAAATGCAAAAAAAAAGTTCTCAACCGATATTGCCGAAACCTCCACGAAGAGGAAAACAAGCTGAGTCAAATAATAATTATGTTGAATTTTGTCACTCTCAACAATAATCTGATATATAAATCGTTGTTTGAGGAATCGTGACAAGTAAAGAATTTTAATTGCCGTATAGTTCACAACTTTTATAAAAATACGAAAAAAATTCTCAATCGAAATTGCCGAAACCTCCAGCAAAAAATTATACCGGAGCTGGAGGTGCATTTTCCGCCGAATTCGGAAACAAACCTCTGGTTTTAATCTGTTTGTCATTCAAGAACTTTGTCAGCTGCAATATTAGTGTAGTGAGCCGAATAAGAGGGGGGGCTGACATTTATTTGGCCTCTCCAAGGTACCCCTGTTATTCGGTTACGGACTCTTATTTATATATAACCCGCCATCCGCCGCCCTTCGTTACTGACATATATCCGGTGTTGCAACTATTCGTTAAATTGAATGTTTATTGGTCTTAAATCAAAAGCTTGAGCGATAATGCAAGGTTATACTTAGGAATGCCAATGTTACTTTAGGGGGCGTCCAGGTTTCTGGTGGGTCCATAAAAAAGTAGCTTTAGATTCTAAATTACACTTTTTGCTTAGGCTTTAGGCGTCAGAACACTTTTTGCTTAGGCTTTAGGCGTCAGAACACATTTTGCAACGCTTACGCTTAGGTTTAGGAATACGCTTAATCTACTGTTACGCCCCTTAAAGTAACATTGACCGTTAGGAATGTACATTCAAAACTTTTAAGTACGCTTTAAGGTTTCGAACTCAACTTTCTATTTGCACGCTGAATATTACTTGTAAATCACGCGTATATCTCACCAATTTTTTTATCGCAGATAGACGGCTATTGTTCGAAATGAAATAAAAATTACGAAATTAACCCAAATTTTCGGTGCAACTGCGCTTTTCTATAAAGCTTTAGAAAACCCGGTGAATATTTGCATGCTTCAATTGTGTTGGAAGGAAAATAAAACATCTTTGAAACTTTTATACTTCAATACCCGTTTCCGTTATTTTGATCACTAACCACTTCCGTTTTCCTTATTTTTACGACTTATTCGTTTGCACCCTGAGTAGAACAAAACTATCATGCTCCAATGTAAATAAACACTAAAATAAAAAATTTACTTGTCAACACAAATTTATGTAGGTACACGTCGTGAGTTCGAGCCCCACAGCATCATCAGCCAAATTATCGTGAAGGGCTCTATGAGTTACTGCTTAACTTAGAATTACTTAGCGGTATCGGTTGGGAAATGTGAGAGACGATATCCAGGTCAGACGGATTCGCGGCGTATTCATATACGTATTTTGTAGTACCAAACTCGGAATATAAAGCCATTGTAGCAAAAAATTTGCATGGCTGCGTAGCTCGTGGTTAGAAAAGCGGTCCGGTAACACGTACGTCGTGGGTTCGAGCCCCACCGCATCTGCAGCAAAACTTTCGTGAAAAGTTCATATAGTACAACTTAACTTAGAATTATACACTGCATGGGAAAATTGTATCAGTACCACGGCGTAACCGGATATTCGTTTCCGTTATAGAAATAACGAAAATTCTGTTATTTTTACGTTCAAAATTAGTTCTAAATAATGTATTTATATTATACAGGTATACTGCAATCATGATGTAAACAGATAAGAAAAATAACACAAACGCAGAGCTATCAGAATAACGGAAACGGAAAATGGATATTGAAATATTAAAGCTTGAAAGATGTTTTAATTCACTGTCAACACAATTCAGACGTACAAATATCTACTTGGCTTTCTAAAATTTCAAAGAAAAAAACGGATGATGCGTCGTAATTTTTAAGATTTTGGATGAATTTCCCAATTTTTGTATCATATAGAAAACTTGCGGCATATCTGTATCGAAAATTTCCGTTATTTCTATATTACGAAAACGGACACTGATTTTTACCGAAAACGAATATCCGCTTACACCCTGGCTGCAATTTTTCAAAATTAAATAAAATTAAGAAATTCATCCAAAATCTTAAAAATTTCGATGCATCCGCTATTTGTTCTTAAAGTTTTACAAAGCTGTAGCAAATAACGTATCTTTGAAACTTTTATACTTCAATATTCGTTTTCCATTTCCGTTATTTTGATCACTATTCGTTTCCGTTATTTTTACTGTCAGTTTACACCCTAATTACTACCAAAAGTATTGCATATATATGAAAGTATGGCAGCCATATTTTTTATGCAAATAAGCTATCGTCTCGGGACTTTTATTTATTCAGTAAAAATTTAAGCTGAATTTCCAAGCGGCGTAATAGAGATATTTGTTGACATAAAACTTTTAGATACATATTGTTCTCCATGAGGCGGCGAACTTCAAACCGCCCCATGCCACACTTCCATCTATGGTATGCAATACATCTTATGACCAAGCTTTCAGCGAAAAATCGTAAATCTACGCACAAAGCAAAGCAATCATAAAACGCTTGCCGGAATCGAAGCCGGATAATTAATTCAAATGTAATACTATATTGCATTCAAATGTCACAACGTAGCTCACAATTCTTCCCTGAACGGCCCAAGGTATCCAAAGTGTTTACGTGAAAAAGCTTAACGTCTCCCGCCGATGCATTTTTAACACTTTAATAACGTCCCTATTCCATTATTCTATGTTTATGTAATGGAGCGTTCAGTTACAATACGTATTTGTTTGGCCCATGTTCCTTCTAAGGGCATCCATTTTCCGTAGGTACTATAACACTGAGATGAATGCCCGTGCTCGTGGTAAATGGTTACTATCTTCGCGTATTAAGTTCGGCGTGGAGCGATTCAAAGCAATAAAACCAGTCATGCATAGGTCTGTTATCTTGAAAAATTGGGGACTAATACCGGCATTATCGAGAACTTGTTTAACAAGTAAACCAAGCGGCTCGCGTGTGCAGGGAAACCCGCATCGAGCAAGCAAGGTAAGATTTGCTGACAGTGGGTTTTTCGTTTCCATACTAATTGCAAACGGGTAACCAGGCGGTTTTCGTTTTAATGTTACCGTATTCTTCTCGGTACCCGCATCTATTTGTATGAACATAAACATGACATAAGGGGCTCATCAGTCTCGATTGTTAGCTTTTATTTCCGCCATGTGGACCTCCTATGTTAACACTGCAGTAAGGTAACATATTCAATGTCAAAGTCACAGAAATAAGAAATTGCTATTAAACTTACTTCCGATTCAAATGTTTTTGCTGGCTGTACATAAAATTGACTGTTATAAATTTAGTGTTAACATTCCAAAAGTTATACATAGAATATGAATCATTGAATAATTTTCGTTTAAACACGTGGTGGTGATACTCATAAACTGCATGTCTGATATATACATGACATGTATCTATTATATATTCACAGCCATAAAAGAGCATCGTGCAAAGCAGAAAACAACCGCGGAGGACGGAATCTGGACCCCTTTATGATTTTGATAAAAAGTGATCCATTCTACAGGTCTCGACAAGCTGAAATCAACGGCACCATTTTTATACCTACATGACCAATGGTTCAAAAGTTATGGCTCTAGAAATTATAAAGCAAACACGCAGACATTGAAACAGGAATGATCAATCATTCACCTGACCGTAAAATATAAGTTTAACCAGGTTTATTCCTTACACAATTTGAATGTTGTTACTTGTTTGTACATGTTTTATATGGTCAAAAGTTTAAATTTAAAGGGTCATAACTATTGAACCTGGGACTCTGCAGCGTTAAAAATGGCACCGTTGAACTCCGCTCGCCGAAATCTATCAAATGAACTATTTTTTATTAAATTCCTAGTGGGTCCATATTCCGTATCTCCGCCGAAAACAACTTCTAATATAGTAAATTAAGCTCAATATATCAAATCAAAGCATATATTTTTTGAAAACCACATCCTGAAATGCCAGGAAAACAAACAGTACCACAAATTACAATTAACCGCTCAAAAACAATACAATCCAAAATTAATAAAGCCTGGACCAATACCAGATATGCAATTGTCCACAAGTTTGCTAAATTTGATGCGAAGTACGTGTTAAAACGCTGAGTCAAAATGAGGTATTCTCTCTCTATAACGTACTGTAAGTAAACTCATACAACGGCATGTTTTAAGGTTTTGAATCAAGTCAGTACCTCATTCTACGTTCAACTCATCAAGACGTATCCAAGTAAACAAAGAGTTAAAAAATCTTATTACGCTGCTCTGAGCTTTCAGTACACTCATTTGAAAATGTTCACCAGTTTGTTTAACAAGTAAACGGTCTTAGTATATGCAGCGTTGCAATGATAATCATATGAACACGATAGTGTTCATATATATGATTCGCGCATCTCATCGCGTATTTTCAGTTTAGTTCGCATGTTGGTGCTCAAGTAATATCAGACCGGTATCGTTTAAATTTTGTACACTGGTATCCTGGTACGTAGGGAATATTTGTGCCAAAGGATTTTGCAAACCAGTGTGGTCTTCAATAGTTACGGTCAAAAAACACCTTACAGAAAGTGCACGAAATTTTTCATTTTGGTTCAACAGTTTTTACACGTTAGCTATGTAATTTTACGATTATAACTTTCACCACTTTATAGAGCTTACGGTTGGTTTCACCCCAACGGTTGGTTTCACCCCAACAGTCGGTTTCACCCCAAAGGTTGGTTTCACCCCAACGGTTGGTTTCACCCCAACGGTTGGTTTCACCCCAACGGTTGGTTTCACCCCTGGTTTCACCCCAACGGTTGGTTTCACCCCAACGGTTGGTTTTGCCCCAACGGTTGGTTTCACCCCAACGGGTGGTTTCACCCCAACAGTCGGTTTTACCCCAACGGTTGGTTTCACCCCAACGGTTGGTTTCACCCCAACGGCTGGTTTCACCCCAACGGTTGGTTTTGCCCCAACGGTTGGTTTTGCCACAACGGTTGGTTTTGCCCCAACGGTTGGTTTCACCCCAACGGTTGGTTTCACCCCAACAGTCGGTTTCTCCCCAACGGTTGGTTTCACCTCAACGGTTGGTTTCACCCCAACGGTTGGTTTCACCCCAACGGTTGGTTTTGACCCAACGGTTGGTTTTGCCCCAACGGTTGGTTTCACCCCAACGGTTGGTTTCACCCCAACAGTCGGTTTCTCCCCAACGGTTGGTTTCACCTCAACGGTTGGTTTCACCCCAACGGTTGGTTTCACCCCAACGGTTGGTTTCACCCCAACGGTTGGTTTTGACCCAAC
Source organism: Enoplolaimus lenunculus (assembly GCA_030248215.1). NCBI lineage: Eukaryota > Metazoa > Nematoda > Enoplea > Enoplida > Thoracostomopsidae > Enoplolaimus > Enoplolaimus lenunculus. The sequence continues at coordinate 120,031 of JASANG010002660.1, read as the reverse complement.
GGTTGGTTTTGCCCCAACGGTTGGTTTCACCCCAACGGTTGGTTTCACCCCAACAGTCGTTTCTCCCCAACGGTTGGTTTTGCCCCAACGGTTGGTTTCACCCCAACGGTTGGTTTCACCCCAACGGTTGGTTTTGCCCCAACGGTTGGTTTCCGCTGAACGGTTGGTTTTACCCCAACGGTTGGCTTCACCCCAACGGATGGTTTCACCCCAACGGATGGTTTCACCCCACCAGTCGGTTCCACCCCAACGGTTGGTTTTACCCCAACGGTTGGTTTCACCCCAACGGTTGGTTTCACCCCAACGGTTGGTCTCACCCCAACAGTCGGTTTCACCCCAACGGTTAGCTTTACCCCAACGGTTGGTTTCACCCCAACGGTTGGATTCACCTCAACGGTTGGTTTCACACCAACGGTTGGTTTTACCCCAACGGTGGGCTTCACCCCAAAGGTTGGTTTCACTCCAACGATTGGTTTCACCCCAACGATTGGTTTCATCCTAACGGTCGGTTTCACCCCAACGGTTGGTTTCACCACAACGGTTGGTTTCACCCCAACGGTTGGTTTCACCCCAACGGTTGGTTTCACTCCAACAGTTGGTTTCGCCCCAACGGTTGGTTTCACGTCAACGGTTGGTTTCACCTCAACGGTTGGCTTCACGTCAACGGTTGGTTTCACTCCAACGATTGGTTTCACCCCAACGATTGGTTTAATCCTAACGGTTGGTTTTACCCAAATGGTTGGTTTCACACCAACGGTCGTTTTCACCCCAACGGTTGGTTTCAGCCAAATGGTTGGTTTTAACCCAACGGTTGACCGCAACGGTTGGTTTCACTCCAACGGTTGGTTTTACCCCAACGGTTGGTTTCACCCCAACGATTGGTTTCACCCCAACGATTGGTTTCACCCTAACCATTGGTTTCACCCCAACGGTCGGTTTCATCCCAACGGTCGGTTTCACCCCAGCGGTCGTTTCACCCCAACGGTTGGTTTCACCCTAACGGTTGGTTTCAACCCAACGGTTGGTTTCAGCCCAACGGTTGATTTCACCCAACGGTTGATTTCACCCCACGATTGGTTTCACCCCAACGGTTGGTTTTTCCTCAACGGTCGGTTTCATCCCAACGGTTGGTTTCACTCCAACAGTTGGTTTCACCCCAACGGTTGGTTTTGCCCCAACGGTTCGTTTCACCCCAGCGGTTAATTTTGCCCCAGAGGTTAGTTTCACCCTAACGGCTGGTTTCACCTCAACGGTCGGTTTCAGCCCAAGGGTTGCTTTCACACAAACGGTTAGCTTCACCGCAACGGACGATGTCACCCCATGGATTAATGCAGCAGCTTGGTAAAGCGGTTGAAACTAGAAAAAATGCTCAGCACTTGAGCAAAAAGGGATATGTTTCATATTCCTATTAAAAGTATGGTAAACTAGATCAGCACATTCGCTTGATGTAACCTGGAAAAGTATTAAGAAACAATAGCTGCCAAAATCATGCCAATTATTAATTTTTCTGAAACATATTGCGGACAGCAAAATTTCTGTAATATTTTTTTGTAAGAAACAGATGCTTTTCTTGAATGCAAAGCGAAATTATTTCTGAAATGTAGACAGATGTAGCTTGGAATCCATGAACGTATATTGAAGTTCTCTACAAAACGTATTAAATTTACCTATGGCTTTGTATTACCATAGTTAATTGAATTTCATAAGAGCATTGTGTGGCGACATAATGGCTGTTAGAGTTTTGATGACCAATTTTGTTAGATACTTTCTTGAACAGAAGTCACAAAACGAATTGCAATTGATGCTTTAAAAAAGACTCCACTTATAAGTGACTTTTGAGTTTACTCGATTTTTTACCTTAGTAACAAATTATATAAATGCGCATTTCCCACCAGAGTTATTTATCTGTTTCACTGCATAGTCACGACTATTGACGCTCACAAATTGCACCGTATTCTGGCAACATCGATTAACTTGCAAAATCAAAGAGCGGTATACCTCAGCCATGTCTCTGCGACCCTAAGGAATTTCTGAAAATTGCTAACAAATCCTGTCAAAAACTTCAATGTTAGAAATAGATTTGCTGTCCGCAAGATGTTTCAGAAAAATTAATAATTGGCATGATTTTGGCAGCTATTGTTTCTTAATACTTTTCCAGGTTACATCAAGCGAATGTGCTGATCTAGTTTACCATACTTTTAATAGGAATATGAAACATATCCCTTTTTGCTCAAGTGCTGAGCATTTTTTTCTAGTTTTGTTGTGCAAGTAATATAAACACCAAAATAAGCGGAATGTGTTATACATGATACGTAACGAATTATGCAAACTTTCAAAAAAATATGATACAAACTGTTCTAATTTGTTAACACATAGAAATTGAACTATAACTCATGATTAGCATAAATATATCACAGAACTTTACACTGTAAAAACGTAGTTTTCGTTTAATAGTTCGATCAACAAACTTATTTAAAATGGCCGTCAGAAGTGTAAATTGTGCAGTCTGGCAAAATTCTCTATTATAATCAATGCCACAAGGTTATAATACATGTTTTAGAGTTTTGAGATATTAAAAATCGGTCTTAAACAGCAGTCACACAGTAACCGGCCATAAACGAGTTTAGAGAAGCAAAACGTGCTCGCAGAATTCAGTATCGTCAGAACTGAAAACGGCGTTAAACAAAAATTTTAATCAAAGTTTTGGTCCAAGCAGTATGTACGTATGAGTCCTGACAACAGCTATTAAGTTCAAAAGGATTATACAAGAGAAATAATTGCATATTCATTACACATTTTGTGATGGAACAGGGTGCAACCGGAATTCCGGTTCCGGCATTTTTTCACCTTCCGGTTCCGGTAAATTTTTACCGGATCTAAAAATTCCGGTGTTATAATTTGGCCGTTTTCTTAACTTTGCTAATTTTTAAGAATCTCTTTTGAAAGCCACTTGTACTCCGACTATAAGCCATTGATGGTGGATTTCACTTCAGTCGATGATGAAAATCTAAAATACAACAAATAAAATAAATACCTATGTTCGACTAAGGTTATTTCACAAATAATCGAGCAAAAAATAAGATTAAAATGAAATTTTTGGTAAAATGCATTTTTCACTTTCCGGTTCCGGTAAAATTTTCAAATTCCGGTTCCGGTAAATTGTAATTCCGATTGCACCCTGGATGGAAACTATTTAAACTACAAAACAATACAGCAAAAAAGCAACAAACAAAAGTAAAACCATTGCAACACAGTTACGGAAAATATAGCACGGTATAAGCCGAACAGCGCTTTTAGCAAGTAACCGCCCGTCATCGTTGAACGGTCAGGACACTTTCTTCTGCGCAATATTCGGACACTCTGTCTTGTGCTCAGAATGGTTCCGTTAAGCTCCAACGCATCCTGTATTAACCTAACCGGTAAGGGTGGCGCTATACATTTTAACTTTTCATAAAATTTTAATGTCATCCGTCGTACAACTTCCCCTGTGCGGTGTGGTACCGAATTACTAGCATCCGATCGTGTCTTATGCCTAACTGTGGCGGCGAACGCAATAATCATAGCTGCCATACAACTGCACAGCACATCACGTCAATCTATTCCACACAAGACACCAAATTCGAAAACGGACAAATCTTCGGCAAGCGCCCCTCGGTCAACGAAGTCAGCTTTTATCGCGGGAACGAGCAAAGTATCCAAACAAGTAAATAACATAGCATAACAAAAACAACTTTTGCTAAAAGTAAATAGTACAAGACAACTCAAAACGTTGTTACATCATAAATATAGCAGATAAGGTTCAAATTACTATAGCACTACACACCAACAGAGATTCGTTTAATGTGAACATATCAACCTACAGCGTTGAGCAAGAGGTCTGGTATATCGTTATCCGGTATTACATGAGCTGCGGAAGAAAGACTTGTTGTTCGAAGTTGTGCCATTTCCGGTGCATCTTTACTTCCGACGCCATCACTGCCAACTATGACAATACTGTCTGTTTTCGACAACGGCGCTGCGACTTCTGCCGCAATCTGAAATGTACGCAAAATCTGGTATTTATTTCTCAACCCCTCCCAAAAAACGTTCCCCAAACACAAACTGACACTCCAGATTTAACACAATTTATTGCAATATTATAGCGTAACAAACCGATTCCACCCCCCCCCCCCCAAGAACGATCTGCCTATGTAGATCATTTATGGAAAAATCTGTCTAAATAGATCTTTCATTCGAAAGATCCGCCAAACTGATCTTTTGCCCCTAGTATTGCATAAACTTCTGCGCCCCCTCTTTTACTTCGGCTTAAGACAGGAAAAGCTCAGTAATGACGATTTAGCGGAGTTACATCCCTTGGACTCAGCCATCCTCTACAAAGGCAACTTAACAGACTACGCGGAATTTACGACGTCTCTACCGAAAAGTTTCAATATGAGATGTTGAAATTCACAGGTTTGTATTGCCAATGTATGAGTCGAACTCCTAAGATATTAATATAAACCGATGTTTAAGAAAAGGTTCGGATTTAGAATCTTGTACAGATATCCGACTTCTGGCTTCAATTTATACGTTCCCGCAATTCAGATAATGAAACTTTCGCGAAGAAGGAATTAATATCGAAAAAACATTAAATTTATTAATTTTTAATACAATAATTTCGCAAAGTAGTTTAAAAATTTCATAAGTTTCCTATTTAAAAATCTATGCAACTATTTAAAACTTTAAAATAGACTCAAAGTTAGATATCAACTCATTGAAGGGCAAAATTTTTATTATAACACGAAACATTGATTAGCATGGCATAATTAAGCATGTAATAATTTGAAACACCTTGTCCACCAAGTCAACTCTTATGCTGGTAATAAACACCTGTGTAATTTGACTGCTTGTGCAATAAATATTGTAATCATTTCAGAAACTCACTTTAGCGGCGTGGTCTCACGCAGTCTATGGACGTGCCATCGGGTAGCATGCCTGAGAGCAATGATTGTAACTGTACTAAATCGTCATTGCTGTGCTTTTCCTACCTCAAGAAAACCGCTCAAACGTCTGCCCGTTAAATCCGTTTTGTATTCTAAAACACACAGCGTCCTTTCAGGCCAGCATTCCTATATATAATCCGAAAGTTCGACCACTTCCCTCTCTAAACGCTATTAATTTCTGTAAAAAACGTCATTACTGAGGGCAATCGTTCCATCGTAATTGCCTTGACAGCGGTTTCACCGTAAAGTTTAAAAGCTTCGGCTTTCATTCGCATTGCTTTAGCTTCTGCTTGACCAACCATTACTGCTACTTCAGCATCACTTGCACCTATCAATCGAATACCAGTGGCTGAACCGGTTGCTTTCGGGACTTTTCTTATGCTAAAAGTACAAACAATTATAATCCAAAAAACAACACAGAAGACTGCTGCATATTATTGGATAGGCAATTACACATTTTCCAACATTAAAGGTTCAAGGTCAAGGTGAGCCAACAGTTAAGATAAGGTTCAGGCTTAACCTCAGCCAACAGCTGAGTTAAGGTTTAGTCTTAGGTTTATTCTTAAGCATAGCTAAGTCTTTTCCTAAACCTAAGCCAGGTGAAAGTATACAACAAAGAAATTTAAAGTCTCAAACTGAGTTACCCTTAAAGTTTCAGGTCTAGCTTTGTGTCTAGGAAGGTTTCTAAACAGAGTCCAAACCAACAAAACTATATGACTAACTAAGTTTGCATATATTTTTCGCTTATTAAAATTTAATCTTCGAATAAAAAACTGATGAAACCGCAACCGCAATAATATAGTGCTAAATTTTCAGCGGTTTGTTACCCAGCTATACGGTATCTTGATCCGTGACTGCAACCGCGTCTCTAGATGCGTTTGGTTGCGAGAAAACCAAATTTGAAAACGATTATGCAATCGCGATCGTAGACGGAATCGCGACTACTGAGCAATTAGCTCTGACCGTAACTATATAGACGAACATAGACACACCGTTTTCCATCGCCGATAATTTTAATGCGATAAGCTTCCGCTTCTGCCGGCAGTTTAACTTCAGCTATTAGTTCTTTTTCTTTTCGTATCGCTTCTTTCTCTTGAACGGCAATGTGTTTACGGCGTTCAACAACCTGGAACAACAGACACATAACAGTCTCCGTCATTCAGTTCTTCACAAAAAAATGATTCAACGTTTGCCTTGAATGTGATGAATGTCAGTAATGCGTAGTTCACGATAAATTTCCCCAGATAGAAACAAAACGACATAGCAGGGTTACGATTAATACGTCTTAGAGTAAGGCTGTATCCGTTTTCGTGTTTAAGGTAGAGTCAACTAGTAACACTTTCGAAATCTGTTAGCCGACAGCGCTATATTGGTAGTTTATGGTGCTACCCGGGGCAAGTTATTGTGAACCGCGCATCAAAAGGTTACCAACAGTCAACGTTCGGCCAAAACAAATTGATTACTCCGTTCCGTACATTCTGTTTATAATTATTCTTAATCAACATTATAACGGTTAATTTCGGTCAAAGAACCAAATTATACCCTTACTTTTCATTCTACTAATCAGGTATCAGCTGTTTTTGCTATAAACATTCTTGATTAGACTTAATGATTTTTCAATCAATTTCTTACTCAAAGGCCTTTGTTCACACTCGAACACACAACAATTAATAAACCTCAATCTGCATTTCTTCGTGGCAAATCTTTTGAGATTCTCGCGCGGCTTGCAAGGAATAAGCAAGTTCAACTTTCGCTTTCTGGAACATAAACAAGTTTACTACCGAAAAAAGGTCAAAAACAACAAAGCACCCATTATTAGCATTTCTGTTTAAGCAGGAAAGTTAAACGGTTTAAACTGTTAAATTACTAAAATTATACAGACCGCACAGTAATGTTGGTTAATATCATTTAATGAAGTGCTGTGATACTTTTTTCTTCTTGGTTATTAGCTGTTATGACTACTGGTAAACGTACTTATCCTGGGTTTCCCTACCGGTGGGTGGGGGCACACTTACCAAAGGCCGCCCCACCTAAGGATATTCCCAAATTCAGCCCCAACTCAAGATTTCTCTCCCCGGTTAATTTTACGGTCCTTACAATTTTGCGAAAAACATTATTAGTAGGAATTAAACATACCATCTCTTCTGGATCAATTTGATCTGTATATTATTTGCATGGTTAATAGAATGTAAACTGTATACATGAATACGTCCTTGCAATCAACATAAACTTGTGGTTTATTACTAACATTACCATTTTTAGATAAAAGCGGCAATTATTATACAATGACAAAACTAACTTCTTCGTTTAATTCCATATCAAATATTGCTTTCTGCATTTCAAACTCGTATTTAGCTTTCGCTATTCTTGAATTAGTTTCGAATCTTACACCCATCAATTCCCGGTCGCAAAATGTTTCCTGTGACAATACAAAAACAAACTACAGTCCTGGACAGAACTATGTGTGCAGCAATCATGGATGTGTCTGCGATCGCGGTTGAACTTTCTTTGCTTGCGAAAACGTGGCGTCAAGAATCACGATTTTAAAAGTCACGGTTGAAACCACGGTTGCAACCTCGTTTACGACAGATTGAAAATTTAATACGTACTATCACGCGCAGCTGCGTCGCGGTTATAGTCGCAGCAACTGCGTCAATTCCAAAACGGGTTTACCAGCACTAGAATCCATTAATCAAGCAATCGCTGCAAAACTGTGGTTTAAAACTCGGCCACGATCGCAAGTAATTCTGCCCGTGATGGTACTAATAGTCGTAACAGAAGTTGCTAATTTTTACTTGAAAATATAATAAATACGTAAAATGAACCAGATATGATAATCACAATTGAATGCTTAGGGCTAAAACAGAGAAAATAAACTAAAATCTTATCATTTATGTACAATCCTTCAATAAAAATATCCAAAAGCGCTGTGCTCTGCAGGGTACAACCAGATATGTACCAAAAAATACCGGAGCCAAAAATTCAGTACATATTTGAGCAGAAAGTAAAACTAAATCAGCCTGATTTAGTATTACTTGCCATAATTATTTTCCTACAAGAATCTTAACATTAACTACTTTTCTTGGTTTACTTATTTCTGTCCTTTCGACCAAAATTCAGTGAAATGTATTGTGATTTTAATCATAAATAATAGCAATAAATATCCAGCAATGTTAAATATCGGAGCCAGCGCCACATGACGAGTTTCCCAGAGATAGACATCCGGTTGACTGTCTCTCTAACCTTTATTTCAGCATCGCGATTAGCTTCAGCTACACCAATACTTGCATTGCTTTGAATCAACGCAAGTTGAGTACGACCCAACGAATCCAAATATCCAACGTCATCACTGATATCTTTGATTGTGAATGAAACGATCTGCATACCCATTCGACGCAAATCCGGCTCTGCAACCTTGCGCACAGATTCCGCAAATCGATTTCGGTCGTAACAGATCGCTTCAACAGTTAACGTTCCTTGAATGAAAACATTCAAACAAGGTCGTATTCCGTCATAAATATACATCATCTTCCTAGCCTTTGAACACTAAAAATGCTGTTATTACTTGCTTTTCTTAAAACAATTCTTTTTCGACATCACATAAAAATCGAACACAATTAATTACTTACCGAGAATCGCTGTAAGATGACCTTCCAAAGTTTGCAGTAGACACCATTCAATATGATCGATTGGTTTTCCTAAGAACTGCTCGCATGCAGAGGCCAACGAATTCTTATCAGTAATGACCTACAACAGAACCTTCACCATAATTAGGTTTCACTAAACCTTCCCTTCCTAATCGTATTCAATTTTATGACATTATCAAACGACTACACAACAGTACAGGCGAGACTGCAAGGCCGATCTTTACAGTGGTCGTACGGTCAATGCGTCGCGAGGTCCACTCCGAGTGCTAACCCTACGTTATCAAACATTTGCGAACATTAACCTCAAAACAACACTTGCCCAACACACACAACACATATACAATCACAACACAAGCAAATCGTGTGTAAATATCAAATTACATACTTATATATTAACGGTTAGGGGGTGAGTGTTAACCTCAAACTAACGCACAAAAGGTAGGAGAGACATTTTCGAGTTTTCGTAAAATATGGGTGAAGAATTTTTGATTTTTCGTAAACCGCCAAGTAAGGAAATTAAGTTTTGATCCACCGAAATACAAGAACTATTCACGCATAAAGCGTGTATATTATGTCTGTATGAGGTAACTGAAAATTTCTACAGTGCTATTTCAACTTTCGCAACAACTTATGTAAGGCTAAACAAAATGTATATTATACGTACCTTAACTTGAGCTAATCCAGTAACCGTTAAAGGAACTCCACTGGCTGTCTCCACTTGATCACATCTTGGATTTAAGGTCATTACCTCAAGAGAAATTCTAAAAAGCAAACATGGTTAATTTGGTTACACAATACGCATATGCATGCTGTTAGAAAACAATCCAGAAATCGAAGTAGATCAATTTAAGCACGAAACATACGTACTTTATTGAGCGAAGTAAAACTCGGAGATAAAAAGTAAGCATGTCCAAACTAGCGTTGCCCCGGGGCTAGTAAGTATTTTTGGGTGCCGCTACAGGGGCCAAGGCTGGGCCCAAGGCCCGGGTGCCAGGGCCGGTACCAACCGGGGTGCCAAGTAAGAAAACCTAGATAACTATCAACATGAATTACGAAAATAAGCAATTTACATATATTGTGCAGTGTGTGCAGCAAACCGTGGGAAAGCAAAGAATACGGTGTACAGTAGTTTCTTGTGATTTTCATACTTCTGAATCGCGAACCGAGCATGATAATACTGTTTTTCATGCGAATCAATTAGAAGAGTATGTAAAAACGGGCCCCAATTAAACCCCTGCAAATAACATGCTGACACCAGGACATCTCTAGTCCAAACTTCGGTCAATACAAGCATACAGTTTCACTACGACTGGTGGAGACTGTACGTCAAACTTGAGGACATCCAAAACCGTAAACAAACAACGACATTATGCGTATAAGAATCAATATCAAATAAAATGTCAATGCGTTATTACCTTTGTACATCCGACATTCCCCAAGTAACCGACGTCCATCCGCCTGAAATATATTTCTTCTGTTTTGACGCAAACTGTCCACCTGCAATATCAAGATAAAACGTGCAATTGAAAATTCTACAAAAATGATCCAAAAAGTTAAACATAATAATTGAACCTAAACTAACTGCTCATAGCAGGTATTACGTAGCATAACAATTTATTCAGCAACTGCGATATGTGGCTTGATGTCAATTAATACTAAACAACATCAAGCTTTTGCTGTACATCAGAAAAATGTAATCACGGGTTTATAATACATGGAAGTAGCCACATATATGTGAAACTTTGACGCTCCATATACAAGAATAAAACCGCAAATTCAAATATTTTGGCATCTGTGAGGCAGCATGACATATTGAAACTACACACAACAATTTAGCTGAAAGCGAGAGAACATGAAATTTTAGTATATAGTTCTATATAAGCCAATTTACCTCAGCTTCTACGTATTCTTGCATTCATTTTAATTTCATTCAAATTTTAAACCTTGAGGTTCGAAACTGTCATTAGTTTCAACACTAACCTCCAGAAACGACCAACACTTCGTTTGGACCAGCTGTAACTATATTGCCCATTGTCCATAACTGTTTTGAGATATATAAATGCTAACCTCAACAAAATGCATTAAATCAGCGTGAACTTAACCAATTATTTAAACTGTTTTACCACACACTGCAAGCATGTGAGACATGCTTGTCCTGGTGCATATGAAATATAACCAATGCACATTGTGTTGTATGCTAGCTAACAGCATACAATCGACACATATAGTCGACGAAAAAGGTAGTTGGAGAGGCGGGAAACGTGGCACAGTGGTAACAGCGTCTTCCTGACACGCACAACGTCGTTAGTTCCAAACCACCTGTACCCGCTTTTCTAGCTGCTTAGTTAAAAAGTCTAAAGTGCCGGTTCCTACCTAGACTGACACACACAATCTTATTTCAAGCAGCGTTGGATTTTAACATGTGGACTGTGTTACATGTGGCATGCGGATGCATGTAGACAAGTAATAACCTCATGCTGAGGCTATACATCGGTAAATCACTGTTGTAGTGCCTTCATATGCAGCAGCAATAAAAACATGGAAGAACCAACATACATGTGTATAATGTTGAGGTTCTTATAAGACAAATCGCAGAAAAACTCAGCAGTTCATTGTGAGGCGGTGTGGCTGAGTGGCTAACGCTCAGGACTGATAATCGGTCGACCGAGTTCGAAATCTCATGGGAACGTCCCTCATTTTCAGCTGCTGAGAACACAGAACTAAAACCGTCAGACCCTAGCCTACCCAACTTATCAGATTACGGATCAACGATACAAGACAACAACTCAGAGCAAACAGCACGGTCGGTTCTAAAAATTTATCAAAGAACGTTCGTAGAGTATAAATACTCAACGTTGGTATAGCGAAAGTACCAACAAACAATTAGTACATGCTTTCGTTCGGATACGGCATTCATGAGTATAAAATCTTAATAACCTGTACGAAATGCAATTATGCGTTGCATTTCTAGTGTAAAACTGTTTTTTAGTACATTCTTATAATCGCACTGGTTGTTGGATTGGAGGCGATCAACTCGCATCGTAGATCGGAAAAAGAGCCGCGCGTCTGAAAATCTGTCAGCATGACCACGAGATCGCAATCGAAAAATTGCTGCGCTAGAAGGCGTTTCTTAGGTTAGCCGTCAAATAGCAACCAGGTTGAAAAACCAGAGGATAACATGCGGATACATGGAGAGAAGTAAGCTTCATATGGATGCTGCATGCATTTATGGTGCTTTCATATGAAGAAGCATAATACGTGGAACAATCAACATGTAGTAAATGTTTAAGTTCTTAAGGCATAATAACGTAGTAACTAAGTAACTGATTTTAGGGCGGCGTAGTTCAGTGTTATCGCGCCAGTCTGAGAATCTGGTGGCCATATAAAATGGGATCAAAATATTTTATCTGCTACAAATTGAAAGCGAGATATTTTTATATTAACTTACACATACATTAGAGTTACTAGTGTTTTTCTAACATAGTCTCACAAAAATATGAATTCTAGAACATTCCTAAATTGGTAGAGCCTTCAAATTTGGCTGTTGGGAAACAAAGAATAGCTCATGCATCTGCACAAGTACCAAATTACACTGAAAGAAAAATATAATTCTAGCTTTGTATTTAGTTCCACGGATTACAGAGAAATTGATATAACTTGGAACTATAATAAATAACCTAAACACAAAGTTATATCACCTCTGCCCAAGTGTGCAGCGACACACTGTATTAATTGTTTCTAATAATGATCGATCAGGAAACCACGCTTTTTTGGCGAATGTTATTGAAGCGTATTCCTATTAAGCCCAAGCCTTAAAGGCTATTAGCGTTGCAAAAATGCGTTACTAACCTAAGCCTAAGCCTAAAAACCTGTATGCCCCTAAAAATAACATGGGCCCTTTTTAAAATAAACAGCTGTATAACCATGCATACGGTCGAAACTAGAGCATGGGTTTCGATTGTACACCCTGCTTTATACCAACACTATGTGGGGTTCACGTTAACGGTGGGAACCTGGAACACGTTTTGTCCGTATTATAATAACGGGTAACATTTTGTCTGTTTGTCTGCACGTCGATGCGCTATCGAATTCAAAAAATTTATATTGTCTGGTACCCCCTATGTGACATTCACTGTTTGCAGTCCAATGTGATATTCGAAATATTGTCCGTGTATATGTTTGAACTTGTCTGCAAGCGGGAGGTTGTGGTAAACTAGCCTGAATATTCTGTAGTATATTACAATACTAAAACTTGAAATATGAATTGTTTATTCTTACGATTAGGTATATTTTATAATAGGCAACATTTCCGCCGAAACAGAGTAAAGGAGCTATTCAGTATTCGAAATCATCTGAAGCTATATTATCCGAAATTTCATTGTATTATAGTGCGCTCAAATTACATTGTCCTGAATCTATCATGTGATATTTGATAGAATTTAGGGATATCATATGATATTCGCATAAATGTCTTGGTGTATCACGTGCCATTAGGCTGTATACAATGAGTAAGGGAAATCAGGCATTTGTAAGCAAATGTCATGTAACATAGAAGGAAAATGAAAATTTTTTACGCGGGATATTAATATTTATTTCAAAATTTCTGACAGGGAGGACAGTTGGGACAGCGGTCACAGTCGGCACAGTGGGGACAATCAGAACAATGTGTGGGCAATTGGGACAGTGGAGACATTTGGGACATATTAGACAGTTGGGACAGTTAATTCAGTATGGTGCAGGGGGTAGTAAAACAGTAGGGATAATGAGGACAGTTGGGACAGGGGTCACAGTTGGCCCAGTGAGGACATTCAAGACAATGTGGGAGCAATAGGGACGGTGGAAACATTTGGGACAGATGAGACAGTTAGGATAGTTAATTCAGTAAGGTGCAGGGGATAGTAAAAACAGTAGGGATAATGAGGGCAGTTGGGACAGGGGTCACAGTTGGCCCAGTGAGGACATTCAAGACAATGTGGGAGCAATTGGGACGGTGGAAACATTTGGGACAGATGAGACAGTTGGGATAGTTAATTCAGTAAGGTGCAGGGGATAGTAAAACAATATAGATAATGAGGACAGTTGAGACAGGGGTCAAAGTTGACACAGTGGGGACATTCAAGACAATGTGGGAGCAATTGGGACAGTGGAGACATTTGGGGCAGGTGAGACTGTTGGGACAGTTAATTCAGTAAGGTGCAGGGGGTAGTAAAAACTGTGCTTAGGGGTAATGAGGATAGTTGGGATAGTGGTAACAGTTCGAACAGTGGAACATGTGAGACAGTGGAAAAATTCCAATATCACGATTACAGTACAAACCACGTATATGTTCAATGAAAGCATGAAATTTGATTTAATTTTAAATTTAAATTTTATTTCAAGTTTTGATGAAAAATTAAGCATTTCGTTACTTATTTAAAACTTTGATTAAACATTAATAATTTTCCAATTTTTAAACTTAGGTTTTTTGGTCCAGATGAGAATGGATTCCATTGCTGTTATAGACGGAAGTTTGATCTACGTTATTTCGATTGTGCTGAATAGCGCATATAATTTGTGCGCACTAATAGCAAACAGATAGACAATATCGCAGCAAATAATTTCGAACGGTGAACTTTAGTTTCTGTGTTTCTGTTTCCGACTGAACATCCTCCCTTACTATTCCTAGTCCCAAAATTTCAACTTTCCAATTTTTACGAATCATGACATTCGAGTGTACTTACAGAGCATTCTGGCAAGCTTTACTGCCGCTTTGCAGACATTAGCAAATGTGTCATATGATATTGATTTCGAATATCATATGAGTATATATGTCATTGCAGCACACAGAGGTTTCGTCACGATAGCAGACAACTATTGTAGTGACCCGAAGAGGAATGGGAATTGATATTTATTTTGCCTCTCAAGAAGAATCTATTACTGTTATTCGTTTACGGACTGGTATTTAATGATTGAGCGAAGCGAAAGAATTTCGCGGGGTGTTTTATGTTTTGTACTCTGCGGTCGAAAGGTGGATGTCCGTCCGTCCATCCGTCGATCCGTTTGTTTGTCCAAAAAGAATCTCAGGAACGGCTGAGTCCATTTTGATAAACTTTTTTGTTTGAAAGCCAATTATTCTGGAGTGCTAACCTAGCATTGGGGTTTTAAAATTGTAAGCCGTTTATTAGCTACAGGCTAATTTGCATAATTAGTTAAGCCTAAATAAGGTTTTTCTACATTATTTCACTAATTATTATAGTTACAAGCCATGTAATGTCAGCATTAAAGGGTTTTTGGGTGCGAGGAATCTTTTATAAACTGCTTACAAAGCCCAAAGCCAATAATTGGATAGTTAGCTAATAGCTAATTTCCATATTATCTTAATTGACAACACAAAATTAAGACTTTTTAAATTATTTCTATAATTATTAAGGTTACTAAAATTTTTTGGGTGCAAGGAATCTGAATAAATCGCTTACAAAACTCTGTAACCGATAATTGAGTAGTTACCTAATAGATAATTTGCATATATATAAGCATAATTGATAAGCCTAAATTAGGCGTTTTTACAATATTTCACTAATTATTAGGGTTACAAGTAGTGATGGGTATCGGATATTTCTTCATATCCGGATATCCGGAAATTCTTGCCGGGTATTTATCCGGATATCCGGATGTCCGTATATATCCGTATATCCGGATATCCGAAATGAAATTTTCTATGTCGGATATCCGAAACTCCATTTTGTGTTTTTTGAGTTTCCGAACCTCAATTTTTGTTTCTTAAGCACCTGTTTTACATACTTGGATGTAGAATTTTTTCGTCAGCTTCAGCCAGGGTTGTTTTTTTTCCGAAAAAAATTATGACCGGAAAAAAATGAATTTTTTCATTTTTTTCCGGAAAAAAATGGAAAAAATGGAAAAAATTTAATCTTTGTCTGAGTGATCGGTTAGCCCTCCCTTAGCCGGCGTTTGTCCAAAAAAGCTTGCATTTTGAAAGTTTCTGCATATTTGAGCTTCTGATGACATCCTGTAATCATTCCATACCCAAAACTAGATTTTTGAAAAAATTGATTTATAAAGCCACAAGTTCCAAAAAAATTTTTTCGATAAGTTGGATAAATTATATATATCACTGACTTGTTTGGGAGACGTCTGATTGGAAAATATTTAACAATATTCGTCTTAGCTCCGCAAGCTATGTCAAATGGTAAATTGTCTACAAACTCTCAAAACCGACAATCGGATAGTTAGCTAATAGCTAATTTGCATATTAGCTTAATTGACAAGACAAAATTTGGACTTTAAATTATTTCAATAATTATTAGGAGGATTGAAGGTTTTTTGTGTGCGAGGAATCTGAATAAATTGCTTACAAAACTCCAAAACCGATTAATGAATTGTTAGCTAATAACTAATTTGCATATTATCTTAACTGATTACGTGTGTTCGAGCTTCGCTCAAAATGGTAGTCCCACTACAACTGGTATACCGCATATTGGTAGGGCGCAACACCCTTTTTATATTTTTTGAGCAGAACTGACTTGCTTCGAAGCCTTTTTGTTCATTGCCATTTCCGTTAGTCTTCTTTTTATATTTTTTGAGCAGAACTGACTTGCTTCGAAGCCTTTTTGTTCATTGCCATTTCCGTTAGTCTTCTTTTTATATTTTTTGAGCAGAACTGACTTGCTTCAAAGCCTTTTTGTTCATTGCCATTTCCGTTAGTCTTTTTATATTTATTGAGCAGAACTGACTTGCTTCGAAGCCTTTTTGTTCATTGCCATTTCCGTTAGTCTTCTTTTTATATTTTTTGAGCAGAACTGACTTGCTTCAAAGCCTTTTTGTTCATTGCCATTTCCGTTAGTCTTTTTATATTTATTGAGCAGAACTGACTTGCTTCGAAGCCTTTTTGTTCATTGCCATTTCCGTTAGTCTTTTTATGTCGATTTATTATAAAGTGTATGCGGGTTGTCTGAACGTCTGTTAAATTATATGATCAGTTTAGGCTAATCTGCTGCTTTGGTGTGGACTCTAACCAGTAACGCGACACTTGTTTTGTTCAACAACGGACTCTAATTTGAGATATAGACTCCTATTGATTGCGACTCAACATGCGGACCTCCTCTTGGGTCGCTACAGTACAATCGTTTAGGCCTCGATTAATGATTTTAGTCGTTATACATTTTATTGCATCAAATCACAGCGTACACGAAAATACATTTTTAGGCGTCCCGTACAAATCGCAACTGACATAATTTGTATGTATAATGTTAAACCAATAAAGAAGGAAAGATATTGTACGAATGCGGAATTGGAGTGTAAAAAGTTATAAAATTTCAAAAATCTTTACAAAATATAATCATACAACAGGTACAAAAATCATTCATTCACAAGACATGGCGTCTTTAGTGAACCGATACTGGTTACTGTGCAGTAGTTCATCGAGAATTAGTAACTTTGTATGTTTAATACCTTTAGTATTTTATTTCGTTTTGCAACAAAATGTAACGCAACGTTTATCACTTGCAGACAAATATGACTCGACGAAACTTTCTCGCAAAATTTCTTTAATTGTATTACTGGTTAACACGTGATAATTGGGGTAAACCAATGAATTAATGCCACGTTGATGTTTAACACTGGCCCAGTTATTGGGCATCAAAGGTATATCCAATACCATGCGATAAATGGATGCGTCCCTCAACAGCTGAGTCTTGTCACAACGGGATGTAATTAAAAAATCCATATTCGCATTGCTTATATTCCAACTCTGGATACAACACAGGCAGGTGGCTACCTTTCCTTGCTACGGGGGATAAAAAAATTCTCAGCAGGGGCATACAAGAGTTTTCGTTGAGACAGTAAGGTTGAACATTTTCTAAGTGGCCAAAACTTTTCAAGAGAAAACTGAGCCCCGACACCCGCCTCACACTTGCCTACAGGCCATGTAGCGTATTTATCCAAATAGCGACATTGAATAAATAAATATTTATAAAGACTGCCTTTTTATACAAAGCAAACTTAAGAAACCAATCCCGCATCTTTCGCCATTCCGTAAAATATCGAACGTTTCCGTGATAGCAAATCTTGTGGTGGTTCAAACTCAACAATTAAACCTTTGTCAAGTACCATAACCCTAAAGTAATACAGGTTTACGGTAAGCTTTAAAACAGAATTCTAATTGCTAAACTAATAAAATTCCACTAAAGTTAATATCAAACAACAGAACTATAATTTGTTTTTTCAGGCGCAAAGAGAATAGAAGGTGTTATATCCCTTTCTGGAAATATGTAGGAAAACGGCAAAAAATAGTTTTATACAGTAGTGACTGCAATAGATGAGGGACTGATACTTATTTGGCCTCTCCATAGATACCACCTGTTATTCGGTCACAGACTGTTATTTTTGTTAACCCGCCCTCCGTCTCCCTTCGTTACTGATATATATCCGTTATTACAACTGTCCGTTGAATTAAACGTTTGTCTTGTATCAAAAACTAAAGCGATAATGCAATGTTATAATTACTAATGTTCTTTCGAAACTTAAGTATGCTTTAAAGATTCGAACTCAACTTTATTTGGTCCTGGAATCATTTATGCACTAGAAATAAAGATAATTAACCCTTATGGAATCTAATTATGGTTTAGGGACTCGATCCGCTTAACAACTGTTATTATGGATACGGACTCCTATTGATTGGGACTCAAAAGAGGGACCCCCGCTTATTACCCCACCCTCTTATTCGGGTTGCTACAGTACAGGCTTAAAGATAGAAATAATTCTTTGTTTGAAATCTGCCTACGCGACAGGTGGATTAATTTGTGTTTTTAAATCTGTATCAGCCTTATTTTATATGCGCATAAAATTAATGCAGGGACAGGCTTTTACATTGTTGAAAATTTTATTAAAATTTCAAAAATATTAAATACCTCGTGCTATCCATAATCGTATTCAGTCGATGCGCAATTGTGAGTATGGTTGCATCTTTGAATTCTTTTCGAATCGTTTGTTGAATAAATTCATCTGAAACGCAAAACAAAACCCAAAGTTTACAATATAATTGATGCGATCGTAGCAGAAATCCAAAAGTTTTTGACATAAAACGTAGCTATGTTTTTAAGAGTTGTTCTAAAATATCAATGAGATTTAATCGAGTCTACGTAATATACAAATTGTCTACATCAAAATTGTCATAGATTTTATACATCATCGTTTTCGTCATAGTACACTGCAAAAAATGGTGAGTCAATTTTGACTCACTGAGTTGCACGTTTGACACTGGCGTAGTCGAATTTGACTCAGTTTGTGTAGTCCAGTAGAGCCTATTTCGGAGAAAGACAGTTTGACTCAACATTTTTTGCAGTGTATGAAAAAATGTTAAACGCATAAAACTATATTTAGCTAGCATTGGCTTTATCGAAACATTGGTAATGCTAGAAAGATCACCTGTTTCTAAATCTACAGCTGCAGTTGCTTCATCTAAAATGAGCACCTTTGTGTGTCTCAGTAGCGCACGAGCAAGGCAGACTAGTTGTCGTTGTCCAACACTAAAATACTGTTTAAAACGTTACTTTGTGAATCAGAGGCGTACCTTGTGGATGGCGCAATGGGACCATGTATAGAACAGGGCCGGAACAGCGGTATAAGCATATTCCTAAGCCTAAGCCTAAGCCTAAAGCTAAGTGTATAGATGCGACTATTCCTATCCTAAGCCTAAACCTAAAAGTCTAAGCAAAAAAGTTAGTCTAAAACATAAACTTACTCTATTACAGCCCCGCAGGAAAACTGATCCAGCCCTGCTCTATGCATGGGCCGTGTAATGTCTTCAGGCAAGGATGGCGCTGTATCTAATTCTCGTCCGGCGGCGAAATGCGCGCAGGTCAAAAAATTTTTGCTTACAAATTGATATACTGTGCCATGCAGCAGCAACACACGTTTGTTGCGGGACGGTAGCAGACGGTGACGGACTGGACTGTACGTCACCAAAAAAGTATATAGGGCCATCCTGAACGGTTCATCTGAAGCTCGGACAACTGATAAATATAGTGAGATACAGCAGAATACAAAAAATACTCGCTAACGTAGCTTTTGAAAAGCCGAATGCCATCGTAGTGCCAAAACTTCAATACAAAACGTTAGTTTTAATCCCTGTTGGTTGGACCAAGGCCGAGGTGGCTCAACGACTTTGGTTCAGTCAGTGTCCTTTCCTCACCGAAGTTTCTACATGTCTCACTCCGTGGAGGGTATTGAAATAAAGTTATTTTTCTAGATTGCCAGCTAGTTTCAAAGACGTATGTCGCTTACAATACATACAAAAAGTATTTCTGAATTTATCTAGAAAAGTATTTTCTGTGGCAAACCTGAAAAGTTTTTCTGATATTTAAGACAACCTTTCTAAAAACAACATGAAAACGTTTATTTTTACACTTCGTTTCAAAACTTTTAAGAAAACTTTCTGATAACAGAAATACTGTTCAAGTGCACCTTGCTAATCATATTTTTTAAATGTAAGAATTTTTTTCTTACATAACAGGAATATTATTTTGAGTGCACTGTCTATTTTTAAAAATTAAGAAACTGGTTATTCAGAAAGTTTTTTACACAAGCAGGGAAAGAGCTACACATGTTATTAGTTGGAGAGAGGTATTTTAACGCCAGACAGCGCCGTAAACGAAATTATTTTCTTTTTTCTTTTACAAGTTGGTATGCGTTACTACCCGGCTTCCTTCAAAAATTCGAGTACTGTGATGAGTGACTCTGTGTACTGTACGGTAAAAATGTGATAAAAAATTATAGCATAGTCTTAATGCAGCATTCGTAATGAAATTTAACAGTTAAGCATCACACAGCAATAAGATCGAGTCCACTGAAAGACGGCGAGACTGTGGGACTAAGAGACTGACAGCCTTATTCCTAGGCTTAGAATTAGTTTTATTAGGAGTATATTTATGCTTTAGTTTAAACTTAGGCTTAGTTGCTAGGCCCCTATAATTAAAATGAACCACAAATGATATATATATAATACTGTATAAAATAGGCAATTTATACACAGGAAACTAACCTCAAATTTTCACCTCCTTCAGCGATAAAGAAATCAAGCTTGTCAGGTAGCGATGAGACGTATGGTTTCAAATGTGACAGTTCAAGTGCTTTCCAAATTTGAACATCTGTGCTGGTGTTAAATGGATCCAAATTCATTCGAAGCGAGCCAGTGAACAAAACCGGATCCTGAAAAATGTAAAAAAAATTATCAATACAATGGTTTATAGGTAGTGCTTCTTCGATATGTTTTTAATTTTTAAAATTTCTTAATGTCCCCCTTAAAATTTAAAATATATAAAGTAATACACAGATGGGAAACGTTTTGTATCAATTAGCGTGAATTGTATATGCACTGTTTATAGGCTGGACAAATTTATATTAGGTCTAGAAAATGTTAATGTTTTAGAAACCATTTTAAAAATGTTAAGCAAATACTTAGAAAAGACAGTAGAAATCTTGTCACGGCAGTATTATTATGATGTCGTAGGCCAAACTGCTACTCAGTCAAATTACTAATTGGCCTCGGTCAAAGACTAATCAGGTATTCTATGTTATAACAGTTTGGATTACTATATTGATTGTTAATCTCATTGAATTACTCGATCTACGCGATAGTGACAGACAATCAGAGTCAGTATTGCTTTTGCTGTTGTTCAATAAATCTGTAATTTACTGTTAACCCTGACATAAACTACTATTTGCTGAAATTAGCAGAATAGCCTAGTCTAATTAGCAATTAAACTGAATAGCAGATTGGCTTACGACATATATACGTAGTTAGGTATGATGCTAAGGCACCTTCAGTTACTACTTACCTGTGGAATAATAGTCAGTTTTGAGCGTAGTTCGTGAAGCCCCATTTGAGCAATATCAATACCGTCGATAGTAATTCGACCACCAGCTGCTTCAACAAGACGAAATAACGCCAGCGTCAGCGAACTTTTGCCAGCGCCTGTTCTGCCCACAATACCGATCTAGAATAAAGTTGTTTGCAACGCAATTTCTGCGTCGTTCACATTAATAGATATAAGCAAAATGCAGAGGCGAGGCGATTCTGGGTTTCAGATGAGAAAGATACACGTTTGAATTCAAAGATTCACCGGTACACAAAAAAAAGTATTTCTGAATTCATTCAGTGAACCATTGGCAGCATCATAATTGACAAGTTGTTTTGAAATTTAAGACAATTTTAATAAAAATAACATTAAAACGCATCCTTTCAGTGCTTAATACTATGATTTTCTCAACATCTTTAAATACTTTTTGAAAAAAAACATTTATGTTACAAGCATCTGCTAGTCATATTTTTTAAATGTCAGAAATTTTTTGTTTAATACCAGACATATTTTGTCCGCAGTTAATAGAAATAAAGCATTGTGGTTTTATAAATCACGGGTCAGAACACTTAAATTTTTTATAGCTAAGCTGGAATGCCATTTTTACAGAACATACAAATGAAGCACTGCTGTCTAACGTTAATTAAATGAAATTTATCAAATTTGCGCAATATAACGTTAGAGACATTGTATCTTCATAAATACTATAGAGTTTTCAACAACTAACCTTCTCGCTTCCTTTAATGTCGCAGTCAATTCCTCGTAGTACCAAATCCAGTCCGTCTCGATAGCGCATTTGATAATCTCTGAATTCAACTTCGCCAGTATCCGGCCACTTTTTCGGAGGCGGATCGTCACTGGTCCATTCGGCCTGAAAACATGCAAAAAATTATTTTTATTCCGCATTTATTGTTTATAATCTTAAGCAAACAACCTCGTTCAACACACTGTACAACGTCAATTTTGTTCTAAGCTAAAACAAACATGGGTTATTTTTATTTATTTCGAAATCAACATAAAACTAGATACTTAAAACCTAAGCGTGAAAATTAGCTTAAAACCTAAGCCTAAACCTAAGATAAACAATAAGTCTAAAGCTTAAGCTTACTTTATTGCAGTCCAGCAGAAAAAAGTTTACCCCCAATCTTTATATGGGCCGTGTGAGAAGTTCGTGATTTTGATTCAAGCCCTGTATCCTGTATCTCCTGTTATGTTCTTTCCTCGATGTATGTTTATCGCTCTGATTTAGTAAACGCGGCCGGTAAATGTTTACTAAAACCCCAACCCAAATCCTGTATAACGCCAAATAACACCACCAGTAAACCACAGGTTATGCAATTTAACTGGCAACCCGAGCCGGAATCCTTAAAGCCGACGCCTGAATCTGATTTAATCCAGCCACTGGCTTTAACGTTACCAATACCTTTGCCGTTTTGCAGAATCCGTGCAATTCTAACCCCGTTAGAATTACACCCTGTTAAACCGTGTACTCTAACCCCGTTAGAGTTACACCAAATTTCCGACCAATCTAACCCCGTTAGATTTGGCCCAGCCGTTGTAGAATAATAAATCTAACCCCGTTAGATTTATTAAACTACTTTTTCCCAGGTTCCCTTAAATATCCCAAGTTTCCTTTAACACATGACACCAGTATCCAATACTGGGTAAATTTCTGCGCCCTGCGCAATGCCGGTTAAATCCGTAACGCCGTAATTTCCTTCACATGCCTGCCACCGTGACAACCTTAATCTAATCCACTTCAGACCTGCTTACCGATACTTCCGCTTTCACGCCAACCGTATAATTATAACTCAAGTGCAAAATCCGTATATCGCAACTATCCAAAAATAACCGTCAGTTTCTACCAGCTAAGAGTACCAGAATGATTCCGGTCCTGGCTACCCTTTTCGGCATCTCGACCTCATTTGCACTTCGCCGACACCCACAATTGGGTGTCCGCTATGCGGTTGAGGTCCAGAGCCACACACCCAATTCTGGTTCCAACACAACAACAACAACCTGAGACACTCATAACAATAAAGCACCATATTGGTGATGACATAGCCTAGCTATGTCCTTAGTCGCAAAAATAGCCAAAAATAAATGCAACTATATTCAACGAGTACTGAATGGCCACGCAGGGCCCAGGTAAGTTTGACATTGCGGACACAGCCGCCATAACATCGATTTTAACATTTCCTACGCTTTGTAGCCACGCCTAAGCCTAACTTAAGTTCTAAGAGAGACTAGGTGGAGCCAGGGACTCCCTTAAGGTGTGGTTTTGATATTTGGTTTTATTTTATATTTTAGTATTTAGTTTGAAAAAGGTTTAAGAGTGGCAGAGCCACCTACATCCCCCCTTCGGCACAGATGCCGACCCTGGCATCGAACAAACTTTTATGGTCCTATTTACTGCCTTTTTTTGCCGTCGCTAAAAAGCGTAAATCCACAATAATTAACAACAATAACAAACAACAATTTTTATTTTCATTTTCTTTCCTTTTATTAATTTTTATTTGATTTTAGAGTTTTTTGTCCTTTTTGCCTTTCTCGCACCTTTTCACGTCACCAGGTCCAAAAACAACTGAATTTTTGACAATCTTTCAGATGTTTTTGACCAATACTGCCGATGCCTGTAACCGTTCCGTTTCAAATTTTAACCCGGTACTTACGAACACAATAGTTCCTAAGTATACCAATTTCACCAGTTTCTGACCGTTTTTCCCAATTTTCGTCTCTTCACCCCGGGGATTTTCGCTTCCAATTCGCCTGTTCCTGAACTAGTTCCACGTACTTGCGGCACAGCCCCAAGTATAACCGTCGAACTAATTCACAGCTTGTACTGTCCAGTAATGTCAGTATCTATTGCCCTTTCGCGCACTAGATACTCACATATCGCCTTTTTCCTTTTTACGCCTGATTTCAATCCGTTACTCCTGAACCAGTTCCACGTACTTGCGGCACAGCCCCAAGTATAACCGTCGAACTAATTCACAGCCTGTACTATCCAGTAATGTCAGTATCTATTGCCCTTTCGCGCACTAGATACTCACAGCCCAATTTCCTTTTCCGCCTGTACTCCCTGTTATTTTCAACAACACGATCGTTCAGATCCTGTGTTTCCAATAACAACCTTTTCCTTTTTCAGCCTGTACTCCTTGTTATTTTCCACAACACGATCGTTCAGATCCTGTGTTTCCAATAACAACCTTTCCTTTTACTCTCCAGAAATTCCTTTCTCCTTTTTCTAACTATTTTCTTTCACACCGACCACCAACTAAATCAGCATCGAGACCGTCGTGGTCACCATGTGAGAAGTTCGTGATTTTGACTAAGCCCTGTATCCTGTATCTCCTGTTATGTTCTTTCCTCGATGTATGTTTATCGCTCTGATTTAGTAAACGCGGCCGGTAAATGTTTACTAAAACCCCAACCCAAATCCTGTATAACGCCAAATAACACCACCAGTAAACCACAGGTTAGGCAATTTAACTGGCAACCCGAGCCGGAATCCTTAAAGCCGACGCCTGAATCTGATTTAATCCAGCCACTGGCTTTAACGTTACCAATACCTTTGCCGTTTTCCAGAATCCGTGCAATTCTAACCCCGTTAGAATTACACCCTGTTAAACCGTGTACTCTAACCCCGTTAGAGTTACACCAAATTTCCGACCAATCTAACCCCGTTAGATTTGGCCCAGCCGTTGTAGAATAATAAATGTAACCCCGTTAGATTTATTAAACTACTTTTTCCCAGGTTCCCTTAAATATTCCAAGTTTCCTTTAACACATGACACCAGTATCCAATACTGGGTAAATTTCTGCGCCCTGCGCAATGCCGGTTAAATCCGTAACGCCGTAATTTCCTTCACATGCCTGCCACCGTGACAACCTTAATCTAATCCACTTCAGACCTACTTACCGATACTTCCGCTTTCACGCCAACCGTATAATTATAACTCAAGTGCAAAATCCGTATATCGCAACTATCCAAAAATAACCGTCAGTTTCTACCAGCTAAGAGTGCCAGAATGATTCCGGTCCTGGCTACCCTTTTCGGCATCTCGACCTCATTTGCATTTCGCCGACACCCACAATTGGGTGTCCGCTATGCGGTTGAGGTCCAGAGCCACACACCCAATTCTGGTTCCAACACAACAACAACAACCTGAGACACTCATAACAATAAAGCACCATATTGGTGCTGACATAGCCTAGCTATGTCCTTAGTCGCAAAAATAGCCAAAAATAAATGCAACTATATTCAACGAGTACTGAATGGCCACGCAGGGCCCAGGTAAGTTTGACATTGCGGACACAGCCGCCATAACATTGATTTTAACATTTCCTACGCTTTGTAGCCACGCCTAAGCCTAACTTACGTTCTAAGAGAGACTAGGTGGAGCCAGGGACTCCCTTAAGGTGTGGTTTTGATATTTGGTTTTATTTTATATTTTAGTTTTTAGTTTGAAAAAGGTTTAAGAGTGGCAGAGCCACCTACAGGCCGGTATGGTAAATAAAGAAATACAGCCAAACCACGCAGGGTTTCGTGACAACACAACGTATACAGGAAGATTATAATCTGTAAAGTAAGACGATTGCTGATTCATAATCTACCAGGGCGTTAACTGAACGCAACAATATTAGTTCAACTCTCCCCTTTTAAAGGCATCAACGACTCATTTTTGGATTAAACCTGTCCACAAATATACACAAATTTTCACATTATAAAAAAATAACGTTTACCTCCGTTGGGGTTTCGGAATATTCTTTAATTCGCTCAACTGATACAATGTTCGTTTCTAAATCGCTTGTCATTCGAACTGCCCAGTTGAGAGTTTGCGTAATCTGAAAATAAAACATTTAAAAATGTGAGAACTTTTAGATCTTAGAGTAACAAAATGATACAATGACGAAAGAAGATATTTAACGCATTTAACATTTTGAACATTTTTGAACAATTAATGTTAGAAAAGAAAATGTACTGGGATAATTTTTTTATAACGTTCAAGCTCTCCAGTTCCTGATTGGCTTGATCTCGTTTTTCGTATGATAGGCCAGGCTAAGCCTTAAGAACACTGGTCTCAAGCTCAATGATATTGTAAAGAAGCGTTTGAGGTTCTTGTTCGATTTTAGTCGCAAAAATAAGTACAAGACAAATCTTGAATTAAAGTCAGAATATAAGCTTACGCGTGAATTTGAGCATAAATAAAAAGCATAAATCACGTCCTCCCAGATCCCTCGAATTTGTTTTTCGGGATTTACTTTATATTCAGACGAAATATATACAGGTATGTCATGACGATGGGGATCCCCATAAGGTGCGAGGTGGGGTGAAGGTGGTGATCAGTTCCTTACTCCATGACATCCGTGACAAATATATCAATGAACAAAACTTACACTCATTGCATTTGAAATTGACAGCCCGGCCAGTCCTCCTGACACTGTACCGCGTTCGATTACAGCGAACAGTGCGGCGAAAAACGTTATAAAATTGCCCAAAATCAACAAATATACCGCTGACCATCTGAAAATATTCGATCCTGCAGTAGACATTATTTTTGTGCAGATCCAAAAACTTACACTAATTTCCAGTCTTGTCGGAACTATACGGTTTTAAAGTGCAATCGGTTACTCAAAAACTCCAAAACTGCCCGGAAACGAACCAAATGTCGATATTTGTGACAGTCGGAGCAGAATATACGGCAGTATCTCGAGGTATGTCTTCGTAAACCGAACTTAGATATAATAAGTCTTGGCCAAACTCTTTCAAAAGCTTGAATCTGTCAGCCAAGTTGACGCCAACCTTTAGATCAAGACGTCAATACTTCTATCAAAAATGGATAATGCATTTAAAGAAGGGTATTGCAACTGGGCACATTCCACGTGCAAAACAATGAATCCAGCGCGCATTGCGTTTTCGGCCTGTCCCCCCGCTTCAGCTTTGGGGGTGTAATTGATGGATTCGATCAATTTTCCACGTTAACTTTTTTCGTACGGTAATGTTGCTCGTTTATATTTTTGAAAGCATGCAAATTTTGCGTTCCAATCAGCAATTGCTCCGGGGGGCGGGGGGGGTTTTTTTTTTTTTTTTTTTGAGTTTTTTAAGCAAGGGCTTTGGGCGGGAAGTATTAAGATGGGTGCAGGCACAGTTGTTCATGTTTTCAAAGTAACAACATTTTTAGATTAGAAATGCCTTAGACTTTTGGCCCATGCAAATATCAGTGGTGAAACGTTATTCTGTGTTACTGCCATAAAGTTTAGCTTAAACTTTAGACTATTTTTTAGTTAGGCTTAGTCATAGCGTTAGATATTACGCTCATTCTGACGTTTAGGCTTAGGCTTAGGCTTATGAAAACGCTTATACTATTGTTACGGTCGTGTTCTTTAAATTGGCAACTGTTGTTAAGCAACCAAATTTTTGAGTTTAAAAACAAAATTAAAACTTGAAACATTTGAAAAGTATGGCAAAAGGAAAACAGATAATGTTTTAAATTTCGATGCATACCGGTTTGATACAATATTCGGATAGTATGCCATATTATTTTCGTCCACTTTCGCCTCAGAGTCGCGTATAAATCGTTCTTCTACGCCGTACGCATGAAGACTTGCGACTCCTTGAACAGTTTCTTGAAAATGACTGTAAATTGGCGACCGAGTAAGCGATTGAAGACGTTGAAGTTGCCGTGATGACGAAACGTAAATGCGCTAAAATATCAATTCAAATACGTACTGCAATTAACACAAGTGTCAATTCAGATGAGTGTAGCAAGATTGGGCGAACGGCACACTCTTCAGACTTTCGAAGCTAAAACTTTGTACAGGATTTAACGAAAATTTTCATTATAGTGCTGAAACTGTAGGCGCCTTTCCCCGTTATTGGATCCGCTGCTGCGTCCCTGGCTGCTAAATAGCAGTGGTTAAAGCTTTAGGTTAAAACATACGGTTAAGCAATGGGGCTTAGCCTTAAGCAAAGGTTCAGACTAGTAGGATCAGGCCGAGGTTTAGGAAAATTTCTAAGCTTAGCATAGAAAAGCCTTCTCTTAAACCTAATTGTAAGCGCAAGTATGGTATGGTCGTACAACAGTTGAAAAATATACCGATCAATATTGCTTCATTATTTCATTGCTGTATCGTCTAATTTGTGTGGCTGCCAAATCGTTTTAAATCAGCTGATTTGTGTGAATTAAATTTAAAAAACTTCTCATTCAGTACACATTTGTTTCGAAACATTCCGCATAAACAAAACCAACACTATAAGCAAAATAACCACTCATCTCCAAACATTAGAGCAAACTTTCAAATATCAAAAGACACAACACATCCATTATTCCGAATGAAAAAAACAGGATTTCTTGAAAAATTTTCCACCCCCAATTGTGCAGACGTCAAATTAGAAGTAGAGAGTGATCAAGAAGTCAATTTGGGGGCGAAGAAGAATTGTTCATGCAGATCTAATTAATACTTACCTGGATAACAAAATATTTAATTGCTAGTAAAATAATTAGATATGGTTGGGCAATTCACCCAGTTTGACCTCTTGTATCATCTCTGCTTTTATTTTATCTCTTGAGCAATCTTGCTCTCAATTGTACAAGACGTCAAATCAGAGATAGAGAGTGATCAACAGGACTACATGGTAGGGTGTGGGATAATTGTCCGTGCAGATGTAATATTACCTGGATAATATAATATATAATCGCAACCGGAACAACTACTGCAGCAAATATCGGCGTTGCACCAATAATCACGGCAATATTTGCAATAACTGACAAAACACAGTTTATCCATGACGGAACTGTACTCGGCAGTGTATTATCTACTGTATCAACGTCCTATAATTTATTAACCAATATACCGTAAACCAAATTACTATTCAGGCTAATTGATAATTAGCCTAAGCCAATATGATACGAAGTCTGGTTAAACCCTATGCGAACTATTCCGAGAACATTGCGTATTCTATTAAGCGAGTTAACTTATTACGATAATGTAGAACTACTGATTTATTGTGCTGGCATATTTCAGTCTTAAAACTTGCAAATGAACACGCGTTATAATTACAAAGTAGAAATATAATTCATTCTGTCACCAACCTTCATATTCGGGCGCATTAAATCTGGAATGCCCCCCTACGTGTTTTGGACAACTTTCCAGCATTTATGTTTATAATATTTTTTGGAACAGAACCGTTATTTTTCTGTGAAAACAAAACTTTGTTTGCAGATTGTTCTTTATTAGCTATCTTTGCGCATTGCGCAAAACCGGATGACTTTGTTTATATCATTTGCAAAAATTCTTTCCGCGTTTCATTTTCTCTTAAATCCACTCTTTTCGTTTTTATCAATTCGTTTCCTCTCAAAGCCTTCGTTTGTTAACTACTTCAATTTTTAATTTCCGATAGGATCATATTAAAAAAATTTACGATTGTGTTAACAAATTGGTAATATTTTGACATAATTTGTAATGAAGTAAGATCTTACAACGAAACGCACATATTAGCACGCTTGCTTATATTTGTTATATTAATTCTTATATATTAAAATTTACTACTGTTAGATAATATTAAGCTGCAGATACTGCAAATTATCCGTTTCGGCCCGGGTTTTTTAACCGCTGTTAGCTTTTACCCAAAATTCGGCCAGCGCTCGCAAATGCAATGGACAAGAACATGTAAGCCGCATGGCTTACATACCCCGTAAATATTCTTAGTTATCCTACAGGTTAAATGTTTTAGACAGTTAACAGCAAACACATACTTTTCCAATACGATTAACAATGCGACCGATAGGAGTTACGTCAAAAAATGACATCGGTGAACGTAATAAATTGTGCAAAAGTGCACTGTGTAAGTTATTAGATGCTTGCAGTGTAAAATAGGCCATTAGCAGAGACGCCAGAAGCACTGATAGACCTGAAATTTGTTGTGAAAATTTGACCTGTGTTATACTTATTGGCCAATGTTACTTTGAGGGGCGTAACACTAGATTCAGCGTATTCATAAGCCTAAGCCTAAGCGTTGCAAAAATGAAGCCATTAGCAGAGACGCCAGAAACACTGATAGACCTGAAATTTGTTGTGAAATTTGACCTATGTGTTATACTTATTGGCCAATGTTACTTTGAAGGGCGTAACAGTAGATTCAGCGTATTAATAAGCCTAGGCCTAACCTTAAGCCTAAGCCTAAGCAAAACAATGTAATATAGAATCTAAACCTACTCTTTTATAGACCTACCAGAAAGCTGGACGCCCCTTAAAGTAACATTGGATCAATATAAAAAAAGAATATAAATCAGTATCTGGAGTTTTCTATGACTGTAAGCGTTATAGTCATGGGCGTCTGCACGTGGAGCATTGTGAGGCCGCGCTCCCATCCCCACCGAAATTTGGCTGGTGCTTGCCCAATATCCTCGGTCTCAAAGTAAACAATCTTTAGGTGCAATTGTAGTGTCCCCTAAAACTATTCGGTGCCCCTCCAACAAAATATAATTTTTTACGGACGCTCTTGGTTAAAGCTGATACCGATATCATCTTTCACCGGAATTTAATTTAAAAAATCTATCAGCAATGCATCGTTCACAATAAAAAATTTCACTTTGACATCGAAAACATTATAAGGCAGGGTTAACACGTGTCAATTTTCAGAATTATCTTGAGTTAACTGTACCATAACGCAAAAATTGCGTTAACCCTACCCTAACGCGTGTTACAAGATGCTCTGTGACACGTATTAGGATAGGGCTGTGACGTGTGCTAGGATACGGTTAACGCAATTTTTACGTTAGGGTAAGGTTAACGCATGACAATTTTGAAAATTGACACGTGTTAACCCTACCTTATAATGTTGTCCTATTGTGAACGATGTATAACCGTTTAAGATTTGAGGAACAACGAATGTATAGGTTATTATTGTTCTTAGGATTAGTTATGCTAAAAACAGTACCTCGTTATGTCGTATATAAAATATATTGTTAATATCTATCCAGTGTTGCTCAGTAATAGTATTTTCAATCGTTTTCCAATATATTAATATTCTCAAAGTTGCAGTCAAGAAGAACTTGAATTAATACCGTACACAAATGCATTGATTATCAATTTTTGTGTACTAATTAGTCTAATCGCTATCATTAATTTCATTGGCGTACCTTGTGCAATCCCAAGACCAACATATCCTCCTAAACGTTCTCCAACAGACATGGGCGCTGGTGGAGCTGATGCATTTTGTGCATCAGTTGCTGTCGGTATTGCGGCATCGTTACTCCATGACGATAACCAAACACTAAAATATAACAGAACCTGTATGTAGGGGTCTTTGCAAGGAGAAAGCCATATATACCCTAAAATTTCGGGAAAACACTATGGTTTGCGCTTAGGCTTAATGGGCTTAGGTTTACGCCTAAAGCCAGTGTAGAGAAAAGTACAAGAGCAAAATTTGTACTAAGGTTCAATATTCACAGCTGAAATACATTTTACGGCCTCAAAAATTTTCAATCAAGTACTACAAGTCATGATCAGCAACGTTTTAATTAGTGAACTACCTGCTTCCAACGGTGAATGCATTCGACGCAATATACGCAAACAAAATGAAGATAACGGGAATAATTCCAAGAGCTTTAATGTAGTTCAAATAAACTGCAAATTTGACCTGAAAACAAACAATACTCTTGCATTCTGATAAAGCGTGTAGAAGGAGAAGCACAAATGTAAAGGTGCAACCGGAATTATGAAATACCGTAACCGGAACCAGAACCGGAAAACAAAAACACTTGTTACCGTAAAATTCATTTTAAAGCTATTTTATCGTTTTTAGTGCTGAAAACGCATTATTTAGAATGCCAAAATGTTGAAACAAATGCAGTAGCTGGGAAACGTAGAAGCTAACTGTTGGCGAACAAAACCGTGCTCATAGATTTGCCTCTTCTTAAACCGGCCATTAACCATCTCAACATCCTAGGTGGCGCTAAAACAATTTTAGACGTGTATGTGGATGTGGTTGATTTCGGAACACTTACTATTGGGGATGAAACGTTTCGTGGTTAGATACAATGAGGGTAGCTCTCTACTGGACTCTTTTGCCTAGGCACTAGGGCATCATGTATTAAAGATCAATAATTCAGTAGTGGATTCAGAAAGTCCGAATGAGAGATGCCCTTCAATACATAATAGTGAAAACAGCTCGAGGGCAAAACAAGCGACAAATCAAAACCAGTGTCAGTACTAAACCTTAATGCCCGATATTTGTATTGATCCCTGGCCAGTTCATCTTGCTAGTGGGGCTAAAAAATATTCAAGAAGGGCATACAAGTATATTTCTTGACTTAATACATGCAAGGTTGAAATTTTTCTGGGAGGGGGGCAAAAGTTTTCAGGGGGTCTGAGCCCCTCACTCTCCCAGGCTACTGTCCCGGATCTAGGTGGTTCCGCCTTAAATCCTCGAGTGAGTACGGTAGTTACATTTCCAGTTGCAACCGCTTCCGCTTCGATAAGCCGTGCTCCAGCTGCTTCGCCAGGAACAGCGTCTTCTTCCATTTCTTCATCTTCCGCGATGTCTTCTTCAGCGTGTTTCATTAATTCATCCCCTCCTTCAGTTGTGATATTGTGTTCCACCGTTTGCATTCGTGTCAACTGACGTGACGGCAAGCGTGAAATACGTCGACGCGGTTCGCCGCCGAACGATGCATCTTCGATGCTATACAAAAAGGCTAATATTACTTTTAAGCCAGGTAACTGTAATTTAAGCATATTCCTAAGCCCAAGTGTACACGTTTAGGAAAATGTAAACATTGGCCTAAGATTAAACCCAGGCAAAAATATTGTCCATAATGTAACCTTACTCTTTTGCAGTACCGCCAGAGATCGTACAGGTTTACAAGTAACATAGACCCAGAAGAATATTACCTTAAAATCTTTCAGTGGACCAACAGTGAATAATGTAGAAAATTAATACGTATTCAGATGTGGGCGTGCAGTTAGACAGGATAGGATAAGTACGTAGCCAGAGGTCTTGAAGGTAATAGACTTTCTCTAATTCCATGAACAAAAAACGTTTCGCGACTGTTGCAAAGGCATTTAATATCAAAATTACGTTTAGCTTTTCGATCGTTTTGCTCGCTAAGTTTTCTTTACGGTTTTACACGCACGGTAATGGTTGATCTGTAGTATATAGGAATCGAATCACTTTTCAAACTCACACATTACTAAAATTTGTCATTGGGACACATTGAGTTTAAAATTGTACACAGAATTCGGCTCGCTTCTCTCGCAAATCGATGAAACTCAATCTTTATTGTAACTTCTGGAAGTTTTATAATGCGGGGTTCACGTTATAACTGGGGCAACCTGGAACAGGTTTTCTCCCTATTACAATAGCTGGCAATATTTTGTCTACACATTGATTCACAATGAAATTCAAAAAATTTGAATCGTATGCTAGCGTGATATAATATGCACTGTTTGTACTGCAATATCATAAATGATATTCGTGATAATGTCTGTCAATATAATATGACGTGTTTGATAATGTCTGAAAAGTTGCGGTAAATCTAGCCTGAATATACTCTAGAATATCACATGATACAAAAATTTTAAATTTGAATTATTTGTAATTAGGAATAGCTTTAGTGAAAATTTAATCCGGAATTGAAAATAGTAGCTAATTGAACATTCGAAATCATTTAAAGCTACATTATCTAGCTTTTTGCAATTTTATTAGTGTACAAAAATTACATTGTCCTGCATAATATCATGTCTCATTTGGTAGAATTTTGGAATATCAAATAGTATTCGCATAAATGTCCAGTGATATCATGTGATATATGGCTATTTGTATGCGATGATTACTTAAGATCAGCGATTTGTAAGCCAATGACATGTGGCATTCACATTTTGTCGTTATTAGCGCTATTTACATCGCAACATTTTATGTTTGCGCAGTATCAACATGGGACAAAACGTGTACTGGATTGCATCGGTTATAACGTGTAACCATGCATCCCAACAGCAAATCCTGTCTATCCGCCCACCTAACCAGCAGAGTTCTGGCTTGAGGAATGCCACGTCAGTTAAAATCTGTCTTAGCAGGCATTTCTTTCCTTGTCGTTAAATGAAATATTACCCGCTTTCGGTGTCAGTTCGATATCGACCCGTTGGTGAACCTGATCTTGGAGACTGAGCAGATGTTTGTGCACGTGACAGTCGTTTCATTCGTTCATGAAGTCGTGCTTCTTTGATGCTTGTCCTACAAAAAATGAACAGAAAAATAGGTTTACTTAAAACTGAACATAATAATAAATGTATTATACAGAATTCAAGAAGGCGACCTTGCCACTAAGCCGGGTTACCGCGACCGAACTTAAATTTCTCTATCAAAAAATCCTTTATGTGGCGTCTAACAACTATAAAGTCTGCTGCAGCTCAAGCACAACCAATTGAATAAGAATCGCACAAAGCTAAAAAAATTGTAAGCCACGGACCTTATCAATTTTCACCAAAATTATTTTGATGCGATGACGTACGCCATCTCCTTCCATACGCTCTCTGGATTGGCTAATGTTAATGAATATACCAACTCATTTCCATTTACTGTATTGTATCTTCCAGTGATTTTGCGAAAATAACCATTTTACAAAAAATAGATCGTTTTGGATGTAACTGGTCTGGCTGAAACTGGATATCCGTTTCAGTTTCTGGTATTTTTACTATCCGTTTACTCTCTGCAATTGATTTAGTCGAATTTTCTATCAAAAATTGTCGGAAACTTACTGCTGTCGCTTCATACGCATTTCACGTTTGCGTTCATATTCAATTTCTTCTGCTAAAATAGTTTGTTTTCAAATCTGAACACGTGCTGCGGTCTTCAGTATATTAACTTGCAGAATATAACATTTTGCCCTGGTTGCCGAAAGCATATATGAGAACGAATAGAATAAACAAAAGCTTTTACTTTAGTCGCGTCAAAGTATTAAGTTTCTGATTCGTTTGAAATTTAGTCAAAATTTCGCTAGAGCGGTAAGAAAAATCTTAATACCACTTGGTCTTGGTCCATTGAAAAACGGGAAGCTGCGATACTTCGAGAGTAGGATGTTCAGCATTGCGGATTGCGGATTGGTTTAAAATGCTCCGCATTCGAACCAGAATCATCGAAAAAGATAA
This sequence comes from Enoplolaimus lenunculus, assembly GCA_030248215.1. Lineage (NCBI taxonomy): Eukaryota > Metazoa > Nematoda > Enoplea > Enoplida > Thoracostomopsidae > Enoplolaimus > Enoplolaimus lenunculus. Next base: position 84,397 of record JASANG010002660.1, on the reverse strand, counting down.
AAAGTTGCGTTTCAGTGACTTTTCTACCAATTTGGTCTCCATATGTTGTATTATATAACAAGACGTTCACGTCCCAAACAACGCTCATTGTATTGGCAAGCAAAACTACTAAAACATTTCGCCTGTATCGGATACGTTTGCTTTTTACATTTATTCAGTTATATTTTCTGTTCATTATGTGTTTTTTTTGCCAAAAAGGTGCCAAATTATGGTTGTGTAACAACACTTTGTAAAATTTGTCGCCTTTGGCGCAACTGGAAACTTTTCGGCTGCCGAAATAAAATTTCTAAAATCGCGCTTTAAAACTATTAAATTTCAGTACCCCAAAAAGTATCCTTCCCCACTGAAAATCCTCAAGCTACCACAGCGTAAACATTACCGGTCTTTTCATTTTCTGGCTCCAAATTTTTCTGTTCAAAGTTTTCTAAGAACTCTGCGAACGCTCCTTTCGCGGACACCAGCTGGTCGTAAGTCCCAATTTCAGAAATTCGACCTCGTTTCATAACAACGATACAATCGACATCACGCAGAAATCCTATCGCATGGGTTACTAGAATTCGGGTCTAAAACAAGCACACTATTAACATCTTTTCCCATATTCTCAAACGTATGCAGCACCTATCACCAGTCGTGTGTTACTAGAATTCTTCCAGTCTGAAACAAACACGCTATGTCTTTTGTCTTTTATTCTCAAACGTATGCAGCACCTATCGCCCGATGTAACCCATGGAAAGCTTCAAAACTTGGCACATTTGTTACACTTTATTAGTTTTTCTTACAGGCCCTTCGTCAGCTCATCTTGCTAGAAGGCTAAAAATGTTTTACGAGGAGTATACAATGGTTTTCGATGACAAGTAAGAATGAAAATATTCTAAAGGTAAAATTTTCCAGGACTGCTGAGCGTTCCTGGATCCCTCTGGCTATAGGCTCGCCTTCATACGAGCGTAGTTTGACATTTCTTGCTTCTTCAATTTGCTTGTTGAAAAAATATTGCTAACTGGTAATAGATACTACGAATAAACGACACTACGTCGCCCGACAACTTGTCGCCCAAAAGTATCCTAAAGCCAATTAATAAATCTAAGCGTAATCATACTATCTAAAAGCATAAATTAATTCGATTAAACTTAAATTTATCTACCAGTTTTAAACTAACTTTCTAGCTTAACTACACTAACAGATAGGGTATTCTTAAACTCATTCTAAATATTACATATTTTTAGTTAAATCTTTACATAATGAATGCTAAAAAATACAGTATCTGAGCAGCATTTATACCTTAAACCATAAATCAGTTTAGATTAAACTCGCAAAAAATTTAATAGTATTTTGTTTAAATTGCACTTAAAATTCAAGATTACTTAGTCCGTCCAGCCATTTCAGTTTTGCTTAAACTCACATTCAAGTTTAGTTTAGCTATAATTTAAGTTTTTAGAAAGTACGTGTAATCCGAAGAATAAGCCTAATGATGGGTGACGTATTGTCGAGTCGATGAAATTTCAGATTACAACTAGTCGGTCGACGAGTGGTCGAGCGACGAATTGTAGCCATACCAGATACTACGCATGAGAATACGGGCGTTCATTAAGCACTCAACATATTCTCGCATTACATTTAATTTTAGTACTGCAGTCGCCGCACAGGAAGAAGCGTATACAAAAATGAACATAAACAATTTATTGCCTTGAAGGTTCTGGACAAACAAGAATAAGAGCATTTGCAATTCTTTGCAACAACCAATCGGATCGCAGAGGTCAAAAAACATTTGTCGCCTTAAAAACGTTTACATGGACTGATACCGCCGGTTTTTGTCTCCATACAGCAACATATGATTGAGTATTTATAAAATTTACCTTGCTATTTAACAGGCCGTCTTTGCCGAGAACATTGTCAAAAATATGCTTTCCTACATGCGAATCGACTGCACTCAACGGATCGTCTAAGAAATAGACGTCTGCGTCTTGGTATACTGCTCGGGCCAGACTGATTCGTTGTTTTTGTCCACCACTCAGGTTAATACCCTGGAATATAACAGTGATACTATATATTGTATATGCATTGCCGATTTATTACTCAGGCAGCATATGGATATATGTACCGTCAGGGCCATACCCTCCCATTTGGACGGGCCCATCCATAATGGGGCCACCACCCTAACCGATTGAAACCAAAACCGCTTAAGTTTTAAAATGCGTCTGGCTTCTCGCTCGCTTCGCTTGTGAGTTTGGGGGCCCCACCCTGTAATTTGGGGGGAGCCCCCACCCTTGCCTGCTCCGGTACTGTGTACCTTTGCCAATGCTTACGGAAAATTTAGCACACCGAATTGTTCAAGTATTTAAAAATAGGTACTTGTTTACGTTCCCCACAGTAAATGTTAATAGAAGGCGAAAGTTTCGACAAGCAATATGTATATTTTATATTATCACAAGGTTCGGCTTAAGCTGAGGCTTAAGTTTATGTTTAGGGTTAAATTTAGGCTTATTTTTAAACTTGTTCGTTATGTATGGGGATAGCTTTATATGCGGAGGGAAGTAAACAAGTATCAAAAAATAGGTCAACCGACCCTACCACAGATACACGGCAAACAGGCTGTTCTTAATCTTATGCGAATCCTCTTTGTATATCGGTTTAGGTATTGTATCTTAGGCTAATGTTTATGCAGTAGTGCTTCACATATGAAACTTTATGCCTAAGTTCAATTTTGCGATTTGTTGTAAACGGTTGCGCTGTACTCAGTGCGCGCCGCCAAACGGTTGCGCTGTACTCAGTGCGCGCCGCCGAACGCCGCCGCGCGACGCCAAACGCCGCCGCATGCAGCAAAACGGCGCCGCGTGCAGCAAAACGCCGCCGCACGCCGCCAAACGCCGCCGCGCGCCACCAAACAAATTTTGCCTATATGTTGTTGGATACGCATAACGGCGCGTGGCGGCATGCGACGGTGCGTTTCGACATTCGGCACAGTGAAGTATAGCGCAACCATGCATCAATTTGTTGCAAGCTATAGGCCGATAAGTTGCACAGAGTAATTCAACGCAGTGACCTTTTCACCAATTTCCGTTGTATCTCCACCGGGTAACATTTCAAGATCGGATTTCAACGCGCATGCGTCAACGACTTTATTGTAACGTTTAAAGTCGTATTCCTTTGAAAATGTAATATTGTCGCGCAGGGTACAATTTTGAATCCAAGCTTGCTGCGGAACGTACGCTTTAGAACCCTAAAAATATCGTTAAATAAAACAAAAGCTCGGAGATCGAGTAAAAAATCGTAAAAAATTGAGTAGTTGCTTTTTTGCCAATAAACCTATATGCTTGTAGTTGTAGGAAGCAAACTTTTTGCCTCAAGATGATGTTTGCAGTTAAGTCAACGTTTAGTCCTTATCTTGAACATCTGTCAAAACCAAATATCTCTTCTTGAGCAACCGAAATATAAATTGTTATGAGAATCAATCAATTTGTAGAAAACAACTAAAACAGTGGTTTTACTAGTATATTTACGATATTAGAAATACGCAAAAATTTCTGCCAACTTATTCACGTCTTCCATACATGAGTGCGTTCTAAAAATCGGCAAACTTATGCCAATTTATATTTTTTATTGTTTTGTCGTAAAAGTTGAATCGTATTAACTGATATCTAATCATACCTTCATAGCGACGGTTCCTTTTTCTTTGTCCAGCAGTCCAAGCATCGCAGTGACAAGACTAGTTTTGCCTGAACCAACTTCACCGACTACTGCAATCAGGCTGTTTTTGGCGATGTTTAAGTTGATATCTTGCAGGACCGGGGTTGCGCCTTTTTCCCATGCAAAAGTACCGTCAACTATACGCAATGCGTTGCGATCTAAAGAATAAATTCAAAAATCAAAGATAATTTTAAAAATTCTGTAATACATCTTTGCCATCTCGTTTACGAGTGTAATTGAATGCTGAGATTTATAAACCAGAATATTATGTAGAAAAATGTGAATGGAGTAGCATAGAGCAAAATTACTTGACATTACGGAAAAACGCGAGCAATTCTTAGCTTGAAATTTAATTAGATTAAGCATGTGATTAAGAAATAAAGTTTCTATAATTAGGCAGCAGTAGAATTTTATGCGATATATCTGTTCCTGTTTCTTGTAGGCTACGCAAATGAATTTCCATAGCATTCGTTCGACATTTATGCCTATACACTCTGCTTAAATATTCCAATTTTTTCATAACGTGTTGCCATACCCAGTGTCAAAATGTAAATCTCGCAAATAACGACGTCAAAATTTATGAAAAAATTTTGCCACAAAAAATAATCGCCACGCTAGAACTCACCGTCTTCTCGTAGAGTTTGAACCAAGTGCGGATCGTATTCATCGCCCAGTAAAAATTCTCGGATTCGTTTGTTTGATACAGATGCCTGTTTAAAAATTATTGTCAACTGAAACCACTGAAACCCGATTGTTAAGCGAATCTAAGTTCAAAAGTTTTAACTCGAACTTCCAACAAGCAAATAAATTGTTGTTTTTTTCTGGCATAACTGTTATGCCGTTGTTTTGTCGTCGTCGCAAGGGCAGCGTTTTACTTATGAAAATATGTTTAATGTCATCCAGAACCGTGCGCCATTGCCCGTCGCTTTTCGTCGACCCTAATTGATAGTGTACGATACCACACGGTAGTGAACGGCTACGGGCGGCTCTGCACGACAAATACAGCGTCACCCTCATTCCAACTAAGCTTAATGTTTGTTCTGTTCGCTTCGTATAGTACTGTGTACATACAGTGAACAGGTAAATATGTGTGTTGAAGGACAGGTCAAATTAGAAGCTTTTGGTACCAAGATTGTTTTATATATGCAATGAATCTACGAGAATAATTCGTCGTCAGACAACTTGTCGCACAACAGTGTCCCAAAGCTTATAAATAAATGTACTGTAATTCGAAGCTTAAGAGTAAGCCTAAGATCAATGATGGGTGACAAAATGTCAGCTCGATACAAGCTGTCAGTAGACGAGTCGTCGGGCAAGCGTAATGCCATAAGCAATAAATAGTGTATAAGCTACTTTAATGTTTTCTGCGCTGTTTCGCCAAAAATTACCTAGCTATTTTATTATTGTAATTAATAACCATGTTATGTTTTATAGATTAACTTGAATTAAGAATATGTTATACTAGTTAACCGAGACTGCGCAAGCGCAAAAGTTTGCGAATACACAACAATCTTCACGCAAATTTATTTTACCGGACAATTACGTTTGTGTTTCGAAGAACATATTGCGAACAAAGTAATACTGGAAGGTTGCTCTAAATACGAATGTGGCGCATTCCAGCTTTAATTATACAGAGCATGTCGTTACCCATAAACTGCATTTCTTTAATTCTCAGAAAAAATTTTAAATTGGAGATTTTTTCGCTTTGTAATGCAATATTTTCGGCTTTCAAATTTCGCCGAGTATTTTAATTGTTTTAAATTTTACCTGAACCAAAAACGTAATCATGGTAGGCAACATAGTCATAGGCATTTTTAAAATATTGAACAGCGAAATCGAAACGAACGCTTTTTCTGCGGTTAGCACGTTATTAACCGGATCAGACAAGACGTACGCTGCAAAAGAAGCTGCCGATACCTAAAACTGAGAATGTAGCATTCACAAAGGCGTTGACCGATCCTACGTTTGGTTTAGGGGCTTAACACACCGAAACTTATTTGTAAGCCTAAGTGTCTCCATAAAAATATATGCCTAAAACATAACCTAAGCGTAATCCTAAGCAAAAATTAGTCTAAAGCCTAAATCCACTGAGGGATTATAGTCCAGCGGAAGACGGGATGCTTCTAAAAGTAACATGATTTCTGACACCGACCGTCTTTGCACGATTACGACAATGAGCAAAATTTACCAAACTCATTCAAATTTGCATAGCAGCTGCATCATGCCCGTTGCCACCTCACCTTCCTGGAGGCTAACAAAAATTTTAGGAGTGGCATACAAGGGTTTTCGTTGGCTTGCAAACAAATCAGGTTGAAACTTTTCTAGGAGGGCCAAAACTTTTCCAGAAAGGGGGGGTGAGCTCCCTGGTGCCATTGTCTTCAAGCCCTACCTGCATTCAAATTTTTAAACATAAATGCTCGTCAATTTTTGGTATCCAATTAAATTGGAAAACATCACAATGCAGATGAATGAATATAGGAAAATTTTTTCAGCCAAAATGTACCAAAAATGGTGCACACAACCAGACGAAAGTAAACGCTGCACGCAGATATGACACACGTTGAATGGCACGCAGTTCAATTTGACGAATCCGAGACAGTTGGGCTTCGAACGAATTTTCCCATGCGTACAGTTTCAAAACCTGAAACACAAAAAATACTAATTGAGAAAGTAATCGCGTTGCGAGGCATAGATGATATTAAATCACAGGAGATATAGATTAAGATCACTAAGTAAATCTTATAAATAATTTGTTCCTATGCTTTTCTTTACCGGTCGCCTCCGCACGACGTCGTACGCTGCCGGACGCTGCCGCGCGTCGCTATGAGTTACTAACAAAAATGTGAGCAAAATCCATTTGGTGGCGTTGGACAATTACTAATAAACAAATTTTCTCGTGCCGCGTGGCGCCGTACGACGACGCGCAGCAAGAATAGCGCAACCTTAATAAATCATTACACTGTTTACACTGTTACAATTGGCTACATATATGGAAAGTTTCAAAATCATAGCGGCCATAAAGCAGTGAAAACGACGAAAAAAAATAATTATAAAGATTAAGTACACTGAACGCGCTACTTTCAATTCATCGAAAACCAATATTGTAAACTTTTCGTCATAATGCTTCAAATTTTTATATTTTGGCATAATTACGCTTAGGATTACCTTTGAATCTAAACTTTGGGAGAAGTGTACAAGAATAACGCTTAGGATTACCTTTGAATCTAAACTTTGGGAGAAGTGTACAAGAATAACGCTTAGGATTACCTGTGAATCTAAACTTTGGGAGAAGTGTACAAGAATAACGCTAAGGATTACCTTTGAATCTAAACTTTGGGAGAAGTGTACAAGAATAACGCTTAGGATTACCTTTGAATCTAAACTTTGGGAGAAGTGTACAAGAATAACGCTTAGAATTACCTTTGAATCTAAACTTTGGGAGAAGTGTACAAGAATAACGCTTAGGATTACCTTTGAATCTAAACTTTGGGAGAAGTGTACAAGAATAACGCTAAGGATTACCTTTGAATCTAAACTTTGGGAGAAGTGTACAAGAATAACGCTTAGGATTACCTTTGAATCTAAACTTTGGGAGAAGTGTACAAGAATAACGCTTAGGATTACCTTTGAATCTAAACTTTGGGAGAAGTGTACAAGAATAACGCTTAGGATTACCTTTGAATCTAAACTTTGGGAGAAGTGTACAAGAATAACGCTTACGATTACCTTTGAATCTAAACTTTGGGAGAAGTGTACAAGAATAACGCTTAGGATTACCTTTGAATCTAAACTTTGGGAGAAGTGTACAAGAATAACGCTTAGGATTACCTTTGAATCTAAACTTTGGGAGAAGTGTACAAGAATAACGCTTAGGATTACCTTTGAATCTAAACTTTGGGAGAAGTGTACAAGAATAACGCTAAGGATTACCTTTGAATCTAAACTTTGGGAGAAGTGTACAAGAATAACGCTTAGGATTACCTTTGAATCTAAACTTTGGGAGAAGTGTACAAGAATAACGCTTAGGATTACCTTTGAATCTAAACTTTGGGAGAAGTGTACAAGAATAACGCTTAGGATTACCTTTGAATCTAAACTTTGGGAGAAGTGTACAAGAATAACGCTAAGGATTACCTTTGAATCTAAACGTTGGGAGAAGTGTACAAGAATAACGCTTAGGATTACCTTTGAATCTAAACTTTGGGAGAAGTGTACAAGAATAACGCTAAGGATTACCTTTGAATCTAAACTTTGGGAGAAGTGTACAAGAATAACGCTTAGGATTACCTTTGAATCTAAAGTTTGGGAGAAGTGTACAAGAATAACGTTTAGGATTACCTTTGAATCTAAACTTTGGGAGAAGTGTACAAGAATAACGCTTAGGATTACCTTTGAATCTAAACTTTGGGAGAAGTGTACAAGAATAACGCTAAGGATTACCTTTGAATCTAAACTTTGGGAGAAGTGTACAAGAATAACGCTTAGGATTACCTTTGAATCTAAACTTTGGGAGAAGTGTACAAGAATAACGCTAAGGATTATTTTTGAATCTAAACTTTGGGAGAAGTGTACAAGAATAACGCTTAGGATTACCTTTGAATCTAAACTTTGGGAGAAGTGTACAAGAATAACGCTTAGGATTACCTTTGAAACTAAACTTTGGGAGAAGTGTACAAGAATAACGCTTAGGATTACCTTTGAATCTAAACTTTGGGAGAAGTGTACAAGAATAACGCTTAGGATTACCTTTGAATCTAAACTTTGGGAGAAGTGTACAAGAATAACGCTTAGGATTACCTTTGAATCTAAACTTTGAGAGAAGTGTACAAGAATAACGCTTAGGATTATCTTTGAATCTAAACTTTGGGAGAAGTGTACAAGAATAACGCTTAGGATTAACTTTGAACCTAAACTTTGGGAGAAGTGTACAAGAATAACGCTTAGGATTACCTTTGAATCTAAACTTTGGGAGAAGTGTACAAGAATATCGCTTTTAGGATTAACTTTGAATCTAAACTTTGGGAGAAGTGTACAAGAATAACGTTTTTAGGATTAACTTTGAATCTAAACTTTGGAACAAGTGTACAAGAATAACGCTTAGGATTAACTTTGAATCTAAACTTTGGGAGAAGTGTACAAGAATAACGCTTAGGATTAACTTTGAATCTAAACTTTGGGAGAAGTGTACAAGAATACAAAGACATTTTAACGCCGCTAAAATACCTAAACTATCGGCTTACTTTCATTGAATTCAAAATTTCGTTTGCCAGTTTTATACGTTGATCTTTAGCTGTCATTTGCAACACCTACAACATGAAATCAATAATTGTGTAGTACCGAAAATTATTTATTTAGCGTTATTAAACGCTGTAGTCGTGGAAGATGCGCACGTTCAAATGTGATTCAGACCCGTATCGGGTTTGAAACCGGCCCAGATCCTATTTTGGCCTAAGCCCAAAAGGCTTGCAGTCCTAAGCGGGTCGGAACCGGGTTTTGGTTTGCGTCCGGACTCAAGAATCTAGAGATTGTATCACATTTGCGCAAGGATTAGCAAAGTTCGATGTATCTGGAAGGCTCATGGAACAAATCACTTACCGAACTGACGCAAAACCGAAAATTGGTATTAATAATTTTAATAAAATTGCGTTTAGTTTCCACTCGCAGGGCTTTTTCATTATATATTGCGAGCCAATCCCTCCAATCAAAACTTGCTGGGGGCAAAAATGTATACGAGGGTGTTTTGTGTTTGTTTTTTTCGAAAGCAACGTAGCGCAAGTGAGACCACTGAGCACTTTTTATGCGTATGCAAGCGGTGGGAAGACAAACGCGAGCAATTTCTTGGTAGGAAAACATTAGCTGTTAGAGAAATCAGATCTCTTGATAGAAGTAAAATCTATAAGTTTATTATTGAAACAGAACGTGTAAAGGTTACTGTAGAGTGACACACAGAGTATATAAGGTCGTAGGATGTCGCAATGGACAATGTTTTTAATTTGTCTACGCGAACGCCCACAGTGGCGTCATATGCTTTTTCTCACTTTATCTATCTATCTAACGTAGCGCACCGCGGACACAGGCTCGTACGGACAGGGATAGATCCCTAAACGAAGAGGCATTCTGTTTATTTCGCAAAACGTACAAGTTAAAATTACAGCTTTTGTGAAGGGGGGATCAAACATTTTTACAGGAGCTACATTCCTTTGGCCCTCTCAGGCTACTGGCTCGGAGTAATGCACATTTAAACGGCCGAGAAAAACTACTGAAACGGTAAAATTGCGTTTACCTGATATTTTCGTTGTGCTCGAGTTAAAACAAAATTTAACGGAATCAACAAAACCATCACAGCAACTCCAGCGGCGACAGATGCACCAAGTTCTTGTGCCAAAAAGAATATTGCCAACGCAATCTGAAACGAAATAATTCGTGTTCAATTCGTGTTTTAGTTTCTTTTAGACAACGTGCTAAAATAAAACTTACTTAATTCGAAATCACAGCACAATTTAAACACCTGTTATGCTAAACGTTATAAGTAGTGAAACGAAGTAAACAGAAACGGTTATATATCTCGTTAGTAATTAAGGTGACAAAAATGTTAACATAAATTTAAAGCAGGAAGATGAAGCCATGAGATGCAGGTAACCTATTTTAATACAATATAGCAATGCTCAGTGGTGGATCCAGAAATTTTTGCCGGGCGACACGGGGACGATGTGATAAATGTAGTAGAAACATAAGCGAGGAAAGCGAATGAGAAGCCAAACGAAATTTTGGAGCTAAACCTTAATACAAAATTTTGGGGTCGGATTTCTGTTTTCGAACCACGGACCTGGGTGGGTTTCATTGAATCCGCCAGTGTCAATAGTGCGGAATATATTTATTTATCTAATAGGATTTTGCTGCATCATAAGTTCTTGGATCAAGTGCAGTGCATATCGCAAAGACTAACGTTTTAATCTATGCTTAATTTTAAAATGTGAACTTAAGCGAATGCCTAATGCCTACCAATGTATCCGAGTCCTGCCAATAAAAGAGAAAGCTACCTGCCAAGGAGCCGACCACAACATATTGACATAAGAAGCAATATCCATAAATCGTTGTACATCAACCTGCATCAAATTGACCACTTCGCCCACGGTTGAGTGCTTTTTAGCTGCATTGGACAGTCGTAACGCCTGCAACAGATGAAACAGAACGCAAATATCTATAGTACTTATAACCACTTTGTATGTCAGGTCTTTTGATTTTGTAATTCTATAATTTCTTTTGCGAAAACACTAAACAGCACAAACATACGGTAAAAAACCTGCAGCTAAAAGATCAAGCAATTTTACACTAGAAAAAATGCTCAGCACTTGAGCAAAAGGGATATGTTTCGTATTCCTATTAAAAGTATGGTAAACTAGATCAGCGCATTCGCTTGATGTAACCTGGAAAAGTATTAAGAAACAATAGCTGCCAAAATCATGTTAATTATTAATTTTTCTGAAACATCTTGCGGACAGCAGATCTATTTCTAACATTGAAGTTTTTGACAGGATTTGTTAGCAATTTTCAGAAATTCCTTAGGGTCGCAGAGACATGGCTGAGGTATACCGCTCTTTGATTTTGCCACATTAATCGAAGTTGCCAGAATACGGTGCGATTTGTGAGCTTCTATAGTCGTGACTATGTAGTGAAACAGATAACTCGGGTGGGAAATGCGCATTTATAAATTTGTTACTAAGGTAAAAAATCGAGTAAACTCAAAAGTCACTTATAAGTGGAGTCTTTTTGAAAGCATCAATTGCGATTCGTTTTGTGACGTCTGTTCAAGAAAGTATCTAACAAAATTGGTCATCAAAACTCTAACAGCCATTATGTCGCCACACAATGCTCTTATGAAATTCAATTAACTATGGTAATACAAAGCCATAGGTAAATTTAATACGTTTTGTAGAGAACTTCAATATACGTTCATGGATTTCAAGCTACATCTGCCTACATTTCAGAAATAATTTCGCTTTGCATTCAAGAAAAGCATCTGTTTCTTACAAAAAAATATTACAGAAATTTTGCTGTCCGCAATATGTTTCAGAAAAATTAATAATTGACATGATTTTGGCAGCTATTGTTTCTTAATACTTTTCCAGGTTACATCAAGCGAATGTGCTGATCTAGTTTACCATACTTTTAATAGGAATATGAAACATATCCCTTTTTGCTCAAGTGCTGAGCATTTTTTTCTAGTTTCAACCGCTTTACCAAGCTGCTGCATTAATCCATGGGGTGACATCGTCCGTTGCGGTGAAGCTAACCGTTTGTGTGAAACCAACCCTTGGGCTGAAACCGACCGTTGAGGTGAAACCAGCCGTTAGGGTGAAACTAACCTCTGGGGCAAAATTAACCGCTGGGGTGAAACGAACCGTTGGGGCAAAACCAACCGTTGGGGTGAAACCAACCGTTGGGGTGAAACCAACCGTTGGAGTGAAACCAACCGTTGGGATGAAACCGACCGTTGGGGTGAAACCAACCGTTGGGGTGAAACCAACCGTTGAGGAAAAACCAACCGTTGGGGTGAAACCAATCGTTGGGGTAAAACCAACCGTTAGAGTGAAACCAACCGTTGAGGTGAATCCAACCGTTGCGGTCAACCGTTGGGTTAAAACCAACCATTTGGCTGAAACCAACCGTTAGGATTAAACCAATCGTTGGGGTGAAACCAATCGTTGGAGTGAAACCAACCGTTGACGTGAAGCCAACCGTTGAGGTGAAACGAACCGTTGACGTGAAACCAACCGTTGGGGCGAAACCAACCGTTGGGGTGAAACCAACGTTGGGGTGAAACCAACCGTTGGAGTGAAACCAACCGTTGGGATGAAACCGACCGTTGGGGTGAAACCAACCGTTGGGGTGAAACCAACCGTTGAGGAAAAACAAACCGTTGGGGTGAAACCAATCGTTGGGGTGAAACCAACCGCTGGGGTGAAATCAACCGTTGGGTGAAATCAACCGTTGGGCTGAAACCAACCGTTGGGTTGTAACCAACCGTTATGGTCAAACCAACCGTTGGGGTGAAACGACCGCTGGGGTGAAACCGACCGTTGGGATGAAACCGACCGTTGGGGTGAAACCAATGGTTAGGGTGAAACGAATCGTTGGGGTGAAACCAATCGTTGGGGTGAAACCAACCGTTGGGGTAAAACCAACCGTTAGAGTGAAACCAACCGTTGAGGTGAATCCAACCGTTGCGGTCAACCGCTGGGTTAAAACCAACCATTTGGCTGAAACCAACCGTTAGGATTAAACCAATCGTTGGGGTGAAACCAATCGTTGGAGTGAAACCAACCGTTGACGTGAAGCCAACCGTTGAGGTGAAACGAACCGTTGACGTGAAACCAACCGTTGGGGCGAAACCAACTGTTGGAGTGAAACCAACCGTTGGAGTGAAACCGACCGTTGGGATGAAACCAACCGTTGGGGTGAAGCCAACCGTCGAGGTGAAGCCAACCGTTGAGGTGAAACCAACCGTTGGGGCAAAACAGATCGCTGGGGTGAAACCAACCGTTGGGGTAAAACGAACCGTTGGGGTGAAACCAACCGTTGGGGTGAAACCGACTGTTAGGGTGAAACCAACCGTTGAGGTGAAACCAACCATTGGGGTGAAACCAGCCATTGGGGTAAAACCAACCGTTGTCGTGAAACCAACCGTTGTGGTGAAACCAACCGTTGGGGTGAAACCGACCGTTAGGATGAAACCAATCGTTGGGGTGAAACCAATCGTTGGAGCGAAACCAACCTTTGGGGTGAAGCCCACCGTTGGGGTGAAACCAACCGTTGGGGAGAAACCGACTGTTGGTGTGAAACCAACCGTTGGGGTGAAACCAACCGTTGGGGCAAAACCAACCGTTGGAGCAAAACCAACCGTTGGGGCAAAACAAACCGTTGGGGCAAAACCAACCGTTGGGGTGAAACCAACCGTTGGGGCAAAACCAACCGTTGGGGCAAAACCAACCGTTGAGGTGAAACCAACCGTTGGGGAGAAACCGACTGTTGGGGTGAAACCAACCGTTGGGGTGAAACCAACCATTGGGGCAAAACCAACCGTTGGGGCAAAACCAACCGTTGGGGCAAAACCAACCGTTGGGGTGAAACCAACCGTTGGGGTGAAACCAACCGTTGGGGTGAAACCAACCGTTGGGGTAAAACCGACTGTTGGGGTGAAACCACCCGTTGGGGTGAAACCAACCGTTGGGGCAAAACCAACCGTTGGGGTGAAACCAACCGTTGGGGTGAAACCAACCGTTGGGGTGAAACCAACCGTTGGGTGAAACCAACCGTAAGCTCTATAAAGTGGTGAAAGTTATAATCGTAAAATTACATAGCTAACGTGTAAAAACTGTTGAACCAAAATGAAAAATTTCGTGCACTTTCTGTAAGGAGTTTTTTGACCGTAACTATTGAAGACCACACTGGTTTGCAAAATCCTTTGGCACAAATATTCCCTACGTACCAGGATACCAGTGTACAAAATTTAAACGATACCGGTCTGATATTACTTGAGCACCAACATGCGAACTAAACTGAAAATACGCGCTTGAGATGCGCGAATCATATATATGAACACTATCGTGTTCATATGATTTGCGTTTGAAAATTATTTAGTTTTTATAACTGATTCATCTACAAATGTAGATTGCTAGTTCTTTCAAATGCATTATTCTTGACAAAACTGGGATGACGTTTTTGATCGAAAAAGGTCATATGTAGGATCTATAATTGAACAATTCTCTAAAATTTTTTGGTCAGCATCCTATAGTGGCTTATTCTGACGTGTAAATCATTTGCTGCATGAACTTGCATGTGTGAATACGGCTTTAAGTTTTAATAAAAATATTACCTAAAAGTATGTAAAGATTGAAATTTACAAAAAGTTTGTTTTCATGCATACAGCAGGACCTCCGTACATACAAAAAGTGTCTTGAAATTTCATAACTTACATTATTAAATTTTTGAGACTAAAAATTTTAGGAAATAAGTTTCCTATGTTCCTGAAATTACAATTTTAACACATGTAAAACGAGTTGCTCCGTTAATAGTGCTAAGAGTGCATATATAAATAATCGAGTTTTGAGAGTAATTCGGGTTGAATTTAGCTCCTCCCAACACAAGTTTACCTCTTTGACGTATCTTAGAAAGTAAAATTAGGGAATTTGGTTGAGCTTTAGCTCTCTGCTTTGGAGTCGGCTTTCCGTTTGAATCTTTGTTTCCAAGATTTACATGTCTTAAAAATCAGCAAAATTAGTGTTATATTTCATACAAATTCGTTATAAATGTTCCTCAAGTTATGGTTTATATTTCAAAAATTGCGATTTAAAAAATTTAATTATGGAATTTAAGATATCTGGAGATTGTGTGAATTTCAGATAATATTTCATGAGTACCAGAAAATTTGTTTTGTGGATGGCTACCTTTGTAAATAACGATGATATGAGCGTGGTTTTAATGTGCATTCCAAGTCGAAACGCATTGTGAAAATATTGATGGAGCACCAACGTATAAACTATTTGAATCAACAACATGCCAACCGCGTAGACGTAACCTTTCCACACCTGTTCTGTAGTTGTTTGAACAAATGCGATCAACACCCTTAAACGAAAACTGCAATTTAACTCTCTAGAACAAGCAATACGTAATATTTATGCAAATCAGGATTCGGCCGGACACCAAAAAATGACGGAGTTGGAGCCGGATAGTTAATTCGTATCTAATACTAGATTTCATCCAAATATCAGAACGTAGCTATCAAATCTACCTTAAATGGCCTAAGGTATTCCAAAGTAGAATAGGACATTACCCGCGGGTAAGCGCGGGTCAGGTAAAGAATTTCAGACGCGGGTATACCCGCGAATCACAGCCGTCTTTAAAATAACTGGTTTGACTTTAGGCGCGAATAAAAGGTAGGTCGTGGGTGGATCTTTTTCGCGCGGGTATACGCACGGGTAAAAAATTCTTGTTTGCGTGGGTAAAGCTCGGGTGGGGAAAAATCTTTACCCACTTCCCACTCAGATCCAAAGTGCTTAAGTAACACAGCTTAACATCTCACGCTGATAATTTTTTAACACTTTAACAACAACAGTGTTCCATTATTTTCTGTAGCGTTGTGTTCAGTTGCGTTATTTGTTTGGCCCATGTTTACTTTTAAGGGCATCAAGTTTTTGGCTCTAAGGGTATCCAGTTTTTGGCACTCCTTCGGTATAGGGTCAAAAATAAATAAAAGTACAAATATGCGTTGTTTTAGAAAAATGTGGTATTTTTGTTCTCAGAACGATGTGGCGGATCAGAAAATTAACATTTTCTGGAAAAATTTCACTTTTTTCGATTTTTTCAAGTTTTTTGCGTGTTAAGAGCTTAACTTGAGCTAAACGGAAGTTATCAGGTGAATAATGCGAGTTGCATTAGCGTGGGGGCTTTTACGAGCAGCAGCCGCACATTCTGCTTAATAGATTGCCTTTACAAAACCAGCGGTTCAGGGAGGCGGCAGTCCCCTGAAAGACTTTAAAATAAAATATTACTTTCGTACATAATGAAGTAAAGATCCCTGAAACTTGAATGATGGTATTTTTTGTAGGGTGAGTAAGTACAAGGAGGACCATTATAAATATAAAAAAACGAACATAATGTTTTCGGAAAAGTTTCGAAATTGATTCATTCTGATCTGTCGCATTGAGATCAACACAAAAATAATAGAATTTCTGCGCAAAACTCATATTTTTCTATTTTAATCAATTTTTGACATTTAACGAAGCACTGCCCAATTTTCCCACCTATGCTATCAAAATAGAGGTGGCTAAGATTAAGGCTATTATTTTTGCTTAGGCTTAGGCTTAGTTATATACCTATTTTATGCTGATGTTTAGGTTTAGAAATAGGAATAGGAATATGCCGAGATATATATTGTTACGCCTAGCACCACTGGTGATGTTTATCAGGTTTTCCAGCGTTTGTGAACGTACACGGGCACATGCAAGCATTTACACTGAATGCATGACAGAAAAATATGTGAAAGTAATTTAATCAGTTCCATGGTAGTTGGTATAAATGCAAATGATGGTTACAATATTTTGAACTTTTAAAAAATTTCCGGTAAGTTTAAACACCGAAGATGAACGGCAATTTTTTGCCAGAGCCGAATATCCGATCGCACCCTTATATACATGGATATACAGTATATACAGCAAAAATGTTATTCAAGAGAGCACCACTGGGACCTAATCGTATTCTACGTTTTGCTGAAAAAACACCAGTTGCGTAATCCATCCACTCTAATATTATAACGGCGCTTTCGAGACTACACATGGTTACTTTAAAATCTGTGGATTCAAAAATTGTATCGTATCGGCAAGAAATTTGTAAATAATCGAAGGAATGATCAAATGGCCAAAGCATTGACATATCGTCCAAACCACCGACGGTTGAGACGGCAGGCGTGGGCCGAGTTTTTTATAGCCTTCTGTTGAAACAGCGCCGTAGCTTTTCTTTCGCGCAGCATCGCTTAAGTAATCTTCGTCGGCATCTTGTTTAAGTCTAAATTAGAACGAGTGTATTTGCTTTCTAAAAATTCTGAAATCATACCAAAACTAAAACTTTAAATGCATTTCGCGTAACAAATAGAATGTTTTAAAACGCTTTCTTGTGCATGCGCGGAAAGTTTGAAATGAATTGCTAGTGTAACAAAAACGCTAATAAAGTAAGTTTTTAGTGTTGTCGAAACGGTATTAGCATTAATACAAGCGGTTTTTAAATGCAAAAAAGACTTGTGTTTTAACACGATACCTTACCAGAATGGCATTGAAGCTGCACTAAAAATTAAAGTGAACTCAGCTGCTGTTTGAGTTGAAGTTATATTAGGTTACGAGACAAAACTAACTTTTGATATCGAGTTGCTTTAGGGATCCAGTAAGATTCCCACGACTGAACCAAACTTCGAGACACATCAATATCGTTCAAATCCCACAAATCTTTCTTCTGTAACGCTCGTCGGTAACCAACGAAAGCCATTCTGAAATATTTCAAATTTTTAATTATTCGATTTCGATATAATAATCCACTGACGGTAGTTGTGACAAAAAGGTTGCTTTTAAGTGTAAAAAAATATTAACCTTACTGATTTCAATAAAATTTTCCATTCTAAACAAAATTTTCTGACAAAAAACATTTGGGGGGCCGCTGCTTCTGCCACACTCCTACTGCGTCCCTGATCATCTGAAATTAAGCGGTAAGTTTTTTTGTTAGTTTAAATGCACGAAACTTACGGTGTGAAATACGAAAAAGAAACCAAATTCCAAAATCCAGCTTTTGCTTCAGGACACGGATTCTGAAATAAAACTGCGAAGCAATTGACGACCGATTTTTCGTTCAGTCAACTTGAATGCTATATTGTATGAAATATAAACATTCAGTTTCAAAGTATAATAAAAGTTCTGTAATCGTTTGGTAACAGACCCGGTTTCAGCTCAATATGAGGGTAGTAGGCCGAAAAATAGCACAAGCAGAATGCGAGGATCTCACATTACAAGCTGGGTAAAAAAATCTGAGATACCGAAACGTGTCTAAATTAGCTGAGAATACTTGTCACACCTCTACCTACGAAGCCGGTTAGTAGACTAAATTGCACTATTATTTAGATTGCAAGATGATATTTCCGAGTTGTCTGTACAAGTAAAAAAACTATATTTCCTTTGGTTATATTGTTGACACTATTTAAAATAGTCTGATATTGTATTTGAGTAGTCATACTAAGTTTAAAATAGCAGAGATAATGGGATTATATAAGCATGATTTTATTATGCAACGTATTCATTTTGTTATGCAACATGTCGGTTGGGTTTCCGAACCCCGACTTAAGTACTACTTTTAGCTCCTAAGCATGCGGTAAACAATTCCTTGACCATTTTGTAATTTTTACAAAGTGTATTTAAGTCAAGTAAATACTAAACTCACTGACTATTTTTTACAGATAAGCATCTAAGCCATACTGACCTTGGTCTAATTAAAACTGTGGACTCATGGTACCTCATTAATATAAAGCAAAGCTGCAAAGCTACAGGCCCTTAACCAAGGAGGCGCAGGGGGCTGAACCCAATCCTGAAAAAAATTTGGCCCCATTATTAAATTTTCAAAATTGTTTGTAAGTCAACAAAAACGCTTATATATCTCTCAAGAAAATTTTTTCGTTCCCTCAGCAAGGTGAGTCAGTTAAGTCGACGACTTGTTATTACTCAAGTATAACTAAACTAAATACTTGAGTAAAATTTCAGAAACCCAGCCATATACACAAAATTTGTTACAAAAGACAATAAACTATGACCATGGCATAAATTTGAACAAAAATGCTGAGTGATATGATTAAAAATAGCAAAAAAATATATATTTAAATGACAATAATTACAGTACCCTTTTATCCGCATTGGTTCGAGGATCTGGTTTGTCTGCGAACCACGATAGCACAAATTCTAACAAAACTAACACATAGTACGCTGTGTAAATACCGAAATACACGTTATCCGTCCCACTGGTCTAAAATAGTACAAAAACTAAATACTAAAAATTCTTAATTTATTAGATATACCAAGAATAAAAAAAGTTAAAAGCTAAATGGCGCAGAGAATTAACAGAACTATCTTTAATATGGAATTAACGCTTCATGTTACTTTTAATACCATCCCCATGTTACTTTTAATACCATCTTGGTTTATGAAGGATGTGTAAAAGAGTAGGCCGAGATTCTGGACTGCATTGTTTTCTTCGGCTTGTGCTTAGATTTAGGCTTAAAAAGCACTTTGTTCAACGAGGCTTAGGCTTCGGAATATGCTTAACCTATGGTTACGGCTCTAAAAGTAACATTGGCAACAATAAGGATGCAACTGTGAATTCATCACGCTGCTGAACGTTAGAAAAACGGGGATATATGTTGTAGTCCAAACCGTGATTAAGTACACTGCGTCACAAAGCGAAACAAGGACGGTCTTTGCAAAATTTTTGGAACATAACTTTTTAGCTTTGATTGATTGACGCTTTTCACCAGTCACCGAGAGAAAATTTCTTGACGGGTTCAGGCTCCGAAGATAACAGAAGTTGTCACCGAGCATTGGATTTCTGTTGACCAACACAAAAATAGTTTTTGTGTATAAGCTTAGTATTAATGTTTGTAACTTTCTTCGAAAACGGAAGGATTCTAGGAGCAGTATGGTGACATTAACCAGTTTAAGCAAACCTCATCGAAACAGACAATCAACCAGTTGTTGTTTGTTTAATTTGCAGCATGTGTGTTCGTGGAAATAAGTAAAATTCATATCAGCGTTACCAAATTATACCACAGAACTACTAAAATAGTGAATGAAACCTTGTGAGCCAACTGAGCGAGAAGCACACCGAAATTTTTGTATTACCTAATTCATAAGCCGAACTGTTAGTTTTGCGTAACTCCGGTATAAGATCAGGTACCTTGATCTGGATCCTTCCTGACCGCCCTTGAGTAGCCCCAAGTTGATGCAACTTACCGAATTATACTGCATCAGTAACGTACGAAACTCAGGTGCTCCAAACAGTGCGAGAATGAACCAAGTTTGCGCCAGGACAGCAGACGAAACCATTCCGTGCTTGCGACGACCCACAGTCAAAATGAACATCAGAACCTGAAAGATAAATACACTACATATAAATATATACCAGGGTTCTAACAGGAACTAAATTTTGCCAGAACAGGAATGGGAATAGGGATTGAACTTTTTTGCCGGAATAGGAACAGGAACAGTGACCGGAATTTGAAATAATTTTCATCACCGAATTACTGTTGGATTTTTTAGAAAACTTGCCAAAAATGGCTTAAGCGAATTTTCAGCTATTTAATCATTAAAGTTTGCGAAAACATCAGAAACGGTCTATTAACAAAATTGAACTAATTTCAAAAACACTTATTTCGAAATAACAATTTTCAAACACAAAGTTTCCAATATTTAAGTGATCAAAAATAATTCGCCTCAAAACTGAAAAATTCCGGTTCTTGCATCTTTGAATGCACGAACAAAAACAGGAACAGGAATTGATTTTTTGCAGGAATTTTGGCAGGAACAGGAATTCCGGTTAATCTCTGATATATACCTATATATGCGTGCGTGTGTATTCATCTGAAACCCCAAATAATCATTGTTTAGATTGCGGGATAAGATACGACCGGAAAAAGTAAGTTTTGCAGCATGCTGAAGCCAAAAAGCTGCAATATGAATCAGACTACCCTCTCACAAGTCACCTGATGTACGCATTATATATTGTGAAAGTTGTATTACTTGAACAACAAAACATACCTCACAATAGTAAATATATTAGAATCTTTTCATTATAGCTGCAGCGTGTGAGTATACGCGGTGTAGCGAAATTATGATATCAGCCGCGTGGTGTAATTGGTAGCGCAATTAACCCTTTCTCACATGAATATTTTCTATTTCCCGTGAGACCTACTTTTATGCTAGGATTCGAGCTCCAGTGACTGGAGTGGGAGGCGTATACCATCACCACTCAGCTATAGGAGCTTGACGCTCGAGCCCGAGGGGGCTCTCAGGTCTTGTTGTGATTTAGTACTATGTATACGTGTTGCAATTGTTAAACACGGTGTGATATATACTATTTAACGTATATACACTGCGCTCAGTTGCCTACAGGCAACTCAATGTGAGAAGGGGTTAACTTGCGAGCGAGAGGTCCGAGGTTCGATTTCCTGTGTGGCCATATCTTTCGGAGAAATTAAGGGGAAAAGCCAATTATATTCGCGGTGCTTCGAGTGAAGGGGTCGTCCCAACCGTGCAGTTCAGACACAGCATAGATGTTGCAGCAACTATTTGATTCGGGAAGTTTTCGCTGTGAATCCTATTCTGCGTGGCAAATGGAGCATGGATTCTTTAACTTTAAAACAAATACTATATTACAAAAAACCTTTGTTTTGTCCTGAATCATACCCACTTTTCGTTTCGTGATGTTCCATTTTTGTCAATAGGAACCGTATTAAAACCTCTGTTCGTTAAGCTTACAGCATCAAGCATAAACATAAACTTCAGCGTAAGCCTAAATATTAACCTAATCCTAAGCCTAAGCCTACGTCTAAGTTTAGCAGTTTCTAGCTCGATCGGCCTGTGTGCATGCTTTCAATATTCAGACGTCGATAACAAACATAGTTTGCAAACAGGGATTTTTAGTTTTGCGCAAGTGTTTCAAACTTTCATTGTATACGTACCATAGAAAGTGCGAGCAATACCGGATATAAATAGTCGTTCGCTGCTGTAGTTTTCTGCGTTCCAAGATAAATATTGTACCCCAACATCGCAATTGTCATACCGATTAGGGCAAGCAGACATACCTAAAATATGAATTTGTAACGGTTAACGGCCACCGGAAGTAAAGAAAACCAAAACTGAACACGAAGGTTAGCAAATTACGGTGGAACCGGAGCCAGAAGTGAAAGAAAATTAAATAATAAAATGGGTGTTCAATTTGCGTGAAATATATTAATATACTGCTAAGTGTTTTTCAGAAACCTGTTTTAAACTACCTTTTAAAAAATAACGGCAAATAATGCATTCAAAATTTCCCTAAAGGTTACAAATAAACCTAACTGCGCAGTATAACTTAAGGAAAAACAAAAATTTTCCAACCGAAATTGCCTGAACCTTCGTCAAATATTTTACCGAGGCAAGAGCCATATATTCTGCAGAAGCCGCTAGCAATACTTCGGCTGTTCCCTTTAATTCTGTGTTATTGCTGTCACACCAACAGAATATTGCTCCGTGTAAAGTCGAACGTTATACAAGGTTTGATTGGTGATTGTATCTGTACATGTTAGAACCTTCATGGTTAACCATAACCTTAGACGCATTCTCAAATGATTGTTGCATCTATTGCCGGTCAGCAATAGGTTTTCAAAAAATCGACCAGTCGCAGCTGCGAATCTAAAATTCTACAGCAAACTTCGGAACGCACCAGTCCCTATTCTAAAGTTACAAGTCCCTAGCCAGTGAGAGGTGCTACATACATTTGAAAATCTGGGCAGTTTATTGTCATCGAATCTATGACTTCTGAGGTGACGCGATTTCGGACTACAAGTTGCTGGCCAACGAGTTGTCGGCTCCAAATTGTCGCGATAGCACTGTCATCCATACCTGTTTAGCTGCAAAGTACCACGTCCAAGGAAGTGGGAACGCATTGCTTCGGCGAAGGTTTCGAAGGGTAGCCGGTGCAAAAATGACCAAGAACGCAACCGGCATATACACCAAGACTGTATGCTCGAAACATGGTGTAAAATCAGGATTATCTGTATTGATCGTCAGGTTATCATCCTAAAATTATAAGATTCCGAATGCAAGTTTCACAGTTTTATATATGACCGACGGGCGCGTCCGCCAAGGGCGTAACAGACACGGAAGTTCAGTGGTTAAAACATCTATTGGGGTATTTGACCAAGAGTTCCTAGGTATTTTTAACAGTTAGTAGCGCATGAAGCCACTTTCAAACCTATTATAGGGCGTTGTTGAAAAAGGCTTTAAAATCGTTCAATTTATGCTTAACAAATTGTTAACCTTGCCCATAGGTTTTAAGTATTGAAGGGTGTTCATATTGCTGCGATTAGTGATGTGGATCAGACCCAACCGGATTGAAGTCTATAGAGAACCGCTCCTGGCAGGCGCGTATGACTGATAAACACGCTATTAAATGTCTTACTGCAATAGTTTCCAAAGGTTAAACTGCGAAATTTCTTGAACGAAAAACTCGTTAAAATCCGTTTTTATGGTTTTCAAGAAATTCGCAGCAATTTGATTTCTCGTCAAGTTTAGCGCAGATAAAAACGTTAACATTACAAATTTCAATACGTCGAGGATTTGTAATAGCGTTGGCTGGCTTCGACACCAGATAGACGGTCCACCGCCTCAGGACCGATCCGGTCCGTACTGCGAGGCACCGTCCTCTCTCTTTGCAGTCCGATCAGCATCACTAGTTGTAATGTGTCGAACTTATTTTATGTAGCTTTCGTTCAGAATCAATTAATATCTTGGCGTTGCATTATTTGTCTTATATTTTAAAATTCATATGAATCTGACATACCCAAAATTTGCCACCGCAAAACGTTTCAAAGCTCATTGTTTTAGTCGTATAATTACATACTGTTAATGTAAAAAAACACAATCCAGTAAATTAAAGAAAAGCTCTTGTGTCTACCTCTAAAACAAAGGGGTTCGTCGTAAGTTTGTAGATTTGTTGGTTTCAAGACAGAAACCAATTATTCAGGTAGCTTTATATGTAGTAAATTTAGTGAAGCTTTTGTGCGATACACGTGATATTTAATTAATTTCATACTTCAATATTCGTTTTCCGTTCTCGCTATTTTTACTGTTCATTTACATCCTGGACTAAGGAGTACTACTGGGTTTTTCAGAAAGCTTAGGCAGTTGCATAAGCCTTTTCCGAGGCTTTAAGCGCGAATTTAAATGTTCATTTAATCCGTAAAATTTTTTAGTTCACCACAACTCAACGCGTTTAGCAGGCTAACGGCATGGCATAATTAGTTTATTAGTTACACACACCGCAGTGCGCAACAATGCGACACACACGTAAAGGTCCAACTACGCCTTCGGTACTATTGTTTATACGATAATACTATGTTTCGCCAGCAATATGCAATCCAAAAACTGGTATAAAATAGCGAGATTTGACAAAATACGAAGTTAAAATGAAGATCCATCAGGTATTAGCTGTTTTAAGATGAACGAACTATATAGCATTACACTGCTATTTTTGACCTAAACTTCAGAGCTGATAACGGCTTTATGATTGGCATGTGAGAAACGCTCTAAAAGCAAAGCGTAGATTCTTCAAACATTGGCGACTGTTATATGCTATTAGCCTATCGCGTAAAATGTCAAAAAAATTTAAGACCTTCTGCAAACACAAAAGTCTTACATTAAAAGATTAATTGAAAAATGTTATGTTTACTACGAGAAGAAAGCATAAATGGCGCTTTCTATTATTCAGTTTGGTTCGGCTAAAATACTGAAACTATAGCAAAATTATACCTCGTAATAGGTCTAAGTCCTATCGCTCATCTGTCGAACTACCAATCAGAGTCGCACAGGCAGGATTTTGGAAAACAGATTATAAGTTCTATAAATATTTCGAAAGGGGCGTTTTTTTGAGTTGCCAACTGAAAAAGTTTATAAAATGTTGACAACTGTCAAAAATCCAGCAAGAGTGAGGGTAGATTTTCAAAACTCGACGTTGTTTTGATGGCAGTTATGGGAGTGGCCAGAAATTGTCCTTAAAACTTCCTCTGGATACTCTCTTGCTGGTAGTCTATGAAAATTAATTTAAAAGGTCAAAATGTTAAGACATGTTTCTCCATGGTTATACGTTCGGAAATTAAAAAAATTTAACTCAGTCATGTATAAATTTAAAGAAACTTAAACCAAGAGTGGATGATGTCCACCTTGCAGAAGAGTGTGCAATTGCTTGGGCTGTGCATGGCACAAAGTGTACCAGCACGCGTTGCATTTTTGCTCGACCCCCCTGATTTGGTTAATCTACATAGTAAACACAGGAGTTAAAATATAATCGGAGCGACTTTAGCTAAAATTCAAAATATTGGTTCAACGATTCCCCCCCCCCAAATAAGGGGGGTATGCCAAAAAAGCAACGCGTGCCGAGTACATTCTTTAATACACAGAATGTACCCAGTGGCACACTCTAGTTATAAAGAGTGATCATCCACTCTTGTTTAAACTAACTACTGCTCATAATACAGCTTTCACAATTTGTCAAAGCTGGGCACCAAAGACGACGTATTGTAAAGTTAACGGAAGCTTCATCAAACTTCCTTCAATGAGTCTTGTATATTTTTCTCAGTTTAATAGATCGTTTATATAAAACTCATTTTGACTTTATTCAAGATTTTTCTCAATTGGTTTTCTACAGGGCGCCCGTGATGGGTAGCGCGTATTCATCCGACTAAGTGAAACATTATGAAAAAAGTAACGAAAATCCTAAAGTTTTTAAGATTGTGCGTAAAATTATAGGTATACCGTTTTATATCAAACCGAAAAATTTAAATCTGTATTTAAAAGACTGTGTTTTGTTTAAGTGATTTTTATCAATCTGTAAGCATAAAAATAACTGAATTTCCGGCATTTCTATAAACAAAATGAAAACGGACACTGATTACCGGAAACGGATATCTGGTAGTTCACTGACGTACGGCGTATTTTACATAGGTATACCTTTTGCACTGCAAAAAATGGTGAGTCAAATTGACTCTCTCCGAAATAGGCTCTACGGGACTACACAAACTGAGTCAAATTCGACTCCAATAGAATCAAATTCGACTCGCTAAAGCGCACGTTTGACTCTGGCGGAGTCGAATTTTGACTCATTTTGTGTAGTCCCGTAGAGCCTATTTCAGAGGGAGTCAATTTCACTCAGCATTTTTTGCAGTGTGGGCTGAAATGCACATAGTATGTTTGGTGCGAAAATGGTACACGGTAACTGATATTGTTTCTGTTAACCTTTGCCATCGTGAATCTTTTCTATTTCATCTGAGGTATTAGTAAGCTAGAATTCAGCCGGACCCGAGAGGGCTACGACATTTTATGACGTTTTTCTGTTATGAACTAAACATTGTTAGCTCAATTTGGAGCATGTTAAAACGGCGTTTCCTCGGCATATATTTTTGCAGAATGTTACGGGCAGCGGAACCGCGTATCAAATTAGAAATTGTGCCTTACTTTTTGGAAAAATTTGCATTTTGCCTTACCACTTTCTTGAATTTCAATTTTCAAAAGAAATTGAATGCAATCCAACGCATATCCACAACTGAATTTTGTACAACAATTAGCTCTTGCTTAGCGCGATCTTCGTTTGACTTCAGTACTGCCTCGTTTATCAGTATTGGTTTCATAAAGCTGATGTGTTAGCTTTTGTTTACTTAATCGCCGCGAGTATATTTAAGCTAAAAACTTGACCCTCGACTTTACCATTTAGCCGCGTACACGAGCAAAAGACAAACAGCGTAATGGAGTTTAATACAAAATTTCCATAGAGCGTCACCCTCGCTTTCGTCCCGTGGACTTTTTCACAACTCTACTTGTATTGGCTTCTAATTGGCCAGAAGTGCAGCAAGCGTTTGGCAAATTTTTAGCAGAGCGTCACACGGTCGCGGTATTTTTTCCAGTTCTACCTGTATTGGCTCCTGATTGCCCAGAAATGTAGCAGGTGTTAGGGTTGTTACTCGCTTCGCTCGCGAAGTATTTTTTTCGTTACTTATGTTTTGATACTTGCCTGCCAAAAACTATAGTATTCGTTTGGCTTTTCTAGCTCGAAGCTCGTAGGTCACGTTGAAACTGTTGAAAAAATGTTTTTTTATTTTGTGAACTGTTTGGTTGTCATGGTAAAGTCGGGCGGGTTTTAAGTTATCCATTCGAGAGAATTTTAATATTATCGCAACAAGTATGGCGATCCTGTGGAAGGGATTTGCTCCAAAAATTCAAAGGTTGATATATGTGTTTCCAAAACACCTGGAAGACAGTTTTACCGCGGGGGCAAATTTATCATTGCCTTGGTAATTAGAACTTTCTTCTCGACACCTAACGAAGAAATTAAGTAATGTCGATTTTGCAAGTAGTTTGTTTTGAAGTTTGCTTCTAACTTGACACGAATCATTCAATATGATTTTCGGAATACATTTCTTGAGTGTTTTGCTTCATTTTACATCTAATTTTTATGACATTCGAAACGCAGACTTTCGGTGGCAATCACTACTTACCTATTGAACATTAGTATTCGAACCCTAATTCGCGTACGCAGTTTGCACTGTAAGTTGCTGAAATGGTATGTACCCTAGGTATAAAGCGGGTTAATACTAAAATATCCGAGCTTTCAATTAACGTATATCGAAGCTTTTATGATTCGCAATGTTAAGATTAGCGTCCCAAGCATACTAACCTTGTTCTAACTGAAGTTGGCCTCTAATATAAACCAGAAACATTGCTATTTTGTTTTGAAAGTGATTCACGTTTGCCATTGATCTGTTTTTGCTCGAAAAGTTAAGTATTTACTTAAGTATGCGACTTAAGTAATTATTTAAGTACAACTATGGTAAATACTTAAGTAACATTTCAGAAACCCGGCCGTTGTTTATTAGAATATGATATGCTAATAACTGTATTTTTAGTCGTACCGTACAAAACATATTGCAAAGTTGCTTTTGTTTCCAAAATTCCAACTCATCATAGACGGCGTAATTTAATGATTATGAATTCAAGATATGAATTAAGTTTCCTAGATATATAATTTAAGTGCTTAGAGAATGAGTGGATTAATTCAGTGTCTCCAGTATGACATATTACTTCAATACTATAGATTTACAAACACCAATGTGTAAAAAATAACTGTTTTTTACTTGACTAAAAAAAGTTTTGTTTTATCGAAAACTTCAATAGTTTTGTTTTCTAGAAGTTCATTAGTTTATAATTAATCGCCAACAAATACTCGCTTGTGTAATATAAATTTGGGTGGCCGGCGACAACATCATAAAATTGGCTTAAAATACTTCGTTTTATGAGCGCACTGAAAACGCACTGTTTATAGCAATTGCAGTTGCAAGTTTAGTCTTTTATTACTTACGATATTTTTTGAGCTGGGATCCGGGAACAAGTGTCCCTTGGGAACCTAACTTGTTCGGTGCTTTCGGAAAGTTAAACTTATTAAGCCGGAATTTCAGAATTATGTCATGTTTATTTTTGGTTATATCAATACTCTCTAAGTAAATACATTTGATACTTCTTAACCCTCAACGGCCCGGCAAAATTTTCACCTTAATCAGCCCAACGGTCTACATATGTAGACAACACAACTAGCGTTAGTTTTGGCTTATCTCAGGGTGCTCTCCTCCTTTAACTGGCTTGAGACAGTCAGAACTAGTGTTCTGGCGGAGTTCCACCCGCTCCCCGTCCAGCCTCCCACTGCGGGCGCGTTGTCCAGTTAAGCACAGTCGTTGCACGTTATGGTGCGATTCATGTGGTCCTTGCACACTCGTTTTCCACATGACGAACAGCTCAATCTCGTAGATTTGCGACAACTTGTGACCTGACATTTGGTCGGTTTACCAGATGTAGAAGGTTCGTTTCGCTTTTGAGGCAGCCCGTAAGCCATAAATGAATCCTTTGATTTTGCGTAAATTTTTTCACTACTGCAACGTTTGGTCATATTGTCTTGCGCTAGTTGTTCGGCTACTTTTTTCATGAAAACATTGCGTGACTTTTGATATCCGTTCAGTTTCATGACAATGAATGCGTTGTGCAACGCAATTTCAATCATATTGAAAAAGCAGACTAGAGGATAACGATTCGATATGCGTTTGCAGGTAAAATCATCAATGCAAGAGTCCATTACATCAACCCCGCCTAAATGCTTGTGACTCTGTTGTAGGGTTTACTGCAGTGCCTTCGCGAAAGCGAATTATATTTCTAGCTAACACACGGACAGGTGGTGTTGTAGAATGCCACTCAACACCCGTCGCTGACAAAAACACATTACTTCCACTAGAAGTCTCGTCTATATCGCTCAACTCACTACTAGATGCGTCCGATTGTTTTGTAATT
Source organism: Enoplolaimus lenunculus (assembly GCA_030248215.1). NCBI lineage: Eukaryota > Metazoa > Nematoda > Enoplea > Enoplida > Thoracostomopsidae > Enoplolaimus > Enoplolaimus lenunculus. Next base: position 55,043 of record JASANG010002660.1, on the reverse strand, counting down.
CACCATCACTATCTTGCTCATAAATAGCAGCCTCTTCACTACTGCATTGACCTAACTCAACTGATTCTGAGTCGTCATTTGAACTATTGTCGTCCGGTTTGTCATCTTCTGTCTCTGAATCACTTGGTTCTAATACACGTCGTACGACCTCAGTCAAAGATAATTTATGCAAACCTGACATTTCCCTGACTTTACCTCACCATACAAAACCGTGTGTAAGAACAAAACGTTCCAATTCTTGTCAAAACTCAAACTATGATCAAATCAACATCTGTCTACATATGTAGACGGTCGGGTTATATAGGTATATGACTCACTGTACAGCAAACTTTTGTTCCCACAATGCTATAAGTTTTTTATACTACTATAACAGAATAATTATCGATGGAAATTAAACAATAGATTCTTAACTATAGCACCTGCCGAACAATCAATTGTCGAACTGGTTATGTCTACATATGTAGACTGTCGGGCCATTGAGGGTTAAACAAATGCATCGTCGTAAATGCAAGATCATACTGAAGTGATTGATTGTAACACAATTAGCTATCAAGACCCCAGTGTTTGTGTGCCTTTATAAACGCTGGACTTGAATAGTTTCATCTTTGCTAAAGTGAAATCATATGTCACAGTTTCCGAACAGCGGAGAAGCCCACTACCCTCATAAGGTCGCCTCACTCTCGGTGACACAGTAAGCAGTTTGGTTACACTTGCAGAAGTTTAGTCTAAATTGTGACCGCTCGAAACCTTTCAGACGACCTAAAACATCGAAGGTAAAAGTAGCAATACATAAAATATATTTCACTAGATTAACAACAATTTTTTTCTCATGAATAGTTTGAGTCTAGCAAAGATGTAGTGGCGTCGGTAAACAAATGAGAGCTCCTGAAGATCAACTGGAGTTTTAATCACTCATTTATGGGGACCACTGTATCTTATGGAGTCAATGTGGACCGTCTACAGGATGGCAGATTGCGAGGTATCGCTTCGCCCTTTCTTCCGACAAGGTATATTACGTAATTGCATTATATTGCAATAAAAATTATGATGCGGTCGTTTTGTTCTTATTCCGGCTGGTTATGTTGGGATTTCCTAAACGTTGCCATTTACTGAATTATTGTGTTTTTGATAAATGTGCAATTTAGATTTTAACTTTAAAATTTTCGAAGACACTTCGTTTAAGTACTGTTTACCCTGCATACGAAACTTTGCTCATGTACATTTTTTCCGCACACTTGAAAGGCATAACAGCCTAACTGGCGTGTCTGTGCTGACACCTAAGTTTGTTGCTGGGTTCGGCGTAAAAGGGTGAGGCAGTGGGAACGCTGAAATTCTACCGTGGCTGATGAATGTTAAAAATTTTACTCCACTGGTTTTCATGGCTTAAACAGAAACATTTAGCAAACGAAATACAGATAAAACCAATATTTGAGTTTTCTGAGAAATCTGAAGCAATTCACATTGTTTTAGTAACTTTAGAGAACATGGATTAAAATCGTTAAAATGCAATAAATCATTAATTAGAGCGATTGCAAGCGATTAGTGGTTTTCGGTGCAAGCCAGCACTCCGCCACTGCAGGCCAGATATGGTTCAGACCAAAATTGGTGCGGTTCATGGTTATGCGGTTTGGATTCTTACATTCTGTCTTAATGCCATATGCTATTTATGACGCTTGTTTTGTTTCATTTGCTATCTTTTCTGCTACTTTAAGTACCGGCAGTACAGACGGTTGACGAGACCGTATTGCAGTGAGCTTTAATATGCTTTACAGGCTTTGTTTATTTTACTTTATTTATTACTGTTTTAAGTTAATTTTGTTGTCTTACAGTTATCAGTGCTTGTTGTTTGTTAGATACATATTACAGTTCCGGTGTGCGGTTATTTACAGTAAACGATAAGAAAGCCGTTTGTAAATAAAATCGTGTCGCCAGCTGTTTGTTCTTTTGGCAGTGGCAAATCTATAAACCATATCGGAAGTTGTTGTAAAAATCCGAATAAAATCTTGTATTAACAAATCGGTTTTTAATGATTTAGCTTGATAGGCATTCTGTGCCAGAGGTGTAAGTGGGTAAATATTTTTGACGCGCTCTGCGCCTTACCCGCGGGAATTTTATTTCTTTTACCTGCGGCTAAATCTGCGCAAATTTTTTTAATATTTGTTTTTAAATGTTAGAACAGTTTTCTTATAGTAGTCCAGGCACTGTTTGAAAAAATCTAAATGTACTACGGTGTAAACTAGGCATTCATGGCTGCGGTTCTTGCAGGACTAACCAATGATTAAGTCCAAAAGAACTAAACTGTGCGTTCTCAGGCTTAAAGAGTAGGACAAATTCACGCCTAAATTATTTGTCACGAAATAACATAGTTTACAGTTAAGTATCTGTTTTCCGTTCCCATTTCAGTTATTTGGGCAACTATCTGTTTTCGTATTGTCGATATCCACTGAATCGTTGTTACAGTTAAACCGAAAACTTAGGTTACACTAAAAGTCGTTAATGACTCTTTTTACAAGCGTGCACAACTGAATACATTCTGTGTAAAAATGAATGTACCCAGCGCACGTTGCTTTTTTGTCCTACACCCCCTATTTAAAGGGAGGTACATCCCGTGCGAACCATGGTACTTTACATATCCAGCATCAAAAATGATCCGCTTATAGTTTAATTTTGGGTTATTGCATGTGACAGCGGTACGACCTCTAAAATAAAGGCGGTGGATGAAAAACGCAACGGCCGGCGGCACATTTTGTACCATGCGAAATCCTAAGAATCGCATATTTTTGCCTCATGCATTTTTGGTTACACTGAGCATGTGGTCTCCTTTACTTCCAAATTTAACTTTTTGTAAATGGGTGTCTTAATTTTTTACACAACTACGAATAATTTTAATATTTGTAATTTATTAATTGTCACTGATTATCCCTCTTTGTGTCTCAATATTCAATACAGATACATTGTCGTTTAAAATTTATACAGGGCCAACGAGCACGCTTCCCTATAATCTTCAAATGAAGGTAATACGTACATACAGTTCAGGTGAAAGATAGTAAAAGTATGCGTTTACGTTTTGATAAATGGTGTATAATCAAAAATTCAATAAATACATTCTTGAGCGCGTTTTTTGTGTTATTTTAAAACAATTTTCGTCCGGTGTTTTACGATCGAAATATTGCACAAAAATTGTCTCAAATTTCCAGCGAATACTTAGTTGCTTTATATTGCAAATAACATTTCTTTCTTTAAAGTGGTTAAGCGCTAAAATAATTAAGTATATATTATACGGTGACTGAACGTTTTTGGGTTCGAAGAATCTGAGTAAAGTGTGTACAAACCTCCAAAATTGCATATTACCTTAATTGCTTGCATGTGTTCGAGCTTCGCTCAATAAGTGTAGTCCCACTGCGACCGGTATATATATATATATATATAATATATGTATAATATATATAATATATATAATATATATAATATATATAATATATATAATATATATAATATATATAATGTATATATAATATGTGACAATTATGGTTAAGAAAAGTGGAAGTTTGGTGAAGCGTTTTTGAATAGCCGGAAAATTTTCAATATGCCGCCACCCATTAACGATTCGCTAGTTTCGTTCACTAATTTTTTTTCTAGATTTTGAAAAACGAAATTGTCTAAATCAGCTAACATTTAATAGTTGTTAACAATGAGTGATAAAATATCTGAGGTAGACAAAAATGGAATTGCATTCTCTGAAGTTATCAAACAGCTGCATTCAATATTCAGTGATAGTCTGGTAAATGTTGATGAAGTTGTCAAGTTATTTTCGAGGTACAACAGCAATCCTCAAGACTGGAAAAAATACGCAAAATTTGATACGCATCGGTATGTATAACGGTTTGACGCGTATGGCATCAATACTATATTTCGACGAGTCGTCAGTGATCTTTCTGATCCGTCTTGTCTAAAAATACACTTTTGAACTTAAACATTGAACACAATTCCACATTACTATTTGTTACGCTATTAATCAGAATGTTACGAATTGCATAAGTTCAGTGCACTGTTCCGCGCCGCCATTCCCTCAAGTATAAGGGTTCTCTCACATACAAGGGAAGTCTCAAACAATTCATACTTTGGAATTTTAGCAGCGAACTGTCACTGTCTTTCGACGCTTAAGTAAGGTTTATCTTTTCGCTCACAAGAGCTTGCGAGTATATGGTGTATTATTTAGAAAAAAATTCAACTTTTTTTTGGTTTTGATGGGTCCCTGACTGTGAGAAGAGTTGTTGCTCACTTGGCCCCGCTACTACTTAAATTTAAAAACTTGCTCATGCTATAGGTGGTTCCAAGCCGAGGTTTGGTTCTAACACACGTTTTAGATGAGTGCCAATTTATCCGTGAATTTTACCATTTCAATACTCGTTTAGAGCCTATTTTGTGGTTTTGTAGTTTCGCAGTAATTTTTCTACATAATTTGTAATTTCTTGAACACACCGTTTTCCAGTCCGATTTGGGATGACTGTAAACCTACGACGACATTTGCGATTTAGAAGCCATTAGGCAAATTAAAGTATAATTCTGAGTATACTCTGCTGGTCAATAATGTTGGCAGGTGAAGTTTAAAGATCAACCATCTCTTTTTGTTATTTTTATATATCGATATTAAGTAAGTTTTAGTTAATAATTCAGGAAATCTTTATGCATGTTTTATATTAAACGTAACGATCATTTCCAAAGTCATAGTCAAGCAACTGTTTTAGGTATACGAGAAATTTGGTCGACGAAGGCAATGGAAAGTTTAATCTGATGATGCTATGTTGGGGCGAAAATATGGGAAGCAGTATTCATGATCATTCAAACGCACATTGTTTTGTTAAGGTATGTAGGTATTGAGCCTGTAGCTACTGGAGTGCGAGTGGAGGCTCAGCCTCTCTATAAGAATTTTGGCCTTCCAGAAAATTTTCAACCTTTAAACCATCGAAAACCCTTGTATGCCTCTATTGAAAATTTTTAGCCCTCCTAATAAGGTGAGCTAGCTTAAGGCCTGTTAGTACGCAGAATTGACGTTTGCAAGATACTGCAATTTCAAGTTTAATATACGTTCAAACTCTAATAGCTACAAACGATGTTAGGAACAGAAAGCGAATTTTCTCTCCGTCACGTTAATATTGGTTACTATTTTCTTAAGCATAAAGCTTAAGCCTAAACCTAAACCTAAGTTTATTATACAGTCATTATTTGTATGGGTGAGTTTTTGTAGGAGGAAAAGTAAACACGTACCTTATTTTAATACTGTTTTAATTTACGATTTGTGGACCTACGTTTACACTAATTTTGAAACTATCTAGGAGTTTGTGTATCAAGGTGCATACGGATACCAAAAACTAACGGAACCGGAGCCGGATAGTTTAATATGTGGCCGGAGCCGGAGCCGGGCAATGAATTCAAATCTAATACTAGATTGCATTCAAATATCACATCGCAGGTCACAATTCTTCCTTCCGCGGCTTAGGTGCCCAAAGTGTTTACGTGACAAAATTCAACATCTCTCGCCGATGCATCTCTAATGTAACACTTTAACAACGTTCCAATTATAGTATTCCATGTTTTGTAGCGTTGCGTTCAGTTGCAATATACGTTTGGCCCATGAACCATTAAAGGGCATCCAGTTTTCCGTAGGTACGCATAACACAGACGGTCTAAGATCAGGGATGAGAGTCTCGGTCTCAGTCTCGGTAAGTTTTGGTACTTGGCATCGGCAGGTGTTTCTTGAGACTCGGTGGTTTGGAACCGACGCATTAAGTCGAGTATTCAGCAAGTTCTAGTAGACCTGTAAAAAGCAGAAGTTCATATTGTTAAAGCAAGTAATGTCTATGAAAATATTTCGGTATGAATCTAGGAATTTTTATAGTTACGCCATAATTATTGGCATGTATTCTGACAAGACAACACACAAAAAACTACGAAGACAGCATTAGAAATAATTTATTATGAAAATTTTATTTCCTTTGGTGATGACCAAAAGTTTACCGAGACCGAGACATTTCATGGCAGGTCTCTGCCCATTCCTGGCTCGGATTAAGGCTATTATTTTCGCTTAGGCTTATGCTTAGATATAGATCCATTTTTACGATTGACATTAGGCTTAGCCTTAGTAATAATAGAAATGTGCTGAGGCATACTCTGTTACGCCCCAAAAATAACACAAGTCATCTAGATTTGCTTTTCCAGCGTTATTGTAACCCAAACATTTATATTACATATGTGACAGCAAAATATGTATAAGTCGATCAGTTCGATAGTACTTAGCATAAATACGAATGATGGTATAAATTTTTTGAAATTTTTTAAAAGTAATATCCGGAAAGTTAAAATAACCGTAGCCGGATGTCGATTTTTTGCCCGCACCAAAGCCGGATACATGGTTGCACCCTGCTAGGTACGTATATATACTATAAGTTGTATCATGTTTTTAGTTGCTGGACGGAACCCTCAGAGAAACACTCTATGAATGGCCGGATCCGGAAGCGCCAGAAGAACCGTTGGTTGAAAAGGCTGTGAATGAATTTAAAGTCAACGAAGTGACTTATATTAATGGTAAAGTTTTAAATTACCAGTAACCAATTTGGTTTGAAATGAAGTAAAGTTTGGAAACTGAACCAAACGCGTCTTGCAGGGTGCGGTTGTTTTTAGCAAAAGTTCACACAACTTCGCTCCATATCCATCTAATGCTACAATGAAACCCAAAGTGAACAATTACAGCAGTGTATGACCTGTGAAAGCTTTATACGGCAATCTTATACGTAAAAAGTGCAAAAATATTGTCACCCAGGAATTACTAATTTAACTCCTAGCTCGAATTTAGCTTTTTTGTTATAATTTCAATCGTGTAAACTACCGTCAAATATTAATACGCCAGACATATGAACGAAGCATCGCCAGTTCTAGGTTAGCTTTCGCGACGATAGACCAGGTGTTTTTCTGCCCGAATTATGCTGTTTTCACAGAATATATTTCGGATATGTTTCGTCGTTCAAAACGACATTTTGTTTCACCTACCTGGTCTTGTTATATTTCAGATACCATTGGTTTGCATCGAGTCGAAAATCCAAGCCATACTGACGGCGCTGTATCACTTCATTTATATATTCCTCCATTCAACAGTTGTTACGCTTTTGATCAACGCACAGGTCACAAAACAAAATGTAACGTAACATTTTGGAGCCGATATGGAGAACGTACAAACTTGCAAACTGTAAGTGTTGCGCTATACTTTACTGTGCCGGACGCCGCCGAGCGTCGCTATAACTTGCCTAATAAACACCAAGTAAAATCTATTTAATGGCGTGCGACAATTTTTAAAAACAAAGAATTTGTTGTGTTGAAATATTAGTAAGAAATCGTGCCAAAAATTCAATTGTTGCGTTTTGGAAAATGCGTTTCTATAGATGCTAAATATCCAGGCCTGTAGCCAGCTCACCTTGCTAGGGGGCGGCAAAAATTTTTTCAGGAGGTGCATTCAAGGGTTTATAACGAGTTGCAAGCATTGTTGAAAACTTTTAGGAGGCCCAAAACTTTAATATCTTTATTGACATAGGGCAAGAAGTGTTTAACGTTTTGTTGAACGGACGGTTAGTTTTGTAGAAGTTTTCCACTGATAAAAACGTATTGAAAGATACTGTTTAAAACTTGAATTATGTCTAAAATAGCGTTTTACTTGCATCTTCAGAAAATACGCGGTGCACGTTAAGGTCCATATTTATCTCCCCTCTTCAATATTTTATTTTGGGTAATAAACAAAAACCTAATCCTAAGCCTAAGCCGAAGCCTAAGCCAAAGCCTAAGCCTAAGCCTAAGCCTAAGCCAAAGCCTAAGCCTAAGCCTAAGTCAAAGCCTAAGCCTAAGCCTAAGCCTAAGCCTTTGGCGAGCCCGTTGTACAAGTAAATATTGATGTGACTTCTGTAGGTGCAGTTTATATTTATATAATATTAATGTTAAGTAAAATTCCGGACCCTTTTTACCACGAGCCTTAGTAGCTATAACGTTTGGTAGCCTATACCGTTTGTCCGTCTTTGAGCAAAGTTTCATTTTTTTATATACTTAACAGTCTGTATGAATCTGTTAGAAAGTTATCCAGGTAAGTTCTGTCGCACTAAAGCCCAGAGGCATAGACAAAATTTTAGATAGAGCGTTGTTTGTCTTCGATAAAAATTTCAAAGCGGATTTCTAGTCTTTTAATACCAACTGAAAAACTCTTAGCAAAAATCACAAGGGGTATAATCCTACCCCCCCCAGGATACGTTCTTGCTACAGCTGACCTGTGTTTTCAAATCAAATCTTTCTGCTAACCTGGTGATAAATTTGAAAATTAATTTTCAGAAGGATATTTTTAGGCTCCAGCTTCCGCTACACATACCGAAAACCAACAGATAGTACGTCGACAAAATCTTTGTTGAATGATATCATTTTGTAATTATTTATTTATTTGAAATTTTTCAATTTTTATGCATCTATCTATCAATTGCGTTTCTGTTTGAATTACCAAATTTTTATAACCAATAACCATGGTAAAGCTTGTACTTTACTTACGCACATGTGTACGATAGATACTTCCTCTTCCAATCTGTATAGTGTTTGCATCTCAAATTCGAGGGCCATAACTTATGAACCGTTGGCCTTGCAGCCATAAAACTGATATCGTTGAACTCAACTCGTCGAGTTCTATAGAATAGGCGACTTTTTGTTAAGTTCCTTGGGGGTCCAGATTCTGTTCCTCCGCCGAGGTACTCTCTGGGACACTAAAAAACGAATTTTTTATAAATTCAATTTTGGGGTGGAATTATTATCTGAAATCATAAGAAGTTCAAGTATGCTTAAATTTTTGAAAGGCAACCAATCTTGGGCAAACGCCGGTTGGTAGGGAAAATCGCAATGACCCGTTATCTTTGCGGAATTCAGGAATACAGCCCAAAATATATTTCAGTCGTATGTGTACAATCATTTATTCTAGCGCTTATTGTTTTTATTCTATATTTTGTATATTGATTGCTGTGTTTTATATGCAACTTCCGCAATAACATGCGTACACCAGGTGACTTTTGAGGAACTAGTTTCAACCGCCAAACTTATTAAGTACAATTAATATTGCGTTTAGTGATCTCGTTCGGTTCTCTTGTAAAATCGTATAACATTTTATGTCCATTTATATTTTTAGTTGGTTCAAATGCAACAAAGAAAGATTGATTTTTTTATGCTTCTGTATAAAACATGCAAAAATAGCTTTTGAACGCTCAAGGAATTAAGAAACATTATCCTCTTTAAATTTGAAACTTTCGTTATTAATTATAGTTGCGTATAATATAATTGAAATTTGTATTGGGTGTATAATGCCTATATTGTACATTCAAACGTGTCAATCAGTTTCTTACAACTTTCTTGTATGTTTTTTGACGATTTGTATATATTGGAGTCATATATTCTACCCAGGCCCGTAGCCAGCTCACCTTGCTAGGGGTGTTCAGGAGGGGCATTCAAGGGTTTTCAATGAGATATATACAAGCAAGGTTGAAAACTTTTTAGGGAGGGCCCAAAATTTTCCAGGGATTCCACCATTATCTGTTCTGTACCGCTACCATGGGAAACAACGTCACAAAAAGTTAGCGAGATTTCAAAAACGCAACCCGCGTCACCTCAAAAGCTGCGATAAACTGACATAAAGCGTGCTTCCTAAAATTTGGACTCTGGCTTTGTTTTAGTTATTTTGCATCGCAAGCTAGTTTTTTTTTCAAATCTTTTTACAAATGTGTAGTTAAATGATACGTCCTCTTCCAATTTGTGCGTGTTTGTACTATAATTTCGAAAGCCAGAACTTTTGAACTGTTGGTCTTACAGCTATGAAAGTTGTGCCGTTGAACTCAGTTCGTCAAGATTTATAGGATATATAAAACCATTTTTTATTACATTCATAGGTGGAATGCAGATTTCGTACCTCCGATAACGGTTAAAATGGTATGGTCTTCGATAAACCACAATGTTATGTTTCAAATTTACTAATAATGGGTCATCCACGTTATTCTGTCTACGCTGCTGTAAACAATTGTCCTCACGTACGAGCCCGTAAGTCTGTAATTTTATTGTTTCCAAAGTACATGTCCAAATGTCACTTGTGTTGACCCTGTTGACAACTCACACTCTCTCTAAACGGTTTTGGTTACACATTTGTTGTTTTTAATTTTATTTTTTGTATATTACTAATGTTTATATGTACTTACTACGCAAAATGAGTTTTAGTTTCCTAAAATCAACTAAATTTAACCTTCTAGAATCTTTTGCAGATGAAAGTTTTTACTACACTTAAACTGCTTCAAAAACAGCAATTGTAGTTTGTTGTGCGCTTAAATTTATCTGCTACATCCTGCAGTGCACTAGTTCTTCCGTCACGTGATGCTTGTATGCTGCATACTAGCGCCTCCTATAAATGCTATAATGTGTCTTGCATGTTAAAGATTTCTATTAACGATAATATTTACGTGGCATCACGTGATAAATCCACTAGCGAATCCAGAGGGCGGCGGGCAGAAATTTTTTGTGCTAAAATGACAATGTCCCTACCTTACAATTTTTCGCCGCATAAAATGTTTTGTAAAAAATGTTTCCCGCAGAATTTTTTTGTGATAAATCGGTACGATCCGCCTGACAATTTTTCGCCCTCTGAAAATGTTTGGTGATAAAATGATATGGTCCCTACCTTAAAATTTTTGCGTTTCATAACATTTACTAGCCCGCCCCCACGTCAGAAATTTTCGGATCCGCCTCTGGCTAAATCATTTCATATATGCAAACGATCAGAAAAATTCTTTCGAAAGTGTAATTTGGGCCACCATAAAAATTATAGGCTGTTTTAGAACGCAGACAAGCATTAAATTTATTGCTAATTGTCGTAAGTTATTTGGCCAATGCTAACTATAATGGCTCATCCACTTTGTAAAATGTACGTTGAAGTAAAAAATTGTACCTCATTTTCGGAACCCCACCTGTGTTAATACCCACTTGTTAGCGTAATGTTTAATGTGTCCTTACATCATTTGACAGTCATGAGGACAAACAAAACTCGTTAAAAAGCAACTTATTTTTCAGAACTCTCATAACAATGTTGGTTTTTTACTTGGTCCCTCGGACGGGACTTCAAAAATATATATTATATGCACGTTGTAAATATGTTTGATAGAACTGTATGTTTCTATTGCTTAGGCGCTGGCTTTAGGTTTTAGGTAGGTATATAGCTAAAGCATAGACCTAGGCATAGGCTGATGTCAGGCTTAGTAAAAAAACATAAACTTGAATCAGTTTTGGCTGTCTCAAAACATAGACCACAATCTGTTCCGGCTGTTCCGACCGACCGCGAAATATATACCCTCATCTTCAGTAGCAAAAACTTTAAAAAACCGTCGTACCCTATCCTACCCTGCTTACAAACTACGATTTGACAGTCTCGTTAGTGTATAGACAAGCGCCGCACAGGCATGTAGCCGGCACACCTTGACAGAGGGAGGGTGCTAAAAATTATTCAAAAAGGGTATATACAACGGTTGTCAATTTTCAATGACTACAGACAGGGTGTAAACGGATAGTAAAATATTAACGGAAACAATTAGAGATCAAGATAACGAAAACGAAAAACGGACATTTAAGTATAAATGTTTTAAAGATGTTTTGTATATTCTTCAATCAATACAGGGGATGCGTGCAAAATTCACCGGCATTCCAAAATTTAAAAAGACGGCGGATGCATCGTAATTTTAAAAAATTTAGATAATTTTCGTAAGGTTTATTTCATAGTGAACAATAGCAGCAGATCTTTAATGAAAAGTTGCGAGATATATACGTGATTTATAGCTAAATTGTGAGCGTACAAATAACAGAATTCCCGTAACGGAAACGGAGGAAAAGTCAATTTTCAACTTTTGTTTTTAAAACAGGGGCAGTGGTAAATTGAGTTTCTCAGAACTTTTGTCAAATGGTTCATGCATTTTAAAAACAGTATAAGGAAACTGAAATCACATTTTGTAAAATTAAAAACTTCAACTTACCATAAAACATTTTTGAAAACGAAGGCAGTAAAGTTGAAATATTTTTAAAACTAGATTGGTTAACTGATAACCAAAATTTTTTTTTAAAAAAGCTGAAAAGTTTCCAAAAACTCGTGTTAGTGGTAAATAGACATCTCAAAACCTGAATCGGATCGTGATTGAGAGAGATACACCGTAGTACTGCTAAGACTTGTTTCTTTGAAAATGAAAACGTTGCGGTTGTTGGTTTTCTAAACAGTCACACGACTGTTTAGCAAATATAAATCAAGATTTAACAACGTATGACAAGCATAAAGTACACACCATAACCGTCAGATGTCTAAAAAATGACACATCATCTCAATTTTAAGTATAAGGTACACACGACAAAATTGTCATATCTAAAATTTGTCATCTGCAAACTATTCTATCACCGAGCAGCGCTTTCCGTCACCGTCAGGAGTCTTCTCGCTGCGTCCGTTACCTTATCGCAGCGCACATGTACATGTAATGCAGCATAAAACAACAGATCAATTTGTAAAAAAGATTAGGCGCCGTCAGGGGCCGCACAAATTTAGCTTAAACCCTTTTTATTTTATACGCGAAAGTACAAACTACCATTGCAATTATATACAGGGTGTACCGGATATCCGTTTCCGTTTCCGTTAAAAATCGGTGTCTGTTTTCGTTTCCGTTATAGAAATAACGAAAATTCTGTTATTTTTACGTTCAAAATTATTTATAAATCACGTATATATCTCGCAATTTTTTGTTATAAATATGCTGCAATTGTTCGAAATGAAATAAGAATTACGAAATTCATCCAAAATTTGAAACATTTCGACGTATCCGCCATTTTTTCTTCCAAATTTTTGAAAGACTGGTGAACTTATCACGGCTCAATGATGTTGGCGAAAAAATAAAACGTTTTTGAAACATTTATATTTCAATATCCGTTTTCCGTTTCCGTTATTTTGATCACTATCTGTTTCCGTTTCCGTTATTTTTGCTATCCGTTTACATACCGGGTTTAATGCAGTAAACGAACACAAACCATGACAAGCATACCATACAAACCACAAATTTCAGATGTCATTGCAACGCACCCGTTAATGCGTGCGCTTCCACACGCGACGTCCTACAGTACATTTGGCAATGCTGTTTATACAACATTTGCATACAATGCAAAAATGGTGAGTCAAATTGACTCTCTCCGAAATAGGCTCTACGGGACAACGCAAACTGGGTCATATTTGACTCCACCAGAGTCAAACATGCGACTAGTGAGTGGAATTTGACTCTGGCGGAGCCGAATTTGACTCATCGTGAGTAGCCGGCAGAGCCTATTTCAAAGAGAGTCAATTTGACTCACTTTTTTGCAGTGTAGACAGTAAAGCGGCCTTTGTTTTCTCAAAATTTGAGATTCCTCTATAATTTGACGTTTTGCGCCAAAATTTGGATTTTGCGGCGAAATATAAATTTTCCATCAAAATTTCAATTTACCGACAAAACTTTATCACCCAAAATTTGATTTCCCAAAGATTAGAATTTCACCGCAAAAATGTAGATTTTCGAGCCAAGGTTTGATTTTAACGCTAAAATTTAAATTTTCCCATCAAAATTCGAATTTCTCGCCAAAATTTGAATTTTCACGCCACAATTGTTATTTTCAGCTAAGTTTCTTAAATCAAACTCTCAGTTTTCACTTCCTGTGATATTTGAGAAGTTCGCACACAGTTCGGCGGATTTCGAATTTGTCCGCTACACCGTTTCCGGAAACGCCTAAATGTTTATCAATTTGTGTTGCTAGTGATGTGACGAAACAGTTTAAAACGGTAGGGTCTGTGCATGTGCGGAGTGCACGCATTATAACATGTGAGTGACATAAAAATGATGCAGCAATTTTTAGGCATAGGTATATACACCCAAAAAAGTGCCGCATGGAATAGCAAATATTAAAAGTGGATGACACAAAAGCGTATTTTTATGCCCAAAGCATACGCCTAAGCGAAAAAATGAGCTTATGCTGCTGCCCAAGCCTTAGCCCAAACAAAAAGCAAGTCTAAAGAGTGACGTTATTACAGTCCCGCAGAGAATCCATCTGCCCCTGATCTTTTAAATGCGGAATTTGACACATAGCATTGCAACAGATTGACATAGCTAGGAGAAACGATATAACGGGTGTCACTTGAACTACAAAGCCAGCGGTAGTTATGTTTGAAATACAAGAATATACATACTGTTGTGTCTGCAATGTGATACATTGAATTTAGAGTTGATCACCCGATTTCATGTTTCATTCTAAGCTATTTTATTTAAAATTTTATAGACATTGTAGTTTTTACTACTGTAGAATATATACATACGCAGTTTTGTCCTAGAAGGAATCAGTTTGTAATGTTTCGAAATTCAATTGTTAGAAATTATCAGGTTTGTTGTTTTTAAGTTTTTAAAGCCTGACTGAATATTTGACTGCCACAAATCCACATCTGGCTCTGGCATTATTGTTAGGGATGTGCTGATTAATCGGCATCGAAGAATATTGGCGTCGGCATCGGCACTGCAAAAAGCTGCCGATTCTTTGCCGATTCTTTTTGTACATATTTGTGACATGCTGATGCATTTTAAAACACCGATGCTTATGATTATGAATTGCCATTGTATTCAGCAGCAGTAAAACATGGAAGAACCAAGATACATGAGTGTAATATTGAGGTGCTTATAAGACATAAACAACCTGAAAATTCAGCAGCTGGTGACGTAGCGGAGTCGCTCAGAGGTAGCGCGATAGACATAGGATCTGGCGGTACAGGAAATTTATACCGGAATTGTAATCGGAATCGGAATTAGAAATTTTGTGGCTGTACGGATAATTTGTATTGACAAATCTAATGATGATTTAGGGTCATGGTGCAACCGGAATTACAATTTACCGGAACCGGAACCGGAATTTGAAAATTTTACCGGAACCGGAACCGGAACCAGAAAGTGAAAAACGCATTTCACCAAAAATTTCATTTTAATCGTATTTTTTGCTCTATTATTTTTGAAATAACCCTTAGTCGAACATAGGTATTTATTTTATTTGTTGTATTTTAGATTTTCATCATCGACTGAAGTGAAATCCACCATCAATGGCTTATATTTGGAGTACAATTGGCTTTCAAAAGAGATTCTTAAAAATTAGCAAAGTTAAGAAAACGGCCAAATTATAATACCGGAATTTTTAAATCCGGTAAAAATTTACCGGAACCGGAACCGGATGGTGAAAAAATGCCGGAACCGGAATTCCGGTTGCACCCTGTTTAGGGTGTCTGTCGGCTGGCAACAATTTTTGAAAACGTCGCATGAACAAATTGGCGATGATTTTTGGTTCTGTAAAGCTTAACGACAATCAATTATTGATAAGTTAACTCATCGAAAATAACTTAATAGATAAAGAATGCAGAAATTTTATGCAAATATCACAACAAGTAAGATTAAAATTAAAATTTCAAATTTCTGATACTGGTTGATCGTGCAATCGGAATCGGAACTCGTTTCGAACCCGATATTTGAGTCGTGCAAGTATATATTATGTTTACTGAAAAAATTGTTAGTTTGAACTTTTAATTTGTATTTCAGTCTGAATATCTTCAGCTTCTTAATTTGCTTTGAAATGCGTAAACATTTTCAGGATGGCTGTATAAATATGTTTATGTCTGTTGAACGTGTGGTCTACATTTCTAGGCTCGCAAGGTGGAATCTAATGCTTTCAAAAAGTTGATATATCTAAAAAGAAGTGAGACAAATCGAAACTTCAAGATAATATCATGTCTCTAATTCCAGTAGTTTTATTTTAGCAATTCGTTTTCTAGATGCGTAGGTATATACAGCCTTAGTTGGATTTCTGCCTCGGTATATTGAGATATCACTTCTTTAATCTTTCCATTCATGGAATTCTTTTTTAGATTAATTTTGTTTTCTTTCAGAGTCGGAAACAGCTGCAAGTTTACGCTTTAAAGAGGTTGTTGGCTTCACCTTCAGCTGGAGAATTCAGGTAACTTCGTCTTAAGCTGGTACAGTTTGGCAGAGTATCCGCTTGCACCCTGACGACATATATAATACGTATACGGTGGCTAACAGTTGGAAATTCATAATATATTGTTCAGTGTGTACCGGAAATCGTGGCAAAATAAAAATGCCGTATACAGTGATTTCTTGTGATTTCCATATTTTTGAAATGAGAACCCAGCCTGATAGGAATGTTTCTCATACTAGTAAGTTAAGAATTGTATATAAAACTGACCCCGGTTAGGCCCCGGCAAATAACGTGCGGGTTCCCGGGCCGTACGCCCCGGTACATCTCTAATATATTGTTCTGTTTCAGCGGTGCATCAACCGGTGACTCTCAGCCTTCCGGCAGCAGAGGCAACGCAAAAATCGGAGGAGGTGTTGGCAAAAAATTAGCATGGATATTTGGATTTACGACACTAGGCTTGGGCGGCACAATTGCATACGCTTATTTGGAACCGGATTTTCGACGGAAACTTGAGGACTCGGTGCCTGTGCTAAAACCGTATTTAAGTCAAATTCTAGGAGACCCAGCGACCCAATCCAGTATTCAAGCCGCGTAAGTTATATAAATATATACTAAAATTAGTTTGGAATATTTTTGCTACAATGATAACGTATGTTTCAGGACAGGATCGACATATACGTCGTAGCAAGTTTCCAATATATAAAAGATGTATTTACCCGAAGTCATACAGAATCAAATTTGTTATAGATCCGACAGTTTGACCGAAATCAAAGACAAAGTCGGCAGTTATTTGCCGGCAAAGAAGGAAAAGGTTACTTTTGTTATTTTTTACATTTATCTTATATCATATGTAATTCAGATATTAGAGTCGACCTGTGCCCCGCTAAAGGAAACAGGGTCAAGAGGGTGCCGAGACCGAATAAACATACTTTTATGCGACTAAATTGCTTTCAACAGTGATCATATTTACATGCTCTGTCCGGTTAATATGCAATTCCGGTATTCGGTAAATTAGTATCCTATCGCACCCTGGTTGAGATACGTATTCCAGTTGCATCTGTGTTCAAGATGTGCCGATACAAAATTTTTTGCGCCGATTTCTCTTTTGAAAATCTGCCGATGTCGATACCGATGCCGATATGCACCCAGAAATGAAATTGATAGCATTCCAACTGACTGGTATGTCCGAAAAGTATTGGCAAAGAATCGGCAATTTTTTGCTCTGCCGATGCCGAAAATCTTGAAAAGTGACGATAATTGTATTTATTCTGTAACAACAATTATAATACATATCAGGGTTGCAACCGGAATGAAACTTTGTCTTAATCGGAAATTGGATTTGAATTCAATTTTTTGTTGGAACCGGAATGGCGATTTTAGTTCTGGCACTCACTTTATTGTTTGGAAAAAATATCGAAAATATTAATTTTTTTATTAGTAGCAAGTATATAACTTCAAGCGCAAGCATACGCGTTGTATGATGTAGGACTACGTTTCACTCTATTTAACTATGTAAGAAACGTTGAAAAGTTTTGCTTTACCCTTACTCACATGAATATTTTCAATTTCATATGAGATGTAATTTCAAGGTAATATTCGATTCCCACCACAGTCTCACGGGTGTAAGGCGTGATTAATAGGCACTTATCCAGGGATGGGCGGTCTTGGTCTCGGCAGGTCTCGGGATTTGGCGGGTCTCGGTCTCGGTTTTGTCAGTATCGGTGGTTTGCAAACCGAGACCAAAGAGGTGAAAAAGCGATAAGCAATCACAAAAATTTCCCTTAGGCCACAGCTTTGGCCCGGAAGTACATGCACATTTCGTCTACCAACACAGACAGCGAACGATTGGGGAGCACTGCCTGGTTATATAGCGATTTGAGAACCAGAATAACATCTTCGGTTACCCAAAGCTCTATTTTTGAAAGGAAACCCAAAACACTTTGATTTTATTGTGACAAAGCACAAATAGTTGCATTTTTGCGTTTAAAACGTTTAATATATTGTTTAAAAAATTATGGGTCATGGATCGTCAGCGTTTATAACGACATGCTATGTTAAAAAATTTTCCAGCCTATTCGGGTTGCCCGTGAGCAAAAACAACACTATAGCTCTGAATTAGAGATTGTATAGAGGGTGTTTTGAGATAGTGTAAATTTTCCCGATCCTGTTCGAAGGGTATGGCGACAATAGCCAAGTGAAAAATACAGTAAAAAATAAATATTGGCGGTGATTTATTAGTTGAATTATATGAAACGGCAATTCAAAGCAGATAAAACTATTCAAAAGTTCTGTTAAAAAATTTATTAATATTTTCGGTTTGGTTAAAAATTGACCGAGACCAAAAGTCTCGGTCTCGTTAGGTTGGGTCTCGGTCTCGCTTTTTTGACCGGGACCGTCCTTTCCTGCACATGCCTAATCTGTGGACGTGAAACAAGTTATGTATTTATGAATTTAAGATTCTCAGTTCGTAATATCAACCAGTCGTGTGGAACTACATGTATTGAGCGAAGTAATTTAGGCTTAACTAATTAAGCTAATATGTAAATTAACTATTAGCTAACTATTCAGTTATCGGACCTTTGTCTTGCGAAGTCTGTGCTATGAACAAACTGATAAGTTTGAGTATCTACCTGGAAACAAGATTGTTAGATTTTGTGTGTTAATAAATACGTAACTTACAAACTGCTCAGTAGACCTGTTTCAAACTGTGTAATGCACGATCAATCGTAATCGGAATTTTGAAATTTCAATACTTGCAGTTGTGATATTTTGCATAAAACTTATGTATATATAACTTATCTGTTAAATTTATTTCGGTGAGTAAATTGTCAATTAATAATTTATTGTAGATTAGCTTTACAGAACTAAAAAATCATCGCCGATTTGTTCATGCGACGTTTTAGCAAATTGTTGCCAGGCAACAGACACCCTAAATCATTATTATATTTGTTAATATATAATTATTAGTATAGTCACAAAATTTGTAGTTCAGATTCCAATTGCGGTATAAATTTGTTGTTCCGATTCCGATATAATCCAGTTCCGCTTTGCACCCTGGCTGTAATTGTAATTTGCTATATTTGAGAAGTTAATACGTTTTAAAACAATTCAGAAATTATTACTAAATTTAGTAAAATATACATAATACGCACGCACTTTTTTAGAAGTCACACCAAGAGCCCCTGCCTTCCTTGCTTCCAAAGAAAAAGAAAGATGAAGATGTAACCATTTCAGGTGTGTTACTGGTGTTGCGGTAAATTTTTAATGCAATACTGTTGTAGCGTTCTTTGAGTTAAAATTATCTGTAGTATTGTTGAAAGTCTGTACACATTTATTCAGTTGTTTCATTGAAAAGTTCGTTTCTGATGTATAACAGCTTATGACAATGACGGGGTACAGATATATGGTCTTTTGTTCATTCTTAGCGTGTTTGATGGTTTCAGCAACACCTTTAATCAGTACAACAATATCAGATGTCCCAATAGTAACGGAAGCCGAACGTGCTCGTGCAGTAAAAACAGATATGCACGAAACAAAGAGGAAAAATGCAGGTAAAGCCCTATTCATACGTGCAAGTTTTTGTAGCAAAAAGTTGCATATGCAACTGGCATGGACCGGTTTGGTCACAAAACAGCTTTGAACTTCTTCAGCTGCAAATTATTCACAGGAATTCAGGCTACTAAACTTTATTCGCATTTGTGAACGTAGTTGCAAGTCGCTTGAATTTCTTGCACAAGCATTTTGATTGGCCCTCCAGACGACATGTTGTTGAGTAATTTATTTAAATATCAAAGTCGTTTGATATTTTGCTGTCCACTGCGATTGTGACGTGGCTTGTTTTCCATTTTTACTCACTGAACAGAAATTGTATTTGTATGAAAGCGTTTTCAAGTCGAGAAATTTAGAGTAGGGCCTTTTTAACGCGTGAATGTTTTATGCAGGTGAAACTTGATCATTGTCTGAACAGCTATTTATAGCGTGTGCTTGATATTCATTGTAATAGTGTGCAAATTATTCACAAAAATTCATGTCAAAATGCATAATGAGAATGATGTTTTCTTGCAAATACTTGCAGTTGCAAGAACTTCGTGCAAATTATAACTGCGAGTTTTCGCAGCAAAAACTTGTACATGTGAATAGGGTTTCAGTAGTGCATTCAAGTCTTCTGTGAATTTTTGACATGACATCTATACTGTTACTTTACAAATTTGCCGAACAAACTAACTTTTGCCTTCTGGTAACATAAAATTGGAACTACATTTAGCATATATCCGCAAGCTAGGTAGCAACGTGTTTAGGGCTGAAACAAAATCATTGATGTATTATATTTTATTGGCAGTTTTGTCATTTTAGCTCTTGAAAAACGGCTGAACGACGCTGTAGCAAATGTTGAACGCCAATTAGCCTTAGCTTTAGCTGCTGCGGAATCAGCCGTAACTGCGATTACGTATCATACTAAATTGCTCCGACAAGCGGTTGACGACCCAGAGGTAACCTGGCTACTAAAAGTTTTTGAGTAAAGTTGCGCGTGCGTTTATGTTTTGTACTCCGGGATCGAAAGGTTGATGTCTGTCCGACGAGTTTCTCGGGAACAGCAGAATGTATTTTAATAAAAATATTTGTTTGGAAGGTTATTGAGCGAAGCTCGGAGTTTCGCGAAGCGTTTTAAGTTTTGTACTCTGGGGTCGAAAGGTGGCTGTTCGTCCGTCTGTCTGTCCGTCTGTCCGTCCGAAAAGAATCTCAGGAACGGCTGGAACGATTTTGATAAACTTTTTTTGTTTGAAAGCCAATTATCCATGGGTGTTAACCTCGCATTGGGGTTTTAAAATCTTAAGCCGTTTATTAGCTACAGGCTAATTTGCATAATTGTTAAGCCTAAATTAGGACTTTTTACATTATTTCGCAAATTATGAATAGACTATTTATTACAAACCTCCAAAACCGATAATTGAGTAGTTAGCTAATAGATAATTTGCATATTCGCTCAATTGACAAGACAAAATTAGGACTTTTTAAGTTATTCCAATAATTATTTGGGCGGCTGAAAAGTTTTTGGGTGCGATGAATCTGAATAAATTGTTAACACCTCTAAAATCGATAATTGAGTAGTTAGCTAATAGATAATTTGCATATAAGTTATAATTGATAAGCCTAAATTAGGCATTTTTACAATATTTCACAAGTTATTAGGGTTACAAGCAATCTAGTTTCAGCAATAATAGGTTTTTGCGTGCGAGGAATCTGAGTAAATTGCTTACAACCTCCAAAACCGATAAATAAATAGTTAGTTAATAACTAATTTAAATGTTACCTTAATTGCTTACGTGTGTTCGAGCTTCGCTCAATAAATGTAGTCCCACTACGACTGGTTATCTTGTGCTGTTAACCCCGCGTTAGGGCGTGTTTTAAAACGTTAAACTGGCTGTTTATTAGCTACATGGTAATTTGCATGATTGGTTAAGCCTAAATTACGGCTTTTTACATTTTTCACTAATTAGTAAGGTTTCTAACTTCACTACTTAAGGGTTTATGTGTGCGAGTAATCTGAGTAAACTGTTTATAAATTTCCAAAACCGATAATTTAATATCTGGCTGATAGCAACTTTACATTATTAGCTTAACTTTTTAAACCTAAATTATTAAATTATGTCACTGATTATTAGGTTACAAGCAATCTAATTTCAGTAATTGTTTACAAACCTCCAATATCGATAATTCGAATAGTTAACTAATAGCCAATTAATCTACCTATTAGCTTAATTAGTTAAGCCTAAATTAAGACTTTAAATTATTTCACTGATTATTGGGGTTACAAGAAATCTAATTTGGGTACTGGATGGTTTTTGGGTGGGAGCAGTCTGAATAAATATTTTACAATCGTCCAAGACGGACCTGTGAATTATTAGCTAATAATTTTGCGTATTAGCTTAATCGAAAAGTAAGTTGGTCTAAGATGTGTTTGAGCTTTTAAGCTTGGAAAGTTTAACCAGACTGATTAAAAAGGTAAATATATGTCAGAGCTTCGCTGAACACATGTAGTTCCACTAAGACTGGTGTATAATTGCATCCTATTTTTACAATGATCAGTGATTGATATTTAGCCCTGGATGTATTGCGAAGTATATGTATCCATTTCAGAGCAAAATTTTTTCAGTCGAACTTTACCACTATTTATTGTTATAAATATAAGGGATGAGTACAACGTGTCAGGCCATATAGTACTGCTTTGGGCGCAGTGTAGAAAGGCTCAAACTTTTTTGTAATCATTTTTTGCAATCAATAATGTTTACTCGAAAGCGCCGTTCATAACAATCATGTAGAAATTATCTGTATTGAGTGACAAACAATCATTGAGTAGATTTCAGTCTGACAAGAAAGACCCCCTGTGGCAATCGGTGTCGAAAGCATATGATTCTATGCAGTACGCCATCAAAGAAGACACCTCAAAACGATCAGAAGCTGAAACTTTACTCAAAAAGCTTAGAGAAATTGTTAATGAGGGACGAAGTAAGTTGTAATCCAATTCTTTTTTAATAAAATCTATAAGAAATGCTTTGTTTTAATATGACTCAGATTACCAGTTCTAACTTTCATTCAAGACATCTCAAAACAATCAGAAGCAAAAAATTTACTCAAAAACCTTGGAGAAATTGTTGTGAGGGACGAAGTAAGTTGTAATCGAATTCTTTTTTCAATAAAATCTGTGAAGAAATTTTTTGTTTTAATATGACTCAGTTTGCCAGTTCTAACTTTCATTCATGCTATTTAATGTTACGTATTTTATTTGATTTGTCATTTAATTTTTATTGTGTTTCTTTTCGATATTGACCAAACAAATTACTTTGATATATTTACCTTTGCAATGTTTAGGCTCAAAGAATACTTCGGAAAATGAAGTACTTTTATCAGCGATGGAGAAAATTAAGGATGTGACATACAAGATAGATGATGCAAAGCAGAAGGTAAAACGTTTGTTCATCTGAGAGTATTTTTGGCCGAACTACGAGGTTACTTAAAAACTGAAAAAGGTCATAAAAATTATCTGAATCGAGGTAATACCATTCTGAACAAAACTTGTAATCAGTGACAGTGTCAATACTGATATGCTCTCTCTAGGCTCCAAACATGTCATGTAAACATACTTTACACTTTTATCTACATTATAACTGAACAATTATACAAAATATGTTCGACGTCCAAAAAAGTGAAATTTTTAATGTTAAAAATACTCAACCGGTATTTGGAAAATCTCGAGGGGACTCTTTAATTGGATGGTAAATCGAGTTTGAGGGGGTTTCGGGCGAGTGTGGCCCAACCAGGGTATGACGGGATATCCGGATCCGGCAAAAAATGGACATCCGGCTCCGGTGTTCCAACTTGTCGGATTTGTTTTAAAAACTTCAAAGAATTGAAACCATCATTTTGTATTTATGCAAACCACCATGGAAATGACTGACTTTTACATTTACACATTTTTCAGTCATATAAACTAATTTTTGAAGCCTAAGCGAAAATAATAGCCTTAATCCTAAGTCGCCTCTATTGTATAGTACCTCGGGAAAACTTAATGCCCTTTATAGTAACGTGGGCCAAACAAATGTTGCAACTGAACACAACAACACTACAGAAATATACAACACTGGAATAGGGTCGGTGCTAAAGTGTTTAAAATTGCATCAACGTGGGATGTTAAGCATTGTCATGTAATTACTTTGGATGCATTAGGCCACAGATGGAAGAGTTGTTAGTTACGTACGTTCTGATTTGAATGCCGTTCAGTATTAGATTTCAATTAATTATCCGGCTCCAACTATAGCTGGATATTAAATTATACGGTTGCAGCATTATCGGTATTCGGTCGCCAGGGTGGCACTTTGACCGAATCCGAATCCATTGCTCACTTGCCGAATCCGAATCTTGCATTTTGCTAATTTTCGATATATCAATATTTTGTTTCAGAATAGCAAATAATAAAGTTCGAACATTGATTTTCGACCTGTAAAACTAATTCTACGCTTTTACAAACGCAATTACATCAGGCCCAACCTTATTTTTGAGATTTGTGACCTGTAACAAAATATACTGACTTTTATAACAGGTTATTAAAAAATTTTGTTTGGAAATGAAAAATATATTCCACACATTGTTGGATTCGGCTTTTTCACTTCCGAATCCGAACCGCAAAGTTTTGCCGACTTCGAACTTTCGGTGACACCCTGCCGGTCGCAACCAACTTCCACGCCGGTAGCAAGTTTTCAGCACTAGATAACCCCTGGTATCACCTTCACTCACAATACATATTTATATTTCTGTTGTAATCATCAGTGCTCTGTACTTCATTGCAATGGTACATATTATTTATGATAAGTATCAAAAAAGATAACAGATGTTAGGTATTTCAGAATTTCGCTTTGTCAAAATTGCCAATTTTCGTTAAATTATAGGTATCATCAGCTTTGACAGAAGGCAGAGTTATGACGGAATTTAAAGAACTGGTGGCAAGAGGTCGCGAACAGTTTACGAAAGAGCTACGGTCGATATTGCCTAACATCGATATTAGTGAAAAATGTAAATAAACACATAAATACATTCGGTTACGATTTTAAACTGTCGTACCATGTGATATTCTCACCTACGTGGGGCTTTTACAAGTAATTCGTGTTTAACAGGCATGTGGTATTCAGATGGTTCTCCGCAGATGAAGCAGGGTTACGAATAGATCCATCCAACTATTTCTGATCCAATTACCTATCTTAGCTAAAGCGTTATTTGAATCAGTACTGGACCCTAACTACACAAATCGTGAAAATAATTATACGTCGATCATTTGTTAGTGCTGTGTCTTTGTTGTGTTTTAGCTAAAAAGTTGACTACTGAAGAATTAAACGCATTAATTGCTCATGCTCATCTTCGTGTTGATCAAATCAGGTGGGGGATAAAGTTTGAAGATTATTTTGACTTGCTTAGACTGTCATTTTTTATCTTACATATTGTATTATTCAAAAAATATATATAAATAATTAAATTACTATCAGTTCGCAAACGTACTTCACTTCAACGGTGCCATAAGACATAGTGAGTATTCAACTTCGGTTAACTCGTTTTTATCCATAAAATTAATTTTCGCTCGTTTTTATTGGAGCGAAGCGTTTTATGTTTTGTACTTGGGGGTCAAAAGGTGGATATCTGTCCGTCCGAAAAAAATCTCAGGAACGGCTGAACCGATTTTGATAAACTTTTTTTGTTTGAAAGCCAATTATCCTGGGGTGTTAACCTCGCATTGGTGTTTAAAAATTTTAAGCTCTTATTTAGCTAGACGCTAGTTTGCATAATTAATTAAGCCTACATTAGGACTTTCTGCAATATCTCACTAATTATTACAGTTAGAAGCAATCTAATTTTAGCATTAAAGGGTTTTTGGGTGCGAGAAATCTGTATAGACTGTTTACAAACCTCCATAACCGATTATTGAGCAGTTATCTAATAGATACTTTGCATATTAGCATAGTTTATAAGCCTAAATTAGGACTTTTTACAATATTTCACTAATTATTAAGGTTAAAAGCAATATAATTTAAGCACTAAAGGGTTTTTAGGTTCGAGGAACTTGAATAAATTGTATACAAACCTCTAAACCGATAATTGAATACTTAGATAATAGCTAATTTGCATATTAGCATAATTGACAAGACAAAACCTGGACTTTTTAAATTATTTCAATAATTATTAGGGTTTACTGAAGGTTTATGGGTGCAAGGAATCTGAATAAATTGCGTACAAACCTCCAAAACCGATAATTGAATAGTTAGCTAATAGCAAATTTGCATATTAGCTTAATTGACACGACAAAACTAGTACTTTTTAAATTATTTCAATAATTATTGGGGTTTACTGAAGGTTTTTGGTGCGAGGAATCTGAGTAAATTAATTACAAACCTCCAAAACCGACAAATAAAAAGTTAGCTAATTTCTAATTTGCGTATTACCTTAATTGTTTACGTGTGTTTGAGCTTCGCTCAATAAATGTAGTCCCACTACGACTGGTAGAGATAACGCAATTAGTGGAAAATGTGGGAATTCAGACACCAAAATCACACGTGGTCGGAATCGAAATGAGTACAAAAAATTTCCAGAATTTTAACCGGATATGGAATTCCATTGCAGGAATCAGTTGCACGAGCAACAGTTGCGGGAAGAACAACACATCGCACAAGCTGTTGATCGTCAAAAAGCTGAAGATAGGCGTGAATTTGATGAGAAGTTAGCAAAGGAACTGAATAATGCAGTTCGTGGCCTGGATATCGAATATATTCGGAAGGCTAGTTTGTTTAACTATCTTCTCTTTGGTTCGTTGCCGTTTTTTGGGGCGGGACATTGGTTGGGATTTTTAGCCGGTTTGGTCACGTTATTTTTCATTTACTTTGTGTCACCGGAAACTTAGATCTAATTACATAAATGAAGCAGAGGCATGATTTCAGTTGTCGCTTGCTAATTTTGGACTGTTGCGTGAATAGTTACTGACTTCTATCATATTGCGGAGCGTGCCATTTAATAGTTGCTAGTGTGCTGCTGAACAGAACGTTAGTATTAAAAAGGTATTCAATGATTTTCGGTTAATGTAACAGTCGGAAGCTGCGAGAAAAGCACCTGTTTTAGGGAATTTGCAACAGCGTTAGCCTAAAGTACTTCGAACGCAGTGTCAAAGTTATTTGAAAAATTATTTCTATTTTAGTTGGCTTCCAAACGCGACGAATGGGAAGATGATTTGAGGGCGCAGTTGCGTCGAACTACAGCTGCTCATGCGGAACATTTAGAAGAAGTGAGTGAATGTGTTTATGGAGCTACAATTTTTAGAACATTGACTCTCGTTGGTTTCTTTTGTTACCTTGCATATAGGTTTTTTCAAAGTGCATTAGACTTACTGTAAATGTTTGTATTCACATAAAAATGTTCGGCTATTCCTGATAGACCCTTGATGTGGAAGCTTTATATGGATATCAACGAAAACATTTTACAATTATATGGTTTGTATGGTTTGCGAAAATAGTATAGTTTCACATGTTGACAATTTTACCTTCCTTGTTTTATAAATCGTTTGCATGAACCTGTGTTTACTTAATTGTTGTGCGCTAAGGTGCTCGCCAGCCAACGGGAACAGCATGAGATGGAAGTAGCACGCAGAGTTGAAGAAACATCCGCTGATGAAAGGTTGAAATTCCATCGACTTGTAGCATTGTCGATGGCAACACTGCAAGGCATTCAATCCGTCCTCGAAGGTAAGTTAATGATCGTGTTTGCTTATTGAAATTTACTATTAATATGAGTTGGAGAGGTTTTAAATGGAAATATTGTAAGCAGTCCAAAATAATTGTTTTAAATCGTTGACCAATTTTATCTTATAATTATTTTGAAATGCAGTTGCCTTTGCGATTGTAAATTAAAGTTATCGCAAGCAGATACTTTTATGTATCGTTTGCGTCGCCTGTTTGGTTGATTCGGCGTTCATAATACATTTAACTGGCTGCCATCGGTAGAATTTTAAGATTGATTCTACATACGTTATCCCTGACTACTGTACAAATCGGTGGCATCATCGTTATTATCATCATCGATTTAGACGCTTTTTTCTAGATGTCAGGCGTTGGGTTTCGCCACACAGCAATCAACTCTCACCCGTAAACTCCACTCCTCCAGACCCCACAGTGGATAGCATCCTCTCTCTCCAATCCCGCCTTCGCACAATCTCTATTCAACTTGCTCCCTGCATCCCCTGCATCCTGCCATCGGTTTCCCTTGTCGCGTATCACCGTTGACCTCAACCTCTAGCGCCCGCCAAATTCCGCATTCCTCATCTCTCATCACATGTCTATACTACTGAAGCCTTGACCTCTTCACCACCGTCGCAACGTCCTCCTTCATCTCTGCCATGTGCATCAGGTCAGCGCTACGATTTCTGTTCCTCAGGTTTGCTCCACACATCATCCTCACCATTGCCTTTTCTGCTCTGCGCAAGATACCCTCTTTCTCCCTTTATATCACCCGTGTCTCACCTTCATACACCATCGCTGATCGCACACAAATGCTCTGTACATTCTCCCTTTCATTCTCAGAGACCACCTCTTACCATACAGCACCCTGCTCAATTCCCGAAACTTGATCCAGCCAACCCTTATCCTCGCCGTTACCATATTCAGACAGCCTGCTCCAGCATTCAATCTGTCCCCCAGATACACAAAACCTTGTACTCTCTGGACAACATCTCTCATACCTGCATCCGCTTCAGTTTCCACCACACCATTTGCACACCTCTTACACACAAACGTCGCTACTACCCTTCAAAGTGCGCCTTTGACTCAGCTACATAACTTGTGCACCCATTTTCTGTCTTACTAACCTCTCTAGCCAACTTCGGCGCGCACCATCATCTTCGTTTTACTCATGTTCACTTTCAGTTGTTTTTACAACGATCTATTCATTACATGTACACGCACTACATCCATCATCACCACAAACAGAAACGGAGACAACTCAGGTCTTTGGTGAACTCCAACCTTCGCATCAAACGCACTTGACAACTTTCCTCCGACCTTCACTCTCGTTCTCACTACTTCATACAACTTCATCACCGCTCCCACAAACCACTCATTCACATCTTTTTCTCAGCGCCCATTGGATCACCTTTCTTGAGGCTCTATCAAACACGTTCTCTTAATCTATGAAAAACGTATAATTTTTCCAATCCTCCGGCATTTCACCGCCATCTAAAATTTTGTTTTCAATTCATGTAAGTACCTCAGTTCTATCGTTCCTCTTGCCTTCATGTGTTCCGCCGTAATACCAGTCATCCTTGAGTCACCTCCGTATCAACATACTTATCCAACTAATTCGCTTATTGCATAATCTTTTCCATATGATCCTTTCACACCTCAGCCCGTTTCTTATCATCCAAAAACAGTTTTCCTGTTCTGTTATAGACACACCTAGTGTCTAGCAAATATTTACCATCTCTTACCGACTGCTTCGCTGCCAGTTAAAATTGTGAGGGCTAATACGTGTTTGTCTACGCAAGCGCCTACTTGGGTGTTATATTTTAACACAATCAATATGCATCAATCAATAACAGGTGTCAATTTACAAATTTGACGTGTTAGCCTCATTTGTGAAATCCCAATCTTGACTCGTTATTTTCGTCTGTGACTTTTCATCCCTAGCTATGCGGCACATGTCATCATCTTTCAGGACGTGTAGAACTCGACACGCAAAATCGCCTGGCTAAAGAACTGTGGCTTGCGTGTCAGCATTTACGTACTACAGTTGTGTTGGGTCGACCAGACGGCAGAGATTACGAATCTCGAAGAAAACCACTCGCAAACGATGTAAGGTTTTCTATCTCTTGTCAGTAATAACAGCAAAATGTTTTTATGTTTCAAAACGAGTCGTTTTTGTCGTTAACTTTAACCTTAGGATGGTTATTAACTACTTTAAGTTTTTGAAATTCATCCAACTAAAAATGATTGTTAGAAAGCATAGAAGAAGGTCATATTTTTCACTTTGGGATCATAAGTTCTTTCCCTTTCATGATATTCCGTTTGGTTTCTGCACTTATGGTGTGACGAAAATGTCCTATAGTGAAATATACATAGTGTTTAAGTAGTTTTCATGGCCGTCTGTTGAAAATTGTTTAAATTTTGTTCAAACAAAAATATTTGGCGCTCGCATCATTCGAAAATATATCTTGATTAGTCTTATTTTATGCAGAGGGAGTCTCCTGGATGTTTGCTTGCTTTAACAGCATCCCCTTCATTTTGTAGAATCTCGAATAACCGAAGTGCTAGTCGGTAATGTTACTTTGCCCCTGCACTACTGAGTTGCGCAGTAGAGTTGTAACGTTTTAAACTAAATACGACCCGAATTTTTCTAGTTCGCACTAGTACGAACGAGAAAAATAAAAGTGCAAATGACAGAGTTGTATTGTGAATGGGGTGCTTTTAAACCTTCTCGTTCACTAATCCTTTCTTATAGCTCAACCTCTGTAAAAGTTGTGAACAATTGTTGAAATGTTTCTCAGCCAGAAGTTGCATTGTGCCATGTGTTGATCTAGTCACGGACAGAATTAAGTCAACCGTATTCGCGACCCAAACGCGGTTCGGCCCGCAATTGCTCGCCATCGCAATTAACACGAACGCAAAAACCGCGGTTTCGTACGCAGTTTCGCGCTTACAATCGCGGTTTAATTCTTTTCGTGGCTGTATGACTTCCACCATTTCTACAAATCTCTTTCTCGCAATCAAGAATTTTAGCGTCGCATGAGCCGCAAGAAAATCAATCCAATATATTTAATTGTAGTTTGTAGGTAACATCTGGAACCAGAAGTGTGTCTCCGGTTCCGAGCAATTTTTATAGGTTATTTTGGTCATCATAAAAAGTAACAGTGGGATTTAGATAATTTCTGGGATATATCTGTATTTTTGAATAGTTCTATTACTGGTTGTTTTTAGGTAATGAAAGTGAAGGAAGCTGGGCGCAATAACGCATTTGTAATGACAATGATCAATTCATTGCCAGATGACTGTTTGGTGGACGGCGTTTACACTGAAGATGATTTATTAGCAAGATATAAAAAGGTTTGTTTGCTGGGCAAAGAGTATTATGTATGACAAGTGTTGAATATTTACGTTGAGCAATCAATGCCGGCGATATATTTGCTTGATAGAAAAAAAATTGATGCTAAATAAGTATGTTCTGGTCATATTGGTTGCAATATTTATTCTGCAACACTAACTCGGTTGTACAAAACACCGTTTTGCATCTGATTTGTTCATAAATGGTACAGTGTGATTGTAAAGGTCAGCAGGAACTATGCCCAAATATAGTATATATATTTAGCGCTCTAGCTTTAATTGTAGAGATAAGGCTGTTGTGAACACAAAAAACCTCATTGTTTTCAGGTACGCAAACTGTGTCGTCGTACCGCGTTAATTGATGATAATGGTGGCTCGTTGGTTCAGTATTGCTTATCGTTTCTTGAGTCTCTGTTAATTTTTGACTCTTGGCGCAGTGCAGGTGTGTCGGCGGAAACGAAGCTTGATCCCGAACGCTCCTCGGACACATTTGGATTGATTTCAAAGGCTACCCAGCTTGTTACCGACGGAGATTACGAGTCAGCTATTCGGTAGGTACTCGTCTGCTTTGTTAGTTTGCTCCAAACGAACAAACTTCAAGCCACTAATGTTCTCGCAGCACAAGATCAGTGATTTTTCTGCTTGGAGATGAGAAAAAATCAAGCCATGACTAATGTGGTCGCAGCCAAGAAGTTTGTAATTTTTTTGTTAGTTTTCGCTAGCTTTTCTTCGTAATTTTATTAATCAAGTCAGTATTGCTAGCGGGATAGCCAATGCATAGAAAATGGGTTACGTCCTATAAAAATATCGGAGGATGGGTTTATTTTTTACCAACTGGAATCCGTCCATGGCTACACTGCTGTACGAATATGATAGAAATAATTTCAATTTTATAAGCAAACAGTAACAAATAGTGTTTTCGTGAGAATTTGTATCCTAGGTATGTCTTATGTATTGGAAATTAGATGTTATTTTTGTGCCAATTTTTACTAAACAATTAGATAGACGTGCTCGCAAGATTGTACTCAGTTTTTCTTGATTACAGCGTGCTGCAACTGTTACGTGGTCAACCTGCACGTATTGCGAAAAGTTGGGTTGAAGATATGAAAACACATTTGGAAACGAGACAAATTGCAGATCTCTTGATAGCGCATGCTGCTGCAACAAGTGTTAGGACTATTTATTAAATTATAATACCTAATTATTTAGTCTCATATTTACAGGAAAACACCTGAATTCATTTGTGGCAAATCTGCGCTAAGGAATCTTCGAATTTTCAATTTTGAGGGTTCAGTGATGCTAATGTATGATTTTGTGGTAAAGTAAAGTGTTTTACTGTCGCACAAAATTTTTTCAAAGTTATAAACACTTACTGAATAGCGCAACTCGTGCAAGCACGCGAAAACTTTCACAACCTAAACTGCTCGCACCTACATAATGGTTGATTTTCTGCCGGAGCCAGAGGCAGACCCCGCTTCTACCTATTTCAAAAATGTGGTAATCTCGTTTTATATCCGACATTAATGTGCATTGTGGTATATTCTAGAAACTATATAGTGTTTAGATTTAATATTTTCAGTTGAGTCGTAAAGTATTGCTCGTTTGTAATAAAGTTGCTGATTGTAGTTTATTGAGCTGTTAATATATAATACCTGCTATCGAATATTCTATTGGACCACCGTTAGTATTTATACGTATGTCCATCGCCCTTGCAGTCAATTTTAGTTTGTTCAACCTGTTTTGAACATTTTCACAGTGCTGACGTGTGAAAAAATGACTCCCATTAAGGAGGCCGCAGGTCATTTTTACGGAGTGTCGTATCAAAAGTGCCACCCGTTAAAAGAGACCACGGTCCGTTACTAAATGATCCTCTGTTCTTCCCGCCGGCGAGTATTCATAAGCACAGTGAAAACTTTATTTCAAACATTGTTTAAACTATAAGGTACCTAATTTCGCGTAATCTCCGGATGCACCTCCAACTACGAATTTGTTTAACCTCAGGAGTTTGTAAAACTAAGGAAATCGCTAATGCCGTTCAAAATTTGAGGAGCAGACGATGAAGCTAATTTAAGTTAAAGAACAGTTTACTGCAAAATTCACAGTACACACATACATTGGCGCAGCCAGGATTTTGGTTTGGGAGCGCCATCGTTGAATTGTTTAGCACGGTGCTTTACCTTGCGCGTTTTATTGCTGGTAGGAGAATTAACAAGCATGAGTTTGGCTGCGAAAATGGAAAATTCAAACGCCTATATTCCCATGTTTGGTGGGAAAAGTTAGAGGTGCAGGCGAGGTTCGCGAAAACTGGGAGAGTGGAAAAGTTAAACGTATAGGGTTTTTCAAGGTCTGGTTGGGAAGGAACACGTTGGTTGGTGTGTCTGGGACATTTGGATGTGTGGTTCGGTTTGGAAAACGAGAAAAGTGGCAAATTGAAGCGTGGTACATAATTCCTTTCGTTTGGTAAGGAAATTTAATTGAGGTGTAGGCGAGGTGCGGAAAACGGTAAAAGTGGAAAAGTTAAACGTATAGGTTTTTCTAGGTCTGGTTGGCAAGGAACACGTCGATGGTTTGGTTGGAAAATTGGGTTGTGTGATTCGGCTCGGAAAACGATAAAAGTGGAAATTTCAAGCGTAGGTATGCGATTCGTTTGCTTGGTAGGGAAATTTAGAGGTGTAGGCGTGGTTTGGAAAACGAGAAAAGCGGAAAAGTTTAATGTCTAGATTTTTCCGGGGATGGTAGAAAAAAACCTGAAACATAGGTATTGCTTGGAAAACGGTAAAAGTGGAAAACTAAAGGTCCTAGATTTTCCCTTGGCTGGTAGGAAAAATCTGAAGCTTAGGTTTTGGTTGAAAAACTTGAAAAGTGGAAAAGCGCTTAGATTTGGCTTGGGTTGCTAGGGAATATCAGAAGCACAGGCTTTGTTTGGGAAGTGGGAAAAGTGGAAAACAAACACTCCTAGATTTTCCCTTGGTTGACAGAAAAATCTGAAGCGTTTGTTACATTAGTAGAGATAAAGCATTAGCTCCCTAGATTTAACTCTGCGTTTAGAACTAATGCGTATTTCTAAGACTTATCTCTTGAAAATTTGCAAAAGGTTAACACCAATATGATTGAATAACTTAAGAATTCACACTGTCATTCAAAATATATGCTGGGAGTTTGGACTAAAATACAAATGCCTCAAATTTCAGGAAATAAAGATATATACTGTTGTTTACCTGTTTACACTAGGTAATTGTTATAAATATACAAAGTTACTCAGCAGTTTAACAGCATACGCAAAAAGTTACTGCCACAATTGCTCCGATTATTATCCCAGAATAACAAATCTATATACTACATAATTTTATCCAGTAGTAACTTTTACTACTTCTTTTTACATACGTCCCTTAAGATCCATTAAAGTTTGCACCCGGACTTTATTTCTTTGAACACAATCAGTGTAAACTCTTCGATCGTGGGGGATTCAGAAATTTTGGTCGGCAGCATTGCATCATTCATAATAGTCCAAACAGCTTGTCAGTAACGATGTGAGCGATCCCTGTGGAGGGGGCCATCATGGCCTGTGCGGGGGCCATCATCGCCTGTGCGGGGGCTCGTTAGATCTTCCTGTGATGTTGGGGGAACATTGTCACAACGGTCTTTCCGGGTAAACGGTTAAGAAGAGCGTCGCACCGAAGTACATCAAAGCGGTACTGCCACTACACAAATGTGGAGGGGAAAGCTTTTTCACTTGTAACATAAAATGTTTTGATTTCCTGTTTTAAAACTAGTTTCTAGTGCGAAAATTTTCGTCAATGTTGCGATACGGTCCTCAGGGGGGGGGGTGACGGCCCCCCTGCACTCCCTGCGATTTTAAGGAATACTAAGCAGAATGATGGGCTGCCACACCCCAAGCCCCTACACTAAACATTTTATTATTGAAACTGCTGAAATGACTGAAATAGTTTTGAACAGTTTGGTGCTCATCCTGCTTAGTATCATTTCAAATCACCGAGGGGAGCCACCATTTATCTTATTAAACGTGAAAGATTGTGGCGGGTGGGGGAGTTTTTTGTTGTGGGGGAACAGAGGAGCAGAAGTTCAACCCCATCGTGTTTAGTATTCCTTCAAATGGCAGTGCGGCCCCACAATTTGTCTTTAATATACGTGAAAGATTGTAACGGGAGGAAACTTTTCAATTGTGGTTGGAAACTAAAAAAGTCCCTGAATTCTATTTGTTTTAATTTTCAACTTTTCCTGTTTTCCAAACAAAATTTTCTTTCAGACTTTTCATAAATACCTAACCAGGGAAAACTTATACGTGTTAAGGTTTCACTTTTCCAGTTTTCCGCACAAAGCCTATGCTTCAGATTTTCCCTACCAACCCAAGGAAAATCAAATACGTTTAACTTCTCCACTTTTCCCGCTTTCCAAACAAAACCTATATGCTTCAGATGTTCCCTACCAACCCATGGATATTATCTAAGCGTTTAAATTTTCAACATTTTCCGTTTTTCAAAAAACTTTACACTACAGATTTTCTACCGAACCAGGAAATATCCACGCTTATGAATTTTCCACTTTCCAAGTTTTCCCAGGCAAACTTTATGCCTGTGATTTTTCCTAACAAACCAGCGGAAAATGAGATAGTCACACAGGAGTGGCTGCGCTGTACTTCGGGTTATAAATTTTTCACCTTGGAAAACTGGAGGCCCCTGTTCTGTACATGTGCCATTTCGCTCAATTTCATACTGCACAACAGACATCTGCAAGTGTATTGAATGAAAACATCTCAATGAGCGTACAAGGGGAAGAGCGTCATAGTAAAAACATTATTACATTTAAGCGGCAGTTCCTAGTCATTCCTGCTGCAACCAAAGGATTGAAAAGGGGTCATTTTTAGTGGTGGTCAATATTTTATTCCCATATCGGCCGCGTAAAAATGACCGGGGTTTTAAATGGGGGTAATTTTTACGTATTATAAAAATCAGGCCCCCATAACAAATATAACATAACTATAATCAATCAATCAATGATAAGTTAACTCAATGAAAATTTTTTGCAACATACCACAACAAGTAGGTCTGAAATTACAATGTCAAAATTCCGACTCAATTATCAGACTTAAGATTAGGGTTGTTAGACTTACGCTTAGGCTTGGATTTAGGCTTACACTTAGTAGCCCGTCCCCTATATTTAACATGTGCCGCGTCTTTAATGTTTTGAATGCAAAATATGTTTCTTTTAGAGGTGTCCAGGTTTCTGGTGGGTCTGTAAAAGAGTAAATTTAGATTCTAGATTGCATTTTTGGCTTAGGCTTAGGATTAGACATAGGCTTAGGCATCGGATCACTCTTTTGCAATGCTTAGGCTTCGGCTTAGGCTTAGGAATATGCGTAATCTTCTGTTACGCCCCGAAAAGTAACAGCCTACAATTTGATATAAACGCATATGCATGTCAATAATACGTATTTAACGTTTGTGTTTATGATCGAAGTCTTCTGAGATTTGGAATATTCATTCAAATTATGTATCAACGGCCTGGAGCTGGAGTAGTAGTAGTAGTAGTAGTAGTAGTAGTAGTAGTAGTTGTTGTTGTTGTTGTTGTTGTTGTTGTTGTTGTTGTTGTTGTTGTTGCTGCTGTTGTTGCAGTGGTTGTGGTGACTGGATTATCACAATATTGTGCAGTTCCGCCGGTTTTTAATGAACTGCCGATTGCGGATTTGAGGTTAGCACAATCAGTCTAAAATAAGCATTTATTTTTGATGTGATTTTGTGAATAAAAGTCTACTCGTTCACTGCAAATTCAAAATGAGTCGATCTTAACTCAGAATGAGTTGAATAGACTCAGAAGCTTGAGCTCTGAATTAGGCCTTTCAGAATTCTGAATTCTGAATTGATTGAACTCATTTTGAGTTCAATCAACTCACCCGGAGTGAAATCAACCCAGAGCGAGTTGATGTTTGCTGTTATTAACTCAGAGATAACCGGAAATGACTAATTCACTCTCTGCGTTGATTAATCAACACATCGAAATCCACAATGTTGTAAAGCAATGTATTCATCAAATTTATTCGTTTATAGAAGCAATATGGCATACAAGAAACAAGGGTAAATTCTGTTCGCGGCAGCGTGTGCTTGTACTTAAATTTTCCAAACAATCGCGTCAAAAATAAAACACTATAAATGTTCCCGAATTTAAAAGAACTTCTTTCATATTTTGGTAACAGTAAAAACAATAAAACGAGTCGCACGCAGGGTATGAACGTATAGTAAAAGTAACGAAAACTAAGACGAATAGTGATCAAGATAACGGAAACGCAAAACGGATATTGAAGTATAAAAGTTTCAAAGATGTTTTATTCTTCTGCCACCACTATTGAAGCATGTAAATATCTGTGCGTTTAAAAATAATAGAATATCCATTGTTTCTGTCCGAAACGGAAACAGACACCGATTTTACCGGAAACGGCTAGGTGGTTACGCTGGTCGCTTACGTAAACGTCTTTTCTATATGTAAAAAGTGTTTTGTAGCTTTGGCACCATTCCTAGATAAACTTTTCAGTTTGCGTCCGAGTAGTTGTTTTTACCAGTCTTTAACATTGTGTTAAGGGCGGACAGACCGCTAGTCATTTTAGATAGATTGACGTTTAAGGTACGATTAGCGTAAATGGCTATTGTTGCATCAATGAATGGTATTTATGCAACCTAAACTAAGCAGTGCCAAATTGTTGCAATAATTGATATGATACAATTTTAGGCATATTTCTAAATACTAAACTGGCGCCTCCAAACAATCTTGCTTGACTAAATAGAAAAAACGCATACCCCTCCCGCGATGGTACATTGCGCCATATCGTTGAACAACGCATTCCAATTTTCCTTCAGAAATGTTCCTTCTATACACGTCTTTAGCGCGCCTGACTTTGGCTTAGTCGCTTTTGAAACTTCTTTCCTGAAAATGAACGAATGATCTATAGAAACGTTAGCAGTCGACCAATGTAAGCATAGAGGTCAAGCGTTGAGACACAGAGAAGTTGTGTAGGTTTAGAGACACGGGACCTTTGGTTCAGGCTTTTGGCCTTTAGTTCGCTGATCCCTATAGCTAACACGAACCGAACCGTCAAATTAGTAATACTTTATTTTGGCACAATGATGGCTTTAAAGAAGACAAACCAAGCGGTGAATACTGCCAAACAAATAATGCGTCTATCGCTAGCTCAATTTTCTGTTTCACTAGTCCCATAATTTGATCCCGAGACATACTTTTCGAAAAACATTTTCCAAACTGAAATGCTGTTAAAAGAAGTGCGTGGAAAATAACTACTTATATATTAGCAACTCAGTTCCAATTTTAAATTGGTAGATAATTAGTGATACTTAAGGCTACAAATTATGTAGCCCTTTTTAGCCGTGGCGTTTACAAGAAGAGATATAGAAGAGATATTTCAAGTGGAGGAGCTGCTCAAAATAGCTTTGCACCAATGGCGGATCCATGGGAGGGCTCACCCCGGCCGTGGCCCCCCAACAGCATCTCGACAAAAATTATATAGTGTCAATTGCTGTTCTACGCTGTTTATTTCTCTGTTTTATACACTTGGTTTGTAACAATATGTTCGCATGTTTTCTGATTGAGATCTTAAAAGGTTTTGCGACGAAGCAATGTGCTATTTACGCTATTAACTCCAATGATGTTGAACAGACAAGAATGTGTTGATTCACGGATAATTCACCAGTAAGCAACCGAGCTTTCATTGTACTAGGTGTAATGTGCTATATTATCTGGTACTACTTTTTTCTTTATTGGTGTGTTTTGAAAGTTACTAATAGTTTTCTAAACGTATAAAATCAAGTGAGGTACATCAACGCACTGTAAGATTACACAATTGCATTGAAGTGAAATTAGATGTAAAAATTACGGCAAGTAAACGAAGGTAACAATAAAGGAAATTTGCGCAGGCAAGAGCGGTAACGGGAAAGGAATTTTGCGCGGGTATATCCGCGGGCAAAAAATAAGATTTTCGCTGGAAAAGTGCAGCGCGGATAAAAAATCGTTACCCACTTACACCTCTGACTGCAGTTTAAATATTTTATATTGAAACAATACGCGTTTTTTATAAAACTGACCGCTTGAGATCGCTTTTATACGTTCCCTTGTCTTGCTTATATACTTTGAGCATATGCTTTCGGACCATTTTGGTGAACACTTTGACAAATTTTTTCGAAATTTTCTCATCCAAAGTTGCCCTAAAATATACAGAATACATTTTTATCAGATAACGTAATAATGAAGATAATAGCAGGCAAGGTTGTTTTTTTCCGGAAAAAATTATGACCGCAAAAACAGAATTTTTTCCATTTTTTTCCGGAAAAAAATGGAAAAAATGGAAAAAAATCATTCTCTTCTGAGTGATTAGTTATACCATCCTTGCCCGGCGTTTGCCCGAAAATGCTTGTATTTTGAAACTTTTTAAAAGTTAAAAAGATGAAAAATTTTGCTGCCCGCTCTCAGCGATTTTTAAACATATGAGATGGAAAAATGTCAACACCTTTAGAGCAAACGCGAATCCTGCGAGCTCTTGTGCAATACACACTCGCGACTAGGTTAGCCTACAAGTCACACATGTTTTTTGTCCCTAGACGCATTTGGGTTTATTTGACATCAAAGCCTCTCAATTGCTGCAACTTTGCGAGCAAAGCGAGATTGAAGCTAGACGTATTGTTGTGTGAAATCACACGGTAAAAGCAAGCTTTCAATTTTGAGCGCCCTAACTTTGGCCACACTGTCGACGAAACCTTGTAAGTGAAGCGAACAAGATGCATATATAGTTTTACACTGAATCTCGTGGCAAAGCTTCAATTTTGTAATCAATTTATCTATTCATATGATACATTTTTGCTATTTTTGGACATATATTGTGTCCTGGTATACATATACACATGGTCACTGTTAATGTGTTGCATGAAACTTAGTTACATGTCGTCTAAAAATGTTATTTTATATCATATTTAGTTGCAAAATATATTTAAAAATAGTTTAATATTTTTCTATTTTTTTATTTTTTTCCACCCCACTTGGAAAAAATGGAAAAAACCATTTTTTTCTGGTAATTTTTTTCCGGCCAACAACCCAGATACCAGCTGCAACAACAGGGTGGTCCTCAGTTTTAAAACGGCGGGATTTACATTATGTCATGGATTTTAAAAAAATTTCAATACATACATTTTGGTATATCAATGTTACACGCGCATCAATTCACAAGGCTGTTCTACATCTCAGTGATTGTCCACATTAAAGCTGAGTTTATTACTATGGGTCACTGAGCAACTTGTATAGCCATGATTTAAATGCAAGTTATAAAACTCTCAACATTCTTGCAATAGGGGCTGCTTAGCATAGCTATTAATAGAAAGCAGAGTCCTGTTGTCTCATTCTTTTTTTTGAAAATATGGTACTTAATACACGGCGCCATATTAACGGTGCTATATATGTTCAAACCATAATAAAGACACAATTTTAGCACTTTTTGTGTCACATCTGTCTTCAGTTGCTGATTATCTTTCTAAATATTACAAACCATAGAACAGTGAAGTTCTAAACTTTGCATTTTCCACTGCACTTGAATTGCCATTTTTGAACATTGATTTTGTGGGCGAAACTGTACTAGTTGATGATCGATGATGCTCACCGTTGAGCATGCGTATCCTATTATGCAATAGCCACTGGAGCAGCGTGCGACCGGATACCAAAAAATGACGGAGCCAGATAATGAATTCAAGTTTAATATTAGATTGCATTCAAATATCAGAACATAGCTAACAATTCATCATTCCTTGGCTTATACTATCCCAAGTGTTTACGTGACAAATCTTAACATCTCACACCGATGCATTTTTAACACTTACGACCCTATTCCACTATTCTAGGTTTTTGTAGCGTTGCGTCCAGTTGCAATGTTTGTTTGGCCCATGTTTCTTTTATAAGCATCCTGTTTTACGTAGGCACTATAAAAAAGATGTGGTTAAGGCTATTATTTTGGCTTTAGGTTTAGGCTTTATATGTCTCAAAAATCAGCAAAACAAGTTTTTTATTTCAGACATAATTGTTTTGTTTCAGACTTTGTATTGTATTTCAGAAATATTTGTCGTAATTGTTGATGTAACGCACTCTTAAATTAGAGACATTTATGTGTTAAAAATTTGAGACACATATTTATGAAAAATTTCAGAAACTAATGTCTTGCATTCAAGACATATATGTCTGGAGTATAGAATGAGACATAATTACTTGAATTCAAGAAATTATTTATTTGTCTAGAATTTAAGAAATTATTTCTTGAGTATCCGGGATGTTTTTTGTGTGTGGAGGGATTCGAAGTGGTAACAGAAGCTCTAACGGCGATCTCTTATGGTCGTCCAGTTTTCTCTAAATTACAAGCTCGTTTGGTAAATAATTTTACCTTTGGAACTGTTTTTTGTATCGATGTACTGTAGCGACCCAAATAAGACAGGACAATAAGAGTGGGGTCCCCATATTGAATCCCAATCAATAGGAGTTCGTATCCCTAATAAGAGTCCGTAAGCGGATAGAGTCCTCAAACCCTAACAAAATAGAGTTCATAATGTCAATTATTCCTTATTGTAGTGCATAAATGACTCCATAACCAAATAAAGTTGAGTTACAGTCCGTAACCAAATAACAGGGTCGGTCCCCTCTGGAGAGGCCAAATAAAGATCTCTTATTTGGGCCACTATATTAAAAAAACATAAGCAGTAACTAGTTGTTTCATTTTCATGCAACTTGCATTGTGACAGTGTTTGTTTTGTACAATTTTGTTCCTTCAATTTGAAAAATGCAAGTCTTAATCTAATCGTTAGATTTAATGTTTTTTTAAAATTATTCAGGTAATACACTTACGTAGCTGCGATGCCTTCCGTTCCCAGTCCGAATACGTTTTGGAACTTTGTAGATTTTGTCAAATTCCCATTGACAGAACACACGGAATATGCTGCAAGCAGTGTAACTGCGATAAGCGTTATAGAACTCATTTTTGGTTTGAGTTAAATGTAATTTTGTATTTTATTAAACAGTTATTTGTCACCTTAATAGGAATTTATAGGTATCTTAGGCGTGGCATAGTTAACCGCTGTCTTCATTGGGTGGAACTAGGTACGACAAACGGTGCCGCTAATCGAAAGATTTTTTATAAACTGGTTTACGTTCCTGTGTCATCCGGTAGAATATGGCAAATCGGCATACGATGCCTAGCGATGCCGAACG
Organism: Enoplolaimus lenunculus; assembly: GCA_030248215.1. NCBI lineage: Eukaryota > Metazoa > Nematoda > Enoplea > Enoplida > Thoracostomopsidae > Enoplolaimus > Enoplolaimus lenunculus. The sequence goes on along the minus strand of JASANG010002660.1, from coordinate 13,083 downwards.
CGCCGCCAGCTTAGCGGCATGCATACATATGAGCAACTGTGTGTCTTTGTTCGTGTCTGCAGTGCAAACCTCAGTGTCCGCGGGTTTGAACGTCAAGTCTTATCGCTGAATGGTGGTTGACTTCCGCAAGAGTTCGGAGTTGTCGAAATCTTTGGTGTTGCCAAACATGTTCCAACGTGCCCGCAACGTCAACAACACGTAAGCTACGGCCGGCTCAGATTCCGCAGAGACGTCACCGACACCTTGCCAAAGGGTTCAGTAAATTCTAGGGAGTTATACATCAAAAATAAACATGTAGGGCTGTGTCGCCGGCCTATTCCGCCCCGCAAGGATTTTTTCAAGCCGCTCCATCAGGTAGACGCAACTGAAAATTATCAGATACCTCAAAGCATACGAGGTTTAAAATGATTCCTTGGCATGGCAGGATTTTACCACCGATTTGTAAAAGACTTCTCTAAAATAGCAGCTCCATTAACTTCTTTTACACGAAATGCAAAAGATAAGTCGGAGAAAAGCATATTATGGACCGATCTCGGAAAACAGGCATTTATAAATTTAAAACAAGCGTTAAAGTCTAGCATAACGTTTGCGTTTCCTCACAAACATGCAACGTTCGAGTAAACAACAGGCGCATCAAGCACAGCAATTGGTGCGGTGTTACATCAAATTGTTACAACACCAAGCAGCCAATTTGTTTTTTTTTCTGCCAAATTTACTGATTCCGAGTGCAAAAAATCCGCCCTCGATCGCGAATTATTAGCCATTTATCTCAGTTTGAAACGTTTTAACTGGTTGCTAGGGCAGAAACTAGTAATCAAGACAGATCACAAATCGCTGACAACCGCAATGTTTAAGAAAGATCCAACTCCACAACAAAGTCGTTGGTTATATATTGCCGAGTTCACTGACGATATTCAGCATTTGTCTCGAGTTGACAATGTTGTAGCTGATGCTTTATCTCGCTCTCTGTCAGCTGTATCAGTTAAATTTGATGAAGACTTCGCAAAAGCACAAAACGAGGACAAATTTCTCAATAAATTCTTAAACGAAACATCGCTTGATTTAGTTAGAATACCATATGACAAGTATTTTTTGGTTTGCGATTCTTCTAAATCTTACCTACGTCCATATATTCCAACAAGCACGCGATTCGCGCTGTTTCGAGAAATCCATGGTTTGTCTCACCCTAGGGCAAAAGCTACCTTGAAGCTATTGCAGATCGTTATTTTTGGCTAACCATGAGAAAGGATATTAAACTTTGGTCAAAACACTGTGAACAATGTCAGCGTTCAAAAATTACAAGGTACACAAAATCGCAGGTTGGTACCATACCAAACACTGGCCGCTGGCATACAATTCTTAGATATTGTCTGCAAATTACCTCCTTCAAACGGTTACAATTATTTAATCACAATAATTGACAGATTTACTAGATGGGCGGAAGTAATTCCAGTAAAGGATATTTCAACACAAACCGTCGCGCACACATTAATTCATGGGTGGATTAGTAGATTTGGCATACCCAGAACAATAATCTCAGATAGTGGCAATCAATTCGAGTCTGCGGTTTGGAGCAACCTAATGGAACAGCTTGGCATCAAAAGAAAACGTACTACAGCTTATCACCCCGCTTGCAATGGTGTCATTGAACGTTTTCATACAACATTAAAAAACGCTCTTCGTGCACGATGTATTAATTGGCAATGGTATGACGAATTGCCGTTCACATTACTCGATATTCGAGTAACAGCTAATGCCGATGGTTATTGTCCAGCTGAAAAGCTGTATGGATCTTTGCTGGAACTACCCAGTCAATTCTTCGATGATGTCAAACCACAAATTGATAGGCCTACACCAGAATTCATGAATAAATTGTTCCAGTCTATTGCTAATTTTCGTGCCCCACAACGACAGCATTCTGCAGTTCATTTTATACTGAATGACCTTAATACGTCAAGTCATGTTTGGATTCAGAACGAATTCGCCGCAATCAACGTTGCATCCGCGTTACAAAGGACCATTCAAAGTAATTTCTCGTGACAACAAAACAATTTCCATCGATTCAAAAGGTTATACTGAAAAGGAGTCAATTGACCGTTGTTAACCAGCATTTCGAGAAGCTGAATTGTGCTCAGAATATACAGAAACAGTCAATTCAGATAATAAACTTTTCACTCCCAAAGTTGGGTCTGTTGTTATAGCCAAATTTTTCCATTTTTCATGGTGGCCTGCATTAATTATTAACCCAAGTAATACAAACCTAAGTAAACAACAAAAACATTTTGATGATGTGCCCGTGCGATTTTTTGATACTGAAAAGTTGGCGTTTATTCCGTTCAAACCATAAGACAATTTACAAGGAATGCGCAATCACGACACAAGGGTGTTCAGCGTGCAATTAATTTAGCTCAGCAGTTCTTGAAGAAAACTTTAATTTCAACGCAGAAGTTATCACAAAACGTTACATTTAACTTGAAAGCACAAGTTCGATATATCTAATGGGCTCCGTTGCTCCCCAAGGGGGTAGTGTAAGATTTGGTGAAAAATTGAAAAAAGTGATTTCAATAAAAACATTCTGAAAAGAAGCGTATCAAAAATGTAAACGTGTGTTCTTCCTTTTTATTTCTTTCAAAATTTTTTTTATTTTTAATGTTTTTGAAACTTGTTCGCTTTTCAGAATGTTTTTTATTGAAATCACTTTTTTAAATTTTTCACCAAATCTTACACTATGAAACGAAGGAAATTGCATCAAAACATAAAATAATGGATAACCATGCTGAACAATTTTGCGCCAAAAATTTAGGCCCAGGTCTATTATGTCGAGAGGCTTCATGTGGAAAACTAAATAAGTACCAGCGCATGCATTGTTTATTCAAGCCATACTGCTTAGGACAGATACGTTGATGAATATATATGATCCCGTATAAGTTGTTGGCCTAATCTTTCGCTTTACCTAAGTATTGGCTTTGAGCTTACGCCTGGATTTAAGCTTAAGCTCAATTTTACATTCGGTCTTTGTATTCATGACCGGTTCAGTTTGCGTGGTGCTGTTTATTTTTAAGCCTGATTCAAGTAAAACATGTTTACCTCGCCTCTCTGATCATTTCGGTGGCTGCTTGCTAAGATATAAAGAAAAAGAATTTCTCTGAAACGCAGAAAATTGCATCAAGAATATTAAGTAATGGATAAAGAGCTGACCAATTTTGTGCCAAAAATTTATTTGAAATTTTGAAAACAATCTCGCGTGCGAAGCGAGTGAGAAGTTTGGCCTAAATATTACTTAAAACAGTCATGGAAATGAATACAATGAAAATGCGACACTGAAAGGATGCTTAAAGGAAAATTTATTCATTTGTGCAAACTTGGTTTCAAATCAATAAACCGTCAATAATGACAGTGGCTGGGTTACTGAGATGCAATTTTATGTTGGCTTTACTTGAGTTTGAAGCTCGAAATTGTCTGTAAAATGCATTTTCGAAATCGGTAAGCACAGTTAGAACTCGAAACTCAAAAGTCGGCTTCACAGAAGTTTGAAGCTCGATTTTCGAAATCGGTAAGCATAGCTTAGAAGTTGAACCTCAAAATAGTGCAGGTTGCTGAAATCATCAATTAACTTGGCATAACTTTGCAACCAGAAATTTTTAATCTAATCTTCTGACTTAAGCTTCAGAACTACAATAAAGTGACAACTATAGATGGGCAACGGATATCCGGATATTCGGATATGCAAAATATCAGGATTTGTATCTGAAATGAAATATGTATCTGGATATCCCCCGGATACCGAAATGCTATTGTGTTAAAAAATTTTGGAATAATTTCCATTGTTTCACTGCTAAATTAGCTGGAACTGACAAAAAGAAATTCGGTATTCAAACCTCAGTCAAAATATTGAACTAAAATCTTGAAGATTTTTGTGAGTAAAGATTTCGTTTTTTATGTGTACATTGTAAGTAAAGTTTAGAGTTGTTTGACTTTGTTATTTTTCCAATCGTAGTTATTACCAGAAAAGTATTTATAATTCAGTATGATATTGAAAACATTTCCTTTCTTATATCTTCCGGTCCCGCGGTAGACCTTGTGTTTGAAAAGTAGTTTAGTGCTCAAATGTAAAGAAAGTAGGATTCTGAAGTGTTCAAAACACATTTTTCCGAAGCACTCCAAATGAGATTACAAAAAGTGAAAGTATATATTTAAGTTGTAAAGAATTAAAATTTAATTGTAATCATCAGGGGGGTTATGAGGAGCCAAACCGGCAATATGTTCAGATATATTAAGACTTGTCTGAAGATTTTGACCAATACTAATTTTAGCATTGTAAGAACCAAAATATATTCCTAAGACTGAGCCACCTTAGCGTAATAAACACCAGTATAAAACAAAGCTTAACACAATTAGTCCAAGCCAAAAAATTAGTCAAAAATTAAGCCTGCTCTATTGCGGTCTATTGAGAAAGCGGACACTAGCAGATTTAGATAGGGGCGGGCGGGCGTACGCCCCCTGAGATTTTTTTGTGATAAAATGATAAGGTACTTTACAGTTTTTCCCTTCAGAAAATTGTTTGGTGAAAAATTGTGTGCCAAAACATTTACCAGCCCATCCCTGTCAGAAATTTCTGGATCCGCCACTGAAAGCTGCGCACCACTAGAAGTAACATTGGCTTATGTTTGTACAATGTAGCGTTATATATCCGATGGCCATCACTAGTGACGATTTTAGTCAAAATCAAACGCAAGTTTCTGCAACTCAGTAAGTGTTTCTGTTTACACCCTGATTATAACTAAACTGTTTGAAAAACAATTTCAACATAATATATGTTTTAAAACGCAGAAGTATACAAAAAAATTTAGTTTGAATCAAAAAGCTCGCAATCTAACAAACTCCAAAAACTGTTCAACGAAACTTCGAACTGAATTTTTAAATGGCTTGAACTCTGTTTTTATAGTGCAATTTCGCCCCTTACAGTAATTATGTTCTGTATCGAGAGTCAATCCTACGGTCTAGTTTGTTACGTAACCATAATTTATTTTTGAAGCTAAAGTACCATGAACTAGTTTCCGAGTTGATATCGTGTAAAAAACATTATCAAATTTTGTCAACTGCGTTTTACCTGGATTTGAACCCGCCTACGGCGTATATATTTAAATTAAAAATCATAATGAGTGTTCGTCTCGTATAAGTTTGTTCCAATAGTTCCGGTTTAATTGCGGTAATATTTATATGCATGAAATTGAGCAAAACATCGAAAGTTAGTTTAAAATGAGTAATATCAAAAAATGAATTTTATTTTAACTGCAATTATTTCGTTCAAACTGACGACAGCCACTTTATAAAACATAATTGGATTTTTGAAAAGTTAGTCGTAGCGGTTCCGGTTTCCTAACGTAATCATGTTCTAAAATTCTAAAACCTTCATTTTAAATGTAAAAGTGATTGCGTCATACAGATGCTAAATAAACAACCACGGTCATTCTGAACAATTTGACAGATTTACAAAATTATTGTTGTCAATTAGTGTTGTCAATATCGGAAACACTAACTTTTTCGGAAAACACTGAATTTTTTATTTATATAGCACAACCTGAATATAAACGTCAGCTGAGACTCTTTGCCCAAATCAGGGCTATGACTTTGCTTTCTACATAAATATATTTAGTCGTTATGTTTGTGTAGCAATATTTTTAGAACCAAAAGTAGATGCTCGCTTTTAGAAAAAAGTGTGCATCTATTGAGGTTAAACATACAATTAAATGTACCAGCGCGCGTTGTATTTTTGCTCGACCCTCCTTCGATTCGGGGAATTCACACCAAAACCACATAGTGAACGTACTGTGTTGACCCGAATAAAAGGGGGGACTGATATTTATTTGGCATCTCCAGAGGGTACCTCCCCGTGTTATATTTTTAACCCACGCTCCGCCGCTCTTCGTTACTGATATATATCCGGTACTGCAATTATCAGTTAAATTAAACGTTTATTTGTCTTTGTGTCAATAGCGTGAGCGATAATCCAAGGTTATACTTAGGAATGTACTTTCAAAATTTAAGTACGCTTACAAGTTTCGAACTCAAATTATTTGGTCCTGGAGTCATTTATGCGCTACAATTAGAATTAGTTGACAGTTATGGACTCTAATTAGGTTTAGGGACCCTATCCGCTTACGGAACATGTCAAATAAATACAAAACAATTTTTTAGAAGAGAGTCCTTAAACTTAATTTGTTAAAATAGCGTTTTGATAAATGCTAAAAGGCAGGGCACAACCGGATGTAGAAAAGCCAGATTTGGATCCGGAGGTGTAGCAAAATTAAGTAACTAAAATCACGTTGAACTCATTAAATTTTTACAAAGACTTATACAGTGTTGTCAATGAATTATTTTGTGCGTTTGTTGGGGAATTTTTATAGAGTAAACGTTGAATGTTGTCCGAAATTTGTAAACAAACTCACGAACTACTTCTATTAAAATAAGGATTACATTAAATACTACAAACATTGCTAAAATTTCCGGCAAAAATTATACTGAAATCGGAGCCGAAGAAACATTTAGTCACATCCGCAGTTAACTGTTCGATTCTGTAATGTCAAAAAATTACGAAAACGGAAACGGACGCCGATTTTTAGCGGAAACACCCTGCCGTTCAGGAATCCAGTTGAAGTGGTTCACCGACGTCGAAACAGTAAGAATCACAATTTTTGTAGTGCTTTTAAATATATAGCGCTTTCGTCTGAAACTGATTTTCGTCATCACATTTTATCATTAATCAATCTGCCAGTGTTTTGCCAAATATTGTCGGAATTAGAAAACATTTAGTACACGTACACGTACATAAGCATAAAACTTCTTTTATCACTTTGTGTCGCAGTTCATTTTGATGAGTTGAGCTTTTAATTTTTATCCAAGGCACACAATGCGTATTCTTGCGAAATAAGTGCAAAATATGGTTAGCTTTAATAATCTGAATTCATAAATTAATTGGGCATTTTCAAAATATGAAAAGTTCGCTAACAAAGGGTTTAAAGCTGTTAAATTTTGCAACACAAAAAGTATCCTCCCCAGTGGAATATCCATACTCCGCCACTGTTTGGTAACACAAGTTAAGTTAACAACATTTCCGCCGCTACAACAAGCATTACTATCAAATATCCTAATGGTTTTGTTCCTGTTACAAGATGCATTTTTGTACAGAACTTTCATAAATGCTGAAGCTTTAATTCTTCCTTCGTAGTGTCGTGTCAATAGTATAAGTTAGTTTATGTCACGCGACGAACCTTAGAATTATATTCACTATTTATTTGGCGTATTTCAATGCTAAAGTGAAACTACTGTAGTGAAGCGAATAAGAGGTGGACCCCATTATAAGTGCCAATCAACAGTAGTTTGTATCTGTAGTCGGAATCAGTGCATAGCGGTATTAGAGTTTATAAAACAAAGCAAAGTACAATAATGACGTGGACTGCTCAAATATGTAACAGACACTCAGACATCCCGAATAAGCTATATTATTCCATAAAAAAAGATTAGCGGAACGTGGCAGTCAACAAAACTGCTTCGGACCAAGTCCGATCTGCCCAAAAAAAGAACATAAAAGGAAAAGTGTAGGACTCAACTACATGCCGCGAATTTAGTAATAAATAACAGTCCTTAACCGAATAACATGGGTTACCTTCTGGAGACGTAAAATAAATATCAGTCCACCCTCTTATTCATGTCATTACAGTACTGGTCATTTTGTACAAAATAAGTTGGAATGACATCCAAAATACGTAAATCGTGGATCCGTAGGCGTTCCAGTTTGATTTCAATAAATATGCAACAGCTTATGAAATATTAAATTATTGGATTGCTTTTAACTGCATTCTTTAAACCGTATATTCAATTTTAGGTCGTAAAACCCAAATAAAGATTATACAAATTCATTTTTTGAACGGTTGTTGATATCAGAGATAGCACAGCTTTTAATATCATGTATACGTCACAAACGCGTGCAGATTTTGTAAACGGTCGTTATTTCGTGGGCAAAATTTCTGTGTGTTTTCCCTTAATTGAACACCATTAACGGGTGAGCTTGTAACGAAATTCATAAACAACGATGACGTCATAAAAATGAGTTTTTGTCAAAACAAAATTAACTATACCAAATCTAAAAAATTTGCAATTTCGAAACCAAAACACAAATTGCAACTGGACGTTGAATGCAGATACACTAATGAGAACACATTTAGATTGACGTTATTTTGCGTTAAATATAGTTGAATTTTGATGAATTTTTAACGACTCAAAATGTTTCATGGGCAAAAAGTATAAATTTCAAGTAAAATTTTTATGCCACTTCATTTTGTTACTTTATGCAAAATTCGTTCTGCTACGTTGAGGGGCGTACCGTTTTTGCGCTATTCCCCATGGAAAAATTTTGGTGCCCTAGAAAATTTTTAACCTTGCTTGCAAGTCATTAAAAACCCTTTAATGCCCTCCTAAAATTTTAGTACCCCATAGCATGGTGAGCTGGATACGGGCCTGAGGCTTAGGCTTAGGCTTAAGCGTAGAATTAGGGATATGTATGCTTATGTATATATATATACTAACGTTACGACCCTGAAAGTAAAATTGGTCCAAAATTCAGTCGTAATGCTGGTACTTGCCAACGTCACGGTAAAGTCAAGTGTCTCAGAGACTGTTTTATTATCTCGAAAAATACGCTGACCTCAGAAAAAAGAACATCTTTAAACTGCTCTTGTACACTTTATCCCCTGACATGCTTAACTGTTAATGTAATGCACCTCAGAGTAACATTGGCCGGCAAAAAATCAAGTGCCAATCACAGATCATTGCGCAGATGTGCACTGACTTATCCATTTTAGAACAGTAACCAGTTAGTGCATTGTAAAAACAGCTTTTTCATGTAACATCATAAATGCAGATGAAGGCGATGGCTCGAAAAATTTTTATGCGTGAAATTACATTGTACAATGCACTTCTCTACGACTATTATGGTTAGAGTTCCATTGCGCAATTTATTAGACAAGCGTATGTAACTATCGCTAACAGCGAGATTTCGCAGAGACCACATAAGAGACAGCTAAACGCTAAGCCTATAAGCTTTTCCTTAAGCCTTTACTTATGCTGAGACTAATCGTAAGTTTTAACCATAAATGCCGTGAAGATAGCGTACACGAGCTCGGGATTTTTGGACTAAAGTGTGTAAGGTTGAGTTGCACGCTCAAACTCTTCGCACAACCATATGAGAAGTTGTCTGAAACGTAACAAAATTAATTTCTGTTTACCGTAATCCTCTCTTTAGAAAACTTTCAGAAGCTAAGAAATGTCTATTATAAGGGCCAATGTTACATTAAAAGGCGTAACAGTAGATTAAGCGTATTTCTAAACCTAAGTCTAAGCCTAAGCGTTGCAAAAATGAGTTCCTAAACCTAAGCCTAAGCCTAAGCAAAAAATGTAATCCAGAATCTAAACCTATTCTTTTATAGACCCACCAGAAACCTGGACGCCCCTTAAAGTAACATGGGCCATTATAAGCATCTAAAATCGTGCTATGCAAGTAGCCAGCGCCGGTGAAGACAGGAAAACTCCCCCTAAATTCCCGGGCCAAACCAGCGAGCGAAGCGATCGAGAAGCCAGACGTATTTTAATACTTTAGAGGTTTTTGTTCCAACCGGTTAGGGTGGGGTCCCTTTAGAGGTGGGGGTCCCAAATGGGGCGTATCACCTTTCTCGGGACACTATCAAACACGTTCTCTTAATCCATGAAAAACATGTATAAGTTTTCTTCTTCGTCTGATATCTTTCTTGTAATATTCTCACGATGGACAGTGCATCAACTGTTCCCATTCCTGGCATAAAACCACATTGTATCTTGCACACATCCCCCAATTCTCTCAACCTCCTCTCAAGGACTCTCAATGACCTTCATACCATGCTCCAACAAGTTTATCTCTCTATACGACCCACAAACTTTGATGTCACCCTTACGTTATACAGCGGGATCAGCACGCTCTCTTTCCAATTCTCCAGGATTTCACCACCATCTAAAATTCTGTTTTCAATTCATGTAAGTACCTTAGTTCCTATCGTTCCTTTTGCCTTCATGTGTTCCGCCGTAACACCAGCCGTCCTTGAGTCACTTCCACATCAACATACTTATCCAACTTATTCTATTATTTCATAATCTTTTCCATGTGATCCTTCCACACCTCAGCTCGTTTCTTATCATCCAAAAACAGTTTTGCTGTTCTGTCATAGACATACCCAGTGTCTAGCAAATATTTACCATCTCTTACCGACTGCTTCGCTAGCCAGTTAAAAATTGTGAGTGGAGTAAAATACTTGTTTGTATACGCAAGTGCCTACTTGGGCGTTATATTTTAACACAATCAATATGCATCTATCAATAACAGGTGTCAATTTAGAAATTTGACGTGTTAGCCTCATTTGTGCCGTGCTTAAATCCCAATCTTGGTACTCGTTATTTCCGTCTGTGACTTTTCATCTCTAGCTATGTGGCACATCTCATCATCTTGCAGGACGTGTAGAGCTTGACACGCAAAATCGCCTGGCTAAAGAACTGTGGCTTGCGTGTCAGCATTTATGTACTACAATTGTTATACGGATGTGGTTGCTTCCGCCGTCTCGTGGGTAAATGGAACTTAGGTTCTGATTCCCGGGGGGTCACCGAGTTGAGTGCGGGGGAATGTTTTCGCACGCGAGATGGTTAGAAAACAGAATACCGGAGGGGACACTGGAGGCGTCGCCACTGATCTGTGGAATCATCGTCCGGCAAGCCCCGTACCTGTGAAGTGCGAAACTTTATGGTTTTAGGTCGAGAGACGAGAGACACGGTTGCTGCCTCGTACATGCAGTTGCAGAAAATTATAAATTGGTAAAATGTGACATGCGCTCTGGGGTGATTGGATGTAATTGATGTGTAGCGGTTTAGAAAAGTATGAAACTACTTGAAATTGGTTGGAGTCAACCTAAATTACTTGGTTTTACTGCCTTTTAAAGTATTTGAAATATTTTATAAACATTTATTTTATTGTCGGTTTTGGCTTTAGAGTTGATCAACTCTGAAATGATGAAATCATGCGTTATTGAGGTACAAAGGTTGTTAGATTTATATTCATGTTGGATTCAGCTATAATGCGTCTAAAGTTCTTAGTTTTATGCCGAAAACGTTTGTGTTTGGATAAAAAGTTATCTAGAAATTTGCTCAGAAAATTGAGTGATAACAGTTACTAGCTAGTTTACGTTGAATAAATTCTTTCTCGTATTTTGTGTAATTCAGTTGGTTTTGTTGTTTAATGTACTGGTAGTCTAAAAATATGGTGTAGAGGTCGAATGTGTTTATAGCGCACTTTCGTTGTATTTGCGGGGTACTGTGAAATAAGGAGTTCTAGTTGGGAATTTTTGATGGTGTATAGCGTATTTATATAATTTGCGAGTTGCGTTTTATAAGGTTTTTGGTGAAATGTTGTATCTCTGGTTTGAAACTCTATAATTTGATTGGCCGGCTCGCACTGCCCAGAAAGTTAGTGCGTTTTGATTGGTTTTGACGAGTTTGGAATTCGGAAAAAGCAAAACTCGCGAGGTTTTTGTTTTGTATAGACTATTGCGATTTTGAAAAGCTATCATGTTTGACAACTTGTCAGCAGCACAGGCCCACCTGCGATCGCGGGTGGGATGGTCCTCGGCTGCTGGTTTGGACTGGTGTGGCTGGACAGTGCAGCTAAAAAACCGGCCGTGGTTACGACGGATTCCCGTTGCCACGCTTTCTACACCTGATATTCTCATAAGTTCAAAACATTTGTTGTCTTTACGTGATTGCGTAAAAAAGCCGGATATCATCGAGTTACTTTAGTTGGTTTTAATCCAATTGCATTCAGATTCCTTCTAGTAACCTAGTCATAATAGCTTTACGGTGATTTCTCAAAATAATGTCAAAAGATTTACAATCTGAGTTCGCGCAACCTCTGCGATCGACGGGGATTGCTTCACAAACAGCTAAAACAAGCTCTACGTCAAGTGCGGTGCTCAATCCGAATGCAAAAAGTTCGATCCGAAACACCCCGGTGATCGGTGGGCGACCGTCCCACCGTCATCGGCTATCCAGGCAGAGGTAGAATCAGGCCAGTTACAGCGTGTACACGAGGTAAATTACTTTATTCTATGATGCGAATTTTCATACAGGTTCAAAATTTAGTTACTGTCTGTGTTTTATTTTTGTTTCGTCAGTATATTTTGGCTACGACTGCGTAGCTTAATGCGTTTTTCATGGTTTTTCAACTTATTTCAATAAAGTGTTCACAAAACGTGTGAAGTTTATAGGCGCAGTATGAAATCTCACACATGGGTTGATTAGTCTCATGTGTGAGTGTGCACTGTGAGAAGTTCGTGATTTTGCCTTAAGCCTGTATCCTGTATCGCCTGTATATTATCCAGTAATGTCAGTATCTGTTGCCCTTTCGCGCAGTAGATACTCACAGCCCAGTTTCCTTTTCAGCCTGTATTCCCTGTTATTTTCCACAACACGATCGTTCAGATCCTGTGTTTCCAATAACAGCCTTTTGCCTGTACTATCCAGTAATGTCAGTATCTGTTGCCCTTTCGCGCAGTAGATACTCACAGCCCGATTTCCTTTTCAGCCTGATTTCAATCCGTCAACTCCTGAATCAGTTCCACGTACTTGCGGCACAGCCTCAAGTATCACTGTCGAACTAATTCACAGCCTGTATTATCCAGTAATGTCAGTATCTGTTGCCCTTTCGCGCAGTAGATACTCACAGCCCAGTTTCCTTTTCAGCCTGTATTCCCTGTTATTTTCCACAACACGATCGTTCAGATCCTGTGTTTCCAATAACAGCCTTTTCCTTTTACACCCAGAAATTCCTTTCTCCTTTTTCCAACTATTTCCTTTCACACCGACCACCAACTAAATCAGCATCGAGACCGTCGTGGTCACCATGTGAGAAGTTCGTGATTTTGCCTTAAGCCTGTATCCTGTATCGCCTGTATAGTTCTTTCCTCGATGTATGCGTATCGCTCTGATTTAGTAAAACGCGGCCGGTAATGT